>CM045991.1:121341796-121941796 GCA_025175895.1 Wurfbainia villosa | reverse complement strand
ATTATGATTGTCAATCGCGACAAATTCCGACCACAATTCAATCGGACTCCGATCGATTACGATCTGAATCTAATCGAATTACGATGCTAGCAGCCACAATTCGATAGAATTCTGACCAGATCGCGATTAGAATATGACGAAACGATGGATGATAGTAGCTTCTTTGTGCGACGAAAAAATAATGTGTATTTCTCATTCATTGTGCATCGCAGATATGCAAAAATAGATGCTCAAAATATTAAGTTCGCATATATATATAAAAAAAGAATATTATCCTATACAATTCATTTATGAGTATCCGTAAGTATCTTTATTATTTATCGTTCGATCATTTAGGATTCAATGATTGAATTATAGTGTTTATTTGATCGGACGATAAAAAATAAAAGTGTTTTATGAAGGACGACGATAGTAGTTCTTCCAAAAAAAAAAAAAAAAAATACTGTTCATTGTATATATATATATATATATATAATTTTATTTTCACCACCAACCCATGGAAGCTAAAATCTGGCCGTAGATCTCACTGAACCTAATCCAACGGCCCAAGTGAGGTGCCAACTAACTCATCTCCACGGGTCCACCAACGCAACGCGTTCAGTTCCTCTATTTAAAGCCTTCGCCATCTTCTTCCTCTTCCAGCAGCAGGAGAAGAGATAGAGCCTACCTCTCTGTTTTCCTCTGCTTCGTCGTCTTCTTCTTCTCCCGATCATCAGCACGATGGAGGTCGTGAACGGCGCATACGCGAACGTAGCTTCAGGCGTTAAAATCAACGGCGATGGCCTCTGCATCAAGAACGGCGGCGACCCCCTGAACTGGGGAGCGGCCGCGGAGGGGCTCTCGGGGAGCCACCTCGACGAGGTGAAGCGGATGGTGGAGGAGTTCCGGCGCCCGCTGGTGCTGCTGGAGGGCGCGACGCTCAAGGTCGCGCAGGTGGCTGCGGTGGCCGCGGCGGGTGAGGTAAGGGTGGAGCTGTCGGAGGCGGCGCGCAAAGGCGTGTGCGCCAGCAGCCAGTGGGTGATGGACAGCATGAGAAAGGGCACTGATAGCTACGGCGTCACCACCGGATTCGGCGCCACCTCTCACCGGAGAACAAAGGAGGGCGGCGCACTGCAGAAGGAGCTTATCAGGTATTGTCACTCGATTCCCACTTTTTAGTCTCTTTGAATTTCCATTATATTTTGAACTATTTTAATTTAACCATAAAAAAAGGAGGTAATCGTGAAGTTGGAACAGAATCTTGAATGTGTTTCTCACCTCAAAGATTCATGTTGGTGGATGCAGATTCCTCAATGCCGGAATATTCGGCTCCGGAAAGGATTCCGGGCATTCGCTGCCGTCGCCGGCTGCCCGGGCCGCCATGCTCGTCCGCATTAACACCCTCCTCCAGGGCTACTCCGGCATCCGCTTCGAGATTCTAGAGGCCATGGCCAGCCTCCTCAACTCCGGCATCACCCCTTGCCTCCCCCTGCGCGGCACCATCACCGCCTCCGGTGATCTGGTCCCCCTCTCCTACATCGCCGGACTCCTCACCGGGCGCCCCAACGCCCGGGCTGTGGCTCCCGGGGGCGAGCCCATCGACGCGGCCGAGGCTTTCCGCCGCGCCGGCATCCCGCACGGCTTCTTCGATCTGCAACCTAAAGAGGGCCTTGCGCTCGTCAACGGCACCGCCGTCGGGTCTGGCCTCGCCTCCCTCGTCCTATACGACACCAACCTCCTCGCCCTCCTCGCCGAGGTCCTCTCCGCCGTGTTCGCCGAGGTGATGCAGGGGAAGCCGGAATTCACCGACCATCTGACCCACAAGTTGAAACACCACCCAGGGCAGATCGAGGCGGCCGCCATCATGGAGCACGTCCTCGACGGCAGCGCCTACATCAAACTCGCCAAGAAGCTCCACGAGCAAGATCCATTGCAAAAGCCGAAGCAGGACCGCTACGCGCTCCGCACGTCGCCCCAGTGGCTCGGCCCCCAAATCGAGGTCCTCCGCGCCGCCACCAGATCGATCGAGCGCGAGATCAACTCCGTCAACGATAATCCCCTCATCGACGTCGCCCGGAACAAGGCCCTCCACGGCGGCAACTTCCAAGGCACGCCCATCGGCGTCTCCATGGACAATGCCCGCCTCGCGGTCGCAGCGATCGGCAAGCTCATGTTCGCGCAATTCTCCGAGCTCGTGAACGATTTCTACAACAACGGATTGCCCTCTAATCTCTCCGGCGGGCGGAACCCTAGCCTCGACTACGGCTTTAAGGGGGCGGAAATCGCGATGGCCGCCTATTGCTCCGAGCTCCAATTCCTTGGCAATCCGGTGACTACCCACGTCCAGAGCGCGGAGCAGCACAACCAGGACGTGAACTCGCTGGGGCTGATCTCCGCCAGGAAGACGGCGGAGGCCGTCGACATCCTCAAGCTCATGTCGGCCACCTACCTGGTCGCCCTCTGCCAGGCCATCGACCTGCGCCACCTGGAGGAGAACCTCAGGCACGCGGTGAAGACGGCGGTGAGCCTCGCCGCCAAGCGCGCGCTCACCACCGGCGCCAACGGCGAGCTCCACCCCGCGCGCTTCTGCGAGAAAGACCTCCTCACGGTGGTCGACCGGGAGCACGTGTTGAGCTACGCCGACGACCCCTGCAGCTCCACCTACACGCTGATGCCGAAGCTTCGGATGGTCCTGGTGGAGCACGCCCTGGGCCACGGCGACAAGGAGAAGGACGCCGCCGCGTCCATCTTCCACAAGATCGCGGCTTTCGAGGAAGAGCTCAAGGCGGTGGTGCCGAAGGAGGTGGAGGCGGCGCGTGCCGCCGTGGAGGGCGGCAGCGCGGCGATCGGCAACCGGATCAAGGAGTGCAGGTCGTACCCACTGTACCGGCTGGTAAGGGAGGACCTCGGGGCGGCGTACCTCACCGGCGAGAAGGTGCGGTCGCCAGGGGAGGAGTTCGAGAAGGTGTTCACGGCCATCAACGCCGGCCTGCTCGTCGATCCCCTGCTCGAATGCCTGAAGGAGTGGAATGGCGCACCAATTCCCATCTGCTAAACCAACAACAACAAAAACAATAAAAACAAAAATAAAATTAGATGAAAAAATATGCCATTTTGTTAATTAAATCATAAGCAAGCAGAGAGATTATTGTATGTTTACTTCCTTATATCTATAATAATCTCATTTTATCAATCTTCCTTTTTCAATCTAAAGTGTGTTATTGCAAGGGATTGCTCTAAACTCGGAACATTTATTTCAAGCAACTGCGCAGTGATCGATACAAAACTCTCTAGATCTACAAAAAAATAATAATAATAAATAAAAAATAAAAAATCTTCTCTTTTCTTTTCGTGAGATTTTTTTCCTTTTTAAATCGATATTTCCTAATAAATATAGGTTTAAAAGAGTGACTAATTCTGATCGGGATTGTAAACAAATAAAATTTTACAGTGTTCAATCTTATTTAATAAAATAATAAAGTCAAGTCTAAAATTAATTAAGTTATTTAAAAACTTAGTCAAGTTTGATTTTTTTTTTAAATTAAATTTGACTTGAGCTTAAATTAAATTTTATCAAATTTTTAATTAAACTTGTAAGTTTGATTTATTTAAATGTTATTAAGTTTTTATTTATTTATTTAAATTTTTAATATTTTAATATTTATTTATAAATTAATATAAATAAGTTCATAAATAATTTTTTAATGAGTTTGTTCACGAACACAGTTCTTGAACACTATTCTTGATCATTAGTCACGAATATTAACAAATCGAACACATATACGTTGAAGCATATTTATTTAATTTATCAAACTATTCAAACTTTTTTATTAATTGACTTTGATGCATATTTAACGATTGTAAACGAGCTCTTATCGAGTCAAATATCAAGCTTGTTCATGAACACATGATTCATTTATAATCCTAATTCTGATCGAGCATTACGAAGCAAAAAAAGCTCGGTTTGAATATTTCTAGATATTAAAGACTCAAAATGAAAAATTGGTGTGCTTATTAATTGCAGGGACGATCAGAAACTGCTTGATTCACAGTGAACAGAGATCAATTTTCGAGAAAGTCATAATTTTATATCAAGATCTTATTCCACAGTAAAGGCAACGATGAAAAACCGAGGTATTTGCTTCATAAACGCACACAAATCATCATCTCTTTTCATGCATGGCTCCTTAAGGAATTTGCCCTGTTCGCAACTGTCTAAGACGGGCAAGGGAAAGAAGAAAATGTTAGATATTGGGTTATATAAAGACCAATATACGGTTTTGAAAAGGAAAATCGATTTGTCATCAATCAATGAAAGTCTAAATTGACTTCAAAATCGAAATCTACGTTTCGAGTAGATGAATCTAGACTATTAATTTGCTCAAAATCGATTATGGGTGAATGAGAAATTAATTGTTAAAGTCAGCCTAAAAAAGTTATTAAAGGAAGTAAGGGGAACAATAGTCCCACGTTGAAAATTCCATAGAGGATTTACTTCCTTATATGTGTTGATGAGTTAATTGAGTTAACTCAAATAAGCACAGATACTCTCATCCAATGGGCGAGCAGGTGCTCGCACCTGCAAGCCCACCACCCGCCACGCGCGCACGCGCGCACGCGCGCACGCGCGCAATGAGCGCTTTGTTGGCGCACTTTGCACTTTGGAGAGGTGACTGACTACTGACTGGGCAATCGGATGGACACGTTGGAACGAAGAGAGTGAGTAGCGCGATCTGGAGCGTTGATCGCGAAGAATCACGATCGGACCGCTGGTGATTACGATTGATCTGGAGCGTCGGATTGACTGGATCGCTAGATCCAGATCTGACGGCTGAGATCAAAGGATGATTTGAAAGGTCACAATCATCCAGATCTAATGGCTGAGATTAAAAAGTTTGATGAAGGGTTACAACCCTCTACATCCAATGACTCAGATTAAACTCACCAAATGACACCTCATCTCTTTACCTAGTATAAATAGATCCCTAGAGAATGGAATAAATCACTTAACTCAAACTCATTCACTCAAGTTCTCATCTCATCCATCCATCCTCTGCATCCAGAGTCCAAAAAGCCTACGTGTAGATTTGCTGGTCTCGGAATTTGTAGTGCTACTATTCCGAGACATCATCGTTATATCTTGGAAACGAATTGCTGCTATCTGTAAGCACCTGAGCGGAGCAATATTGTTTTACGAAGATAGTGTTGAACACTAGCCTCGACGAGCTCATATCAGATTGCTGTCTCTCCGATTATTTCGATCTCAACAGAAAGCACTTCCGGTCAACAAGGATAGATTCATCAGCAAGATAATTGTAAATAATTACCGAGCTTTTTCTGAAGAATAATCACACAATCGAACTGTTTTTGCGAATCCACGAATCAAAATTCGATGCTTTGAATATTCTTCATAAGACACACATTCATATTTTCTTCGTCTCTTTACCTCAACTCATCTCTCTGGGATCCAAGACTTTATCTGATGGACAGAGTACAATTTCGGTATTAGACCATTGTTCAAAGATGATGCAATTGTGGAGTCTGGATTGAATCGTGAAAAAAATTACAAATGCTTCTCTAATTTATCCTTGGTGGCCGGTGAAGGTCTCTTGGACTCCTATAGATTAGTCGGATCGAAAGTTCGGATATTCTGATATCAATAAAAAAATCAACACAGTAGAATTAACAGATGACTTGTTCAAATCTATCAGTAGAAACTCATAATCAATCAACCTACAAATAAGAATTATCAAAAAACAATATCCATAAGAAAAATAGAAATGGAAGTATGTTTCTTTCCTTAACCATCATGTTCCTTGCATGAGACTATTTATGTCTATTTATTGCATGGTAGGGGTGTGACCAAGCCAACTAACTACTCATGTTAATTAATTTCCTTTTAACATATATATTTTTTTAATGATAAAAAAACAATAACGACAATGAAAGTTGACCATTACATTTTAGATGATTTTTTGTGTGGGGATCTCGTGATCGCTAGAGGGGGGTGAATAGCGTCGTCGCTTGTCGATGGAATTGATTCGCGTTTGATCGTCTATACTCTTGTTAGCACAGCAGAATAGTAATGACAAATAGAAATGACAAGAAACACAATCACAATGCAAAGATATAACGTGGTTCGGAGCCCTACGATTTCTACTCTACGGATTGAGCTCAAACAAGCTCTAGCGATGCAACCAACACCACTAATCAATAACACTCCTCTCGACAACAAATCGGAGGTGGAGAAACCTCGTACAAGTAGTCTTACAGCAGTAAGAAACAAATACAAACAATTACAATGATGAAATGCACTATAAGTAAAGGAAAAATATTTTACAATTGCTCTTTTGATCACTTGATCTTTGGTTGCGTGAATTGCATTTGGAGACCCTGATTTGCAGCAGCAAATCGCCCCAAAGACGTCCAAGAACTGATGCAAAATCTTCCCTCCATGAGCTCCCTTTAAAGCTGCTTCTTGAGCTGAATTTTTCCTAGCAGTCGACTGATCGAGACCATCAGTTGATTGCTCCTGTAGCCATTGTCTCACAATGGCATGAAACACGTTGGATAAGTCCAACGGATATATCATCAGTTGACTGATGGCTCAATCAGTCGAGTGCTCGCGCCGATCACTCGACTGAAGAGTATTCTGTGCTCGACATCCCGATGGAGCGATCGGTGATCTCAGTTAATCATTGCTAATGCCATCAATCGATATCGATATCGGCGATTGGTCTAGGCGATTCCGGTGATCAAACTCCGTTGACTCACATAAGTCATGACCCTTATCGATCGATTGATACATCTCAAACATGAGGTTTTAACTCAATGCTAGACCACCCTTAGCCTAGACCTAAGCCTTATAGCTACCTCCGTCAATCTCACGCCTATCGGATCCCTCTAAGTCATCCATGACTTGTTCATCCATACATTAGCCTTCAGGTGCTTCCATCGACTATTGTCATGCTAACAGTGTCTATATCACCAAGGCACATTAGACTTCCGCTACCAAGACTTCCGCTTGGACTTTACGCCGTCAATCATTGAACTTATACCGTCAAGACTCCCGCTTGGATTTTACGCCGCCAATATCAAACCCTTGGACTTTTCAAATGTCAAGACTCAAGTTTGGACTTTTCCTTGTCAACCCATGTTGGACTTTCCATGTCAAGATTCATATTTGGACTTTCTCTTACCAAAACTCATGTTTGGACTTTCCTTACCAACTCATATTGGACTAATAATCACATAACCAAAATCATATTTAATGTCTAATAATTACATAACTAAAATCATACGCATTATAATTTAAACCAAACACATCCTAAAAGATCAACCAAAGAGAAAATTCATACAGATATACTACGTACCACCACTTCCCTTTATACACACGAAAGAAGAAGGATCCATGCAAAATGCAAATCGATTGCAGCAGTATAGATAGCAGCATGCAAAACCATTAAATAGAATCTAAATTAATAAAATAGATGGAAAGAATCTTCTTAAAAATTGAGAATATATTCAACTAGCAGTCCTCTGTCATTCGTTCCAGAACATTGACGAGAGGGAGATAAATTACGGAGGGGGGGGAAGAGTCCCTTAATACGGTGAAAAAGCAGAGAGGGGTCCATCTTAAACCAGGAGGATTTTGAACCCCTCATCCGGCATCGAATTCTATCCATTCTGTAAGCAACATCCTGTCTTATCATCGCGCCGTCCCCGTGAGAACATCTTTGAATGTCACAAAATATTGCTTTGATAAATTCTAGTTCAATGAAAAATCAACAAGTGATAATCTCACTGTGCTATAAATTGAAACGAAATCAAAGATCACATGTGTGACTGTCATCCCCTTTATTTATAGTCATAGAGTGATCTAAAAATCCTAAAAGATCAAAAGAAAGCTCATTTAGGAAAGATCAAAATAGACTAGATAATTAGTTTCGACTTAAGTCACTATTATAACTCAAATAAAGGTCAAAATTAGACCAAAATATGAGGATTAAGTATTCCTACTATATAAAAATGAGGCTTAAATGACCAATTAAGCTTATCTGAAACTCGAATTAGGTTGACTGAGTTATATGATTCGTACTTTATTGAATTTACTTCAATTAAAACTTTGTACTTGACATCTTCAAATTGCTCATATAATACTTCCATCGTCCTTTTAGCATTATCCTTGTAATTTGGGTCTTCAATGTTGTGTAATGGATGATTATGAACATCAAAAGTGGATTGTTTTTTTTTTCTTCCATGGCCTTAGCTTGATTCATGTTATCGTCTGTTGAACTGAAACTTATTTTCCATCTTTGACTTTATCATTCCTTTTCTCATCAAAAGATTCGTCTTCGAATTTTCATAACTTATATCAACTAGAGAAATACATTAAAATATTAAATGTAACATTTATATTATGCTCACCTGTCGAGTCAAATTTTTAGACATTGTCACTAATTTTACTTCATCATTTCACCTTTCCTCGAAAAAATATTTAGACTAGTTAGATTATGCTCACCTATCAACTTCTTATTTTTTTTTCATTTTTCTCCCTCTTGCTTTTTTCCCGAAAATAACAATATTTTTTCTTTTTTTTTTCTTGATGACAACAAAGGAAATATGCCCTAAAGGATCGATTTTTCGATTTAATGAAAAATTATAAATTATAAAAAAATTATTCTATGATAGTATTTCACTTGAACACGATAGATACAGACATCGATATATACAATGAATAAGAATAGATGTGAGAGGAAGAGAAGAAGTGTACAACTATAAAGATTAGAATCGTCAATATAACGATTCTCATCGATCTGTTCTATGATTATTATGAAAGAAATAAATTATAGAGATTTTATGGATCTTGATGTGATGATCAAGATGCATAAGAAACATCTGAAATTCAAAAAAAAATTTTAAATTTCTTTCAAAATCGATCTTTATTTTATTCTCGTAAATTCCGTCATGCCCTTCTGAAGAGACAAAAAGTGCACGACAAAGCTTCTAATATAAATCGATTTAATCAATTCACCTATCGAAATCTATTTAAAATTATTGAAGATTTAGCTCATCCACTTTTCTCAAACAGAAGCAAGATGCATTTCATTCTTCTTCTTGTTTTTATAAATAATAATCTTAAATTATCTCAAAATTCGAAATTTTAAATGGCAGAATTAATATTTTTTTTTAAAAAAAAATAGTAATAGTTGTTAAAGCGGACGAAGAATTCCAATAAAAGAAAACCCCTTCTAGTTGCGCACGGGCGCACAGTGGTAAAAAAAAAAAAAAAAAATTAAAAAATAGAATTTAATTTTTTATTACGATATTATTCGACGATGAATTTGAACCGTCTTAAATCTAGAAATTTATTCAATAAATAAAGTACGATTTCGATATAGATTGTCATCGAAGACCGATCTATCATAGGATTTGAGAGGATCATTATCCCTTAACTCTTAATTAATTACTATTTATTTATATTTTTAAAAATTAAGATAATTATATTTTAATATGCGGATCTTCAAATATAAATCTATCATTTAGAAATGACGTGACTGCGAAATCTGGATTGAATCGAGAAAAAATTATAAGTATTTTCTGATTTATTTTTGATGGTCGATGAAGATTACTTGGGCTTCAATTTTACTCGGATCGATTGTTGATGAAATATTTTAAATATCCGTAGGTTCAATGACTTTTAAAAAGTAATCGGATCAAAAATTTAAATATACGATACTAATAATAATATTAAAAAAAAATAAAGACACTTATTTCCCACCAACTCCAGGAGGAGATGGTCAGGGTGGGTGAGGAGGAAATTGACTTTTCTCTCAGTTATTCAAGTATGACATGGTTAATTGGACCAATTCTTTTAAATGGACGAACAAGTTTTCTTCTCCATCGCGTTCAGTTCCTCTATTTAAAGCCTTCGCCATCTTCTTCCTCTTCCAGCAGCAGGAGCAGAGAGAGAGAGAGAGCCTACCTCTCTGTTTTCCTCTGCTTCCTCTTCTTCTTCTTCTTCTCCCGATCATCAGCACGATGGAGGTCGTGAACGGCGCATACGCGAACGTAGCTTCAGGCGTTAAAATCAACGGCGATGGCCTCTGCATCAAAAGCGGCGGCGACCCCCTGAACTGGGGAGCGGCCGCGGAGGGGCTCTCGGGGAGCCACCTCGACGAGGTGAAGCGGATGGTGGAGGAGTTCCGGCGGCCGCTGGTGCTGCTGGAGGGCGCGACGCTCAAGGTCGCGCAGGTGGCTGCGGTGGCCGCGGCGGGTGAGGTAAGGGTGGAGCTGTCGGAGGCGGCGCGCAAAGGCGTGTGCGCCAGCAGCCAGTGGGTGATGGACAGCATGAGGAAGGGCACTGATAGCAACGGCGTCACCACCGGATTCGGCGCCACCTCTCACCGGAGAACAACGGAGGGCGGCGCACTGCAGAAGGAGCTTATCAGGTATTGTTACTTGATTCCCACCTTTTAGTCTCTTTGAATTTCCATTATATTTTGAACTATTTTAATTTAACCATAAAAAAAAGGAGGAATCTTGAATGTGTTTCTCACCTCAAAGATTGATGTTGGTGGATGCAGATTCCTCAATGCCGGAATATTCGGCTCCGGAAAGGATTCCGGGCATTCGCTGCCGTCGCCGGCTGCCCGGGCTGCCATGCTCGTCCGCATTAACACCCTCCTCCAGGGCTACTCCGGCATCCGCTTCGAGATTCTAGAGGCCATGGCCAGCCTCCTCAACTCCGGCATCACCCCTTGCCTCCCCCTGCGCGGCACCATCACCGCCTCCGGTGATCTGGTCCCCCTCTCCTACATCGCCGGACTCCTCACCGGGCGCCCCAACGCCCGGGCTGTGGCTCCCGGGGGCGAGCCCATCGACGCGGCCGAGGCTTTCCGCCGCGCCGGCATCCCGCACGGCTTCTTCGATCTGCAACCTAAAGAGGGCCTCGCGCTCGTCAACGGCACCGCCGTCGGGTCTGGCCTCGCCTCCCTCGTCCTATACGACACCAACCTCCTCGCCCTCCTCGCCGAGGTCCTCTCCGCCGTGTTCGCCGAGGTGATGCAGGGGAAGCCGGAATTCACCGACCATCTTACCCACAAGTTGAAGCACCACCCAGGGCAGATCGAGGCGGCCGCCATCATGGAGCACGTCCTCGACGGCAGCGCCTACATCAAACTCGCCAAGAAGCTCCACGAGCAAGATCCATTGCAAAAGCCGAAGCAGGACCGCTACGCGCTCCGCACGTCGCCCCAGTGGCTCGGCCCCCAAATCGAGGTCCTCCGCGCCGCCACCAAATCGATCGAGCGCGAGATCAACTCCGTCAACGATAACCCCCTCATCGACGTCGCCCGGAACAAGGCCCTCCACGGCGGCAACTTCCAAGGCACGCCCATCGGCGTCTCCATGGACAATGCCCGCCTCGCGGTCGCAGCGATCGGCAAGCTCATGTTCGCGCAATTCTCCGAGCTCGTGAACGATTTCTACAACAACGGATTGCCCTCTAATCTCTCCGGCGGGCGGAACCCTAGCCTCGACTACGGCTTTAAGGGGGCGGAAATCGCGATGGCCGCCTATTGCTCCGAGCTCCAATTCCTTGGCAATCCGGTGACTACCCACGTCCAGAGCGCGGAGCAGCACAACCAGGACGTGAACTCGCTGGGGCTGATCTCCGCCAGGAAGACGGCGGAGGCCGTCGACATCCTCAAGCTCATGTCGGCCACCTACCTGGTCGCCCTCTGCCAGGCCATCGACCTGCGCCACCTGGAGGAGAACCTCAGGCACGCGGTGAAGACGGCGGTGAGCCTCGCCGCCAAGCGCGCGCTCACCACCGGCGCCAACGGCGAGCTCCACCCCGCGCGCTTCTGCGAGAAAGACCTCCTCACGGTGGTCGACCGGGAGCACGTGTTGAGCTACGCCGACGACCCCTGCAGCTCCACCTACACGCTGATGCCGAAGCTTCGGATGGTCCTGGTGGAGCACGCCCTGGGCCACGGCGACAAGGAGAAGGACGCCGCCGCGTCCATCTTCCACAAGATCGCGGCTTTCGAGGAAGAGCTCAAGGCGGTGGTGCCGAAGGAGGTGGAGGCGGCGCGTGCCGCCGTGGAGGGCGGCAGCGCGGCGATCGGCAACCGGATCAAGGAGTGCAGGTCGTACCCACTGTACCGGCTGGTAAGGGAGGACCTCGGGGCGGCGTACCTCACCGGCGAGAAGGTGCGGTCACCAGGGGAGGAGTTCGAGAAGGTGTTCACGGCCATCAACGCCGGCCTGCTCGTCGATCCCCTGCTCGAATGCCTGAAGGAGTGGAATGGCGCACCAATTCCCATCTGCTAAACCACCACCACCACCACCAACAACATAAACAAAAATAAAAGCGGATGAAAAAAAAATGCCATTTTGTTAATTAAATCATAAGCAACCAGAGAGATTATTGTATGTTTACTTCCTTATATCTGTAATAATCTCATTTCATCAATCTTCCTTTTTCAATCTAAAAAAGTCTGTTATTTCAAGGGATTGCTCTAAACTTGGAACATTTATTTCAAGCAACTGAGTACTGATAGATACAAAACTCTCTAGATCTTTCTAACATTTGAAACATTATTTTCTGCCTCGAAATTATACAAGTAGAATTAGAAAAGAAAAACGAAATTAAGATTGTTAATTTACAACGGTGCAAATGGCTATGGAAGCTAAGAAGGTCTCTTGGATGGCCTCAAGCCATGGAAGCTACTTTCAGCATCACAGTCCTCTTCCTGCATCAACAACATAATCTACACATCAGAAGATTGGCTGGCCAAGAAAAATATGCTGAGAATATTGTGAATTAAACATAATAGGAATTCATTATCTATCAAGTTTCTTTAAATGATTCAAGGGATTAGTTATTGTTTCACAAAAACAACTAGATAGAATGACAGTTATTGCTGTTATTTGAAATGTGTATCAGCAACTAGATACTGCAACCAAATCTTCTGTAAACTTGAAAAGTGTATCAGCAACTACCTTTCCATCTGGAATTTGAAATGTTGAATGATCAGAATGGAATCTGTCTGAAAAATGTTGGCCTACTGAATCGAGTTCTTGCAAGGGATATCCTGTTGGAGTACAGACATAGCTGGGAACGGCGCAATGACTTTCACTGATGCTTCTTTTCCTAGCAGATGAGGATTCAGCTGTCGAAATCAAATCGACATCCTTTGTCTTTGCAGCAACTGGGCAAGAGCTTTCCTCATTTAGAACCTTCACCTCCTTGTTTCGTGAGTTGTTCTTCGCGTTGTGGAAGGAGGGTACCCTTTGGTCGAGGGACGAATGGCTACAAGATACATCTTTCTTTATGATAACTTTTGGGATGTCAAAGCTATTCATACTGATCAAATTGTCGGCCACAACTTCACCTAAACTGCTCGATTGTGCAACTTTTGCAGCCCTATCGATCTCCCACATCATTCCAACAGCGTCATCGAGTCGTTCCCTAGCTGTATCAATGTCTATAATTGGCCTTGGATAATTCGATCCTAGCTCAACGCCAGCTGAATTCAGCACGGTCACGGGAGCATCCCATGGACGATGAATCCATTCAGTCGGCATTCTAGCGAGCTCAGGAATCCAATTTCTTATATATTCACCATCTGGATCATACTTTTGACCTTGAACCTGATTCCAAATTGAAAAGATTGTGTATCTAAGAAGAAAATAATGTTTACCAATGACGACGAATAGGAGATTTTTGCTTTGTCTATGAAACCAACCAGTTGCCAAAAAATGTGAGCTGGTTTTTACAAGAAACGAGATCTGTAAGAGATCATTGAATGCGCAAATGAAAGAAGCGTTTATTATCGGTAGAAGACAATGCCAGATTGGTGAGAAACAGAAACTACAATATATAAATGAAAGTTAAAACTAACGAAAGATTGGTATGCAAAACAGAATCTTTTTTTTAAAAAAATGTGTCTCACATAGAAAGAAAACAAGAAAAACTCAAACCGACTTCTCATTACTGTTTACAAAATAACCAGCAGTTCTTTTTTGTTGCAAAATAACAAGAAGATTGATGGTCTGAAAAGAAACATGGTTTGGAACTGTATCCTTTGTAACTAATTGAAACTGATATTTGGTTAATGAGCAGTAGAGTTAGTGCAGGTAAGACCATAATGCTCAAATAGAATGAAAAATGATGAGTTACCAACAATTTCAGAAAGAACATATGACTTTCTTTCCAAAAGAGAAGAAAATATGACATCATGGTGGATAATGTTCTTGTAAAATCATGCAGTGATCAATGGCCAACCATTTTATTTTTGGTAATCATAAGAACTCTTTATAGATTAGGTAGTTCATACCTCAGGACTGTCCATGCGTTTGAGATCATGCCCATCAGGTAAGCTTCCTGATACATACTGCCAACCAAGGATGTCGCTTTCAAGATCAGCATCTAGCAATGTGTCCCAAAAGTATTTCATTCCCCAAGTCCATGGAAGTAGCAAAAATTTCACAAGAAAACTTGCCACGATCACTCTAGTTCTGTTGTGCAGCCAGCCAGTTGCCCAAAGTTCTCTCATACCTGCATCCACTAAGGGATAACCAGTCCTTCCCTGTCTCCAAAACTTAAACTGGCCTTCATCAGTACGCCAAGGATAGTGCTTAAAGTTACCCAACAGTGATTGTTCGTGCGTGAAAGGGAAATTAAAACAGAGATAACGTGAATACTCTCTTAGCCCGATCGATCGCAAAAACAACTTCACACTTTCTTCTTTTTTACACCCCCCATCTTTTGCCCACTGTAGTTGCTTGATTCTCACATTTTGATAAATTTTCCTAACACTAAGTTCACCGAAATGAATATATGGTGACAACAGTGAAGTAGTAGTGTCTTCTACCTTCATTCTGTTTTCAGAATAATCTACTAGATGTCCATTAATAAATTCACTCAACACCTTGTCTGCATTGCTCCAGCCAGGAGACCATCCCCTTCTTAATAAAGCGTTACTTAATTTTTCAGTTTCTTTTTCAAGCCCTAGCTCCTCGATTGAACAACTCTGAACCCTTTCCGAGCCTGAGACATCAGAACAAATGAAATGAAATGTATTAATATAAATGGCAGGCCAATTCCAGTTTCTAAACTTCATGAACCTTCATGTGGAAAAGGAAATGGAACATAATTGAATCTTGCACTATATATTATCCAGCATACTAAAATTTATGACCTTTAAAGCATTAATTTTTCAGGCATTGATAAAGATGTCCAATAGTTTTCTTGGATAAATATGTATTGCTCTTACACTTTAAGATGCCAGGGCCTGGTTTGCCGTTACCAGCTAACGATGCCAATGGCAATGTGTCCATGCCCAACCTGACTTCATTATCATATGACTATATGTAATGTTAAAATTTCATAAAATAAATTAAAATCTAAAAAATAATTGTGAGTCTTGTGACATTATTTCGACTTGAATTGCTCAAAGTGGTGGAATCAAACCAATCTAGGACCTCAATTGACAAATAGCACACTAATCTTAGTTCGAAAGATAGTGAGAGAATTGCTGCTTGTCTAGGAAAACGACAATCAAGGAATTCATTTTCCCAAGCTTATGCTCGCTTATATTTTCAGTTTGACCAATAATATTTGTTCATTAACTAAGCCATTTTTACCAAACATAAGAGAGAGAGAAATTTCATAAACAAATGAAGCCTATTTTAAAGCATAATTTTTTAGGTGTTGATCTTATGAATGTTAAACAAGCTTCATGTACAGAAACCTAGTACCTCTTTAAATATTAATTTTGGCAGAAGCAGAACAACTGGTAATAGACAATTGCATTGCCTCCAATTGATTTGCAAGTAAAAAAGGGCCGAGCATCTTGAGTGTTGGTGTCTCCCAGATATTTAAGTGGAATGAACTGTAGCTTAATCCAAGAAAATGTTCTGCAACTAAGTTACATCCTAATGCACCAATAGGTGCTATATTGGACATTTGGACGAGAATCGGAGTGTATAAATTAGAAAAACAAATGTTTTATAGTGATACATACAATAAAACAAACAAAAGTTGTACACACACACACAAATATAAGTCTGCGTGTGTCTTTAACATCACAAGAATACAATGAGCAAGTAAGTCTACCTGGAGGAGGATCCAATTTCCAGGGAGGAAGAGGCAAAGTCAGCTCAATTGGTGTGCTCATGCACTTCTCCCAGAATGCATCAAAGGTGGTAAAAGCATGCCCACTCTCATCATAGACTTCCCATGGTTCATATAAGAGATCCCCATTAAAACTTTGAACACTAATTCCAAGGCTTACTAGCTGACTTTTTATTTTATGGTCACGAACAACAGAAATAGGATCTGGATAGAGAAGAAAGATTAATTAAAAAAGGGAAAAATAACTGTTTCATTCAGATAGGACAAAAACAAAACAAACGTTGACTATTACAAACAAAAATATATGTATGCCAGTCCCAGATATAAGTGGTGGATGTATAGCAAATGACTTATTATTCAAATCCTCGAATGTTCTAAACATAATACATAGAGTGCAAAGGCACAAGTTAAGCTTCTAAACATATTGCTAATTTAGACCAAAAAATATTTAGTATTCTAAATTTGGATAAGAATTAAGAGGCAAACTGTCGTAGACTGTACTATTATGAGGTCTAAAACTCTCTACTTCAGTACAAGAAGAATTGGGTGACAACTCCCTTGGTTTTGAAGGCAGAATATTTACAACCCAAGTTGAACCTTGTTCAGGCAAATTATTGTGGCCATTAACTGAAAATCCATTAGAACAACGAAAATGACTGAAGTTGATCAACATGCAGTAGACAATTCCTATCCGTGCCTGAAATATTACCTAAATGATAGATACTAATTGTCCCTGAGGGCTATAGATGGTAAAACAGAAATGTCAGAGGACAATACTAGTTAACTTCAAATAATTAATTTCACAGGTCACTCGAGAGCCAAATTTGTAATATCTTATTTAATTACTTCTTGTTGAAACGGTAAAAAAACATCATTTTCTAACATAGAACCGTATGGATAGGACAATCAAGGAGCCTGCTAATGTCATGCGTGAATGAAAGTATGATTGATTTTCTTACTTTATCTAAATTTTCACTTTTTATGAAATAAATTTGTCGATGACTTGAACCAGTAGAACTAAACAGAAAACCATATGAATCGCATAATCTATCGGGTGCATGAATGTAGACAAAGAATTCTCAGTTGTCCTACAGTCATCTATGTGCTCATCCAGTGATCAGAAAATGTCAGTGAAAGTAAAATGAACTTGGCACCTATAATTCAGGAAAATCGCTCAAAAAAAGTAAAACATTGCGACAACTTACCATAAAGATGGTTATAAACCAATCTAGTAGCCCCAACTGCATCAATGCAATGCAAAAGAGCAGCAAGAGTGCTCTCAACTCTCATGAACACGAGAGGAGCGCCAAGGGACCTCAATGTCTGTTCAAGGAGCATTAGCGATTGCTTCAGCCACCATCTAGAGACTCGACCGGGGTAGAACTGGCCCTCCTCGCTGGGGCACCAAACAAAGACAGGGAACACACTGCCATCCTTGCCCGCGGCCGCCAAGGCCGGATTATCCTCGATCCTCAAATCCCTCCTGAACCAAACAACCGTCTTGGGTCGGCTTCCCATGGCCGCAACAATCTCAGGCGCCCATCGCCACTAACATCAGGAACTCAACCAAAGGTGAGCGCTTGCTTGCACAACCAGGCAATCAGCAAGAAAGTCCTCAAGTCAAGTCGTTCTCCTGATCCAACCGAAGACAAAAATCCCAAATTTCGGGCAGGAAAGCCATGGCGAGCACCTAAATGCACACCAATCTTACAACAAACTGTTCCAAATCGTGCGCGCTCGCATCCTCTAACGAAATAAGAACTACTGATCAGTCAAAGGACTTGTTTTCCAGAAAAACAAAAAACGAAATGGGCAACCGACGGCATGAAGCCCTCCTCCAAACGGGAAAGCGATTGCAATCTTGGAATGACCCTACCAAACAAGAATACCAGAGGATTTACCCAATCGGAAGCAGCGACAAGAGCATGGGTGCAAAACCAAATCTTTATCCCTAGATCTAACAACTCCCCTCTGCCCTCACCTTATCTGGTAACCAATGATGCTTCGCCTCGCCCCGAGATCCAGAAGCGCCTCCGACCAATAGGGGAACGCTCGCCCTCGAGAGTCAGCGCGAACGAACGAGATGTAAGAAATCAAAACCTCTCTCTTCTTTCGGCATCTGTTATTATCCAAGAACAACAAGCGGAATAAGTAACTGGGAATTGTTTTGTTCCGCACTAAATTTTCATTTTGAGCCTTTAATATCTCGAAATATTCAAACCGAGCTTTTTATTTTTATTATTATTATTATTCGTAATTATTCGTAATGCTCGATCAGAATTACATCACTCTTTTAAGTCTGTATTTACTCGAAGAGACGTGTATTATAGAAGAATACAGTTCGATCCTCTACTATGACATCGTTCGATATAATAATTTAAAAAAAATATCATTTGAATAGTCTTGAAATTTAAGAGTTTATCCGATAGATAAAATATGATTTCGACGTTGAACCATCATCGAGAGATGATATGACTTTGAAATCTGGATTAAATTATGAAAAAGTTATAAGTATTTTTCTAATTTATCCTTGATGGTCGGTGAAGATCACTCAGATTTCGATTTTACTCGGTTTAGCTATTGACGAGGCATCCTAAAGATCTGTAAACTAAGACGATCACTTTCAAAGATTAATCGAAATGAAGGAAAGAAAAAGAAAATAAAAGATTTTTTTTAAAACAAATGAAAATAATTTTTGAAGAAATAAAAAAAATAAAAAAGAATTATCTTGATGACGACGATCAATCAAAGACGATGATAGTTGACTTACCCGTTAAAATAAATTTTTAGCAATCGAAGAAAAAATATAAGAGAAAGAAAAAAAAATTAAGGAAAAAAAATCTTTAAAGAATTGAAAAGAATTTTTGAAGAAATAAGAAGAAAAAAATTATCCAACCGTGATCGATGAGAATCGGTGATCGATGAAAATCGATGATCGATTATGGAAGCAAGAGTGCGAGAGTTCGATCCACTACCGCAGCCATGGAGGAATTCCGCCGCTTTCCACTCGCCATGTCATGAGCGGTTCCGCTATCAATTGAGTTGATGTAAGTGACTCGATTGACGTTAAACCTCACGGCGACTTGTGGCGCTCTCGATTTACCCGCGGGTCGGTGGAGACTCTTCGAGGCCGTGGCAAGGTAGTTCGCTGGACTAGCGGCAAGTGTTCGGATACCACTAAATAAATAAAAAAAAAAAAAAATGTGCGACGAATGATTGATGATTGGAAGAGTAAATTTTTATAAATCGAAAAAACTTCAAGAGAAATAAAAAAAATATCTAATTTTGATGGAAAAAATATCAAATAAAATTAATCTGATGAATGATAACATTTTAAATTCATTAATTTACCCATTAAATAAATAAATAAAAAATAGTTTTTTTAATCAAAATAAACAAAGTTTCACGGCAAAAAGTTATCCATATATTCTATATTAAAACAAAATTCAAATATTCTCTCCTTTATTTCAATAAAAAAAATATTTCAAAAAAAATTGATTTCGAGTAAAATAGTTTCGATGAGGGCCGGAGTGTAAAATTTCCTAATTTACAAAGGTCCGATTTGAAATATTTGCTCGAATACGAAAAGTAGATGCGTCACGTTCAATGTCACATCGGTTCGGCTCGTTTTACCCACCAGCCCATGCTGAGAAGGTAGGGGGGGCCACCAGGATATCCTTTTAGCGAGGTGGGCCCCTCCGCTATTTGGGGACCTTTCCGCAATCCTTTAACGACGCCCTAGCGGCGGGGTTCGGACCGGACCACGTGCCCAACCACTCGAGGGATTAAATGACACGTGATACGTCGCTTTTCTTTCGCCAAAAAAGAAAAAAAAAAAAAAAACCAAGCCGCAGAAGAAAGGGTGATGTTCGAATATTATAAAAATGTTTAGTATTAATCTTGAAAAAAGAAAAATAATCCATGCACAAAATTCTCACCTTATATAGTCCGAAAAAAAAATATTATACGTCATCTTATTCTCCTTTACAAAAATAAAAAAGTATAAATTTTGTATTGTTAAAAATTTTTTATCTCAAATAATATTTCATGCAAGGAAAAAGATATAACAATTAGTAATAAAATAATACATTAAACAAATTGAATAGGGGGAAGATAATAGGTTAAACACTCTTAGTGTCACTAAAACATGAGCTTAAGGAAAAAATATAGAACCACCCTTCAATTGCTCTTGGTGAAGGAGATAAATTAAAAGTGTGATTGACAAATGCACATAAAGAAAATTTACCAATCACATCCACCTTAAGCCTTGTTTGGGAGGAGAAAAGAAGAGTGGAAGTAATGGAAGGGGAAATGAAAGAGAGGGGAGGGGAAAGGAGACTTCCACCCTAAATTAGAGTAAAAAAATTGAATTTGTGAAGGAAAGGAATATAAATTCTCTTCCCTCACTTCTTTCCAAACAAAGATAATTTTTTTTTCTCACTTATTTATCCTTACCCTTCTATTATTTACACTTCCCTCATCTGACATCTCCTCCCGAACAAAACTTATTCGAGAGGAGATGTAAATAATAAAATGATAAGAGTAAATAAAAGAGAAAAAAAAACTACCTCTCCTTTAAGAAGTGAGGGAAGGAGAACTTCACCCCCCTACTCTTCACAAAAATCTAATTTTTCTTACAGTGTAAATCTCCTTTTCCTTTTCCTCTATTCTCCTTCCATTCTTTACACTTCCCTCCCCTTCACCCAAATAAGGCCTTAGGGGCAAACATAAGCTTAAGAAATTAAGCAGATGGAGGTCCAAATCCAATAAAGTTCCCTCATTAAAAACAAACAACAGAAAATAACTTTGAGATTTGTTAAAGTATCCCAAGAAAGAAAATGCATAGTCCCAAAACAATGAGTGAGTTCCAACAAAATAGAAAAGGATAGCTAATGTGATGATTCCATTTGCCTGAGAAGATGCCTCACTTGCTAAGCTTTCCTGGACTTGCTGGTAGCAAGCTGGGTCTCTGTCTGCAGTAACAAAACAAGCAGTCAGATATCAACAAGACAATATACGAAATTCCCAATAATACAAGGTCTCAAAAAACGAATATATTATAAGCAACTTCACTCTGTTTTTTTTTTTTCATAATTCGAATAAAATATAGTCTAGTGCACGAGTTACTGCCAATACAGAATCATGAAAAAGAATTTATCATACCGATCTTACTCTGCTTTTCGAGAGAGATTATTTGTAAGATTTTAATCCGTGACCGTTTAAGTCACGTAAAAAAAAATAATCCGACATGCAAAGCTTTACTCTGTTAATGTAGTCTAAAAAAAGAATATATTATTCGCAGTTTCACTCTACTTTTTAAACAAAGTGCAATCTACTGCATACGCAATCTTATTCTGTATTGTAAAAAAGCTATTTTTAAATTTTAAACTCATGATCTTTAAATCACGTAACAACAATTTTACGTTGCATCAAAGTCCCCTTTCTAGCAACAAAAAGATAAAAAAATAGCAAAAAAAAAAAAAAAAGGAATAAATCGTCTTTGGGTTCTATGCAAGGAGAATATACAAGAATATTTGTCAAAGGATATTTAGAGGGAAAAAAAAGGACTGTAAATGAGAATTTTACTTGCTTTTTTTTCTTACAAAAACAAAGTGCACAAAACTGGATAGAGAACTCAAACTTACAAGACCAATCCATTCGAGATATTTGAGTGATCAATGGAATGAAGAGAAAAAGATTTGATAAGGATTCACAAGCAGAAGCAGAGGCAACAATCAAGGGTAGAAAATAGTAGGGAGAAAAATAAAAACACTTAAAGTCAGTCAGCTTGGATTCAGACTGTAGCAACTGATAAAAAATTGCAAAAAAAAAAATAATAATTTTAATTAAATCTTTTAGCAAAAGCAACCAAACAAACAGTTTCTTTCTCGACAGCAAGAAGGAAAATTACCTCTTTCTTGACAGACTCTTCCTTCTCAGAAAGTATCAGTTCAATATGGCAGGGAGAGGACATATAAGCTGTGCAATACAGAGTATTGCAGTCGATTAGGTACTGAAAAGAAACATATTCGCACAAAAAAGGAACTTACGATTGATTCTTCCATGAGCCCGGTAAGTCCTGCGCCTCTGTTTTTGGGCTTGGTTCACTTGGATGTGCGAGATGTAAAGCATGTCAACATCCAAGCCCTTCACCTGCATGAGAGAAACAAAGGTTAGCAATCTAAGCAAAGAACTGAAGATGGAAGGTGATTGCCTATGTTCATACTTCAGCATTGCTTTCAGCATTTTTGAGCAGATCCAAAATGAATCTAGCTGATTTCATAGGCCATCGACCTTGCCCATTTGGATGCCTGTTTTTTGCCTGAGCAGTTCGACCAACGCCGCGACAAAACCTTCGGAAGGGAATAGCCTGCTTGTGGGCAATTACATCCTCAAGGTACCTTTTGGCCTTTGATAAAGGTAGCTTTCTAATTGCATGAGCAGTCTCGCGCGTATTCTGTTGACATAATCAAATTTGAAACATGTATTCTTATCAACCACATGCAATGAACTATGCAAATTTTGTAACAAAATATGAATTCTACTGACTGTTGAGAGTACCATTTCATTACCAAAAAAGGAAAAAAAAAAAAGAATACAATAACATAACCAAGCAATAAATTATAAAGATGCAAAAATACAAGTACAACTAGTGTTATTGCCTTGCTGTGAGGAGTTTTTATTAAACCAATCGCATAAGCAATGACAGCAAGTAGAGATATTCTTACTGAATAACTAAATTTATAAAAATGTCTGAAAAATATATTTCAAATGTCAAACTAATGGATAAGTTCCATATTTCTCTAATTTATATTAGATAATATTTCAGTCAAATGTTACATTATTTCTATGTTAATGAAAATTCTACACCAAAAGATAGTCATTAGTTCTTTTATGTAGATAAATCAAATAGTGTTCTGCATTTAAATAAAATTATTATAGGGCAAGGGAAACATTAGAATATGCAAGTTTCTTCCAAAATTAGTAACAGCAATAAAACTAAATTGATATAGCGATGAAATAATATTCACAACATAGGTGTAAGAACTAATTAACTAATAATCATTAATTATCATAAAAATAACCAATTAAGGAGTCCTGGTTTGAATACCAATTCAAATTGTTACATTTATGTTTTACATGCGGATTAAATTCAATTGGATAACCAATAACATGACCAGTCTTCTCCACAAATCAAAATCACCACCCTTAATTACAAAAGTTTCTTAAGGAAAGCACTTGCTGCCTAGAGTCCAAACCTTTCCTTACAACATGGACTTGATTTATCTTCAATCTTCTCACTTCTATCGATCAGGAATAATGAACTGTTACCTATGCACTATATCCAAATAGCAGGTCAAGTATGAAGCAAACTGCCAGCAAAATCACATTTTTTTAGTATCATGGTCGTGATCAATCACTCACTCGTCAAATTCTTAGAACAGGGAACGCTGATGCATTTTCTTAATGAGTTTTTATCAAGTAAAATTTGCCCAACAATTTTTGTTTTTTTTACTTAGAATAAAATCGCGAATGCCTATAACGCACCTTGAAGTGAACCCTCAGGTCGCGACCCATGGCCTTGGCAGCTGCAAACACCCAACAAAAATAAGTTTAAATAAGATTAATAACTAGTGACACGAGCATCAGTACATCCCGCTTCGAACAACAGAAAAAATAAGATCTCAATCACAAGTCGAATCCTACTCATGGCATAGTAAAAAAAACAAAATTTTAGGAGCTAAATTACTCCTTAAACAAAGCAGATCACCCCATAGTTTACATCTCCACTTGTTACGACCATTAAATAGACAAACTCGAGGGCCAAACTAACTAAAAAAAAAGAGGAAAACATGGTAAATCAACCCAAAACTTGATGCGAAGAAACCATCAAAAAGCAAGACTTACACTTGGTAGGGTTGGAAGGCTCTCTCGAGTACTTCACCTGATCGAATCGATTGGCGCACAGAAAGCAAATTAGCATTAGATTACCAGCAAAACTAACGTCGCGAAGCAAGGGGAACGATGGATCTCACCATGACTGCAGAAAGTTCTTCGCGACGTCCGACCCTGAGCCGCTGCGGCGGCAAGTAGCGAGGACGGCTTAGGATGGGGAATGGAGCCCTGACCGGGTTTCCCTCGAGACGGAACGTGGGCTTATATAGAAACCCTAATGGGCCTGAATCGCGTTTGATTTATGAAAATTATCCATTTGTCACTTTAAATTAGACATGTTTATTGATTCTTCGATTTCGATTCCGATTGGATTTTAATCGATTTCGAATTCATCGATATTAGAATCGTTCCGAACCAGTTCCGAATCTAAAATTTTAACTTTGGAATCAATTCAATCCAGATCGATTCTCAACTGATTCCGAAATGATTCCGAATTGATTCTGAAATGGTTCTGGATCACCTTACTCGAATTTGAGTTTTCAAATTCATCTAACGTATTGGTGATCATATTCTTTTTTTTTATCGTAAAATAATCTTATAGACATATTAACATGTTAAGAATTTCCACATTTAAATTAGCAACCGAAATCAAATTCAAATCGAAATCAGAACCGATTCTGAATCAATTCCGAATCGATTTTGAACCGATTCCGAAATCAAATGGAGCCGAACTGAATTGGAATCGGAACGGTTCCGGTTCAATTCCAGAATCAGTTCATTTGAATTGATTTCGATTCTAAATTTAACAGATTGGTTCCGATTCGATTCCGAATCGAACCCATGATTTGTTCAACATGCCTAATTTAAATTTATATTTTTTTAAAGAAAATAAAATTTTAATAAATAAATATTTCTCAGCAATTTTTTGACATTATTTATAATAACATTATCTTTAAAATATATCATTAAATTAGTAACAGAACAAAACAATCAACAGCCGAAACTGCATTTCTTTTTTTTTTAAAGAAAATTAAACATTTTTCGTAAAGCAAAAAATATTTCTGTGAATATAAATGATAATATTTTTAAACTATATAGCTTATTGAAATTTTACAAAATCCCTTAGTAAATTATTGAACTTTCTAATAAATGAAATATCTTATTTCTCATTTTCTAAAAAAAAACAATCCTTATCTTTACTCCTTTTCCCTTCCGCGCAAGTAAACTAGATTTATATTCCTCAAAAAGGAACTATATAGTTCACAAGGAGGGGTGAGAAAAATTCGGTTAAATCGATTTATTTATTCAGAAATTTATTTTTTAAAAAAAATATCAATTTAATCGATTTATTGATTCGGTTTCGATTTTCAAAATAAAAATAATTGATTAAATCAAATTAATGTTCATCAGTCGATTAATTTATCATATCAATTGACTGATGAACTTCAATCGATTAATTAATACAAATTCAGTCGGCTGATTGTCTCGAGTCCCACGATCTTTATCACCATCAATCGACTTCGAAATAAAAATAATCGATTGAATCGATTAAACTGAATTAATGTTTATCAATTGATTGATTTATCATATCAATCGACTGATAAACTTCAATCGACTAATTAATATAAATCAATTGATCGATTACCTCGAATCTCACAATCTCTATCATCATCAATCGATTAATCATAATCAATCGATTGATATGAAAATATCAATCGACTGATAATAAAAAATTTGATCTATTCGATTTTCAATATAATTAATCGATTTTTTATGGATTCAGTTTGTTTGATTTTGTTGACAAATTTGATCGATTCAATTTGTTAAAAAAAAATAATTTATTCAATTTTGATTTAATTGATTCAGTCAATTCGGTTATTAATGCTCACCCCTATTCACAAGATAACTCAATTTTTTTCCCCCACAAAAGGGTCTTGTAGCTAGTGTAACAGCAGAATTGTACCAATGAACAAAGGCCAATCCCCAAGGACTGTAGACCTTTCAAGATGTCTGTCCTCCTGTCGCGTTAATCCTGAGTCAAACAATATACTCCCTGTGATTTACCTCCTTCGTCTTGACTATAAGATCGACTGACAAAGATGCTGAGAGCGAGCGAATCGACTTTTGCACCAAAGATAACTCAAATTTTACACTCGAAAGTACAAACACTAATCAAATAGTAACAAGAGTCATGAATCTCTCATACACTAGAAGTATCATTTGTATCTTTGTCCATCATAGTTGGATAAATTTGGCAAGATGCAACAAACAGAACAAACTTAGTCATCGTCGCGATCAGGAAGCCTTCATATCGTCGAGGCCAACGCTCGCCTACACGCGAGTAAACCAACAAGTAAATCAATCGATGTAAATATAGTGGTAGAGCATGATAACTAAGTCGAGGGTGTTTACAAGGAACTTGTGATTCTCTGCCAAAAGAGGAGCAAATGTCTCGCAAAATTGCTCGATATCAGCATTTATATCGCCTGGTCCGCCGATGACATCCATGAACTTCTTCCGATTCGGAGCAAGTTTCATAGCGAGCTGCAAAGAACACTTTTGCAGCATAAGTTGGCTGATCAATAGTCTTCGACTAAATCTATTGAATCGAAAGAACATGGCAAGTGGAAAAGGCATATATAAGACACCAAGTGATAGAGCAGACATGAAACAAGAGCAACAGACTTTGTGTTCCATGGATCAGTCGCATCGATTCGATTCGAACTTCTACAAGTAAAAAAAAATAATAACAATATACCGTGACACTAGAACTAGCAAGCCAGCCATGCCATTGCTTTAAGGTCTTCGTGTACGAATCGGTGCATACTTGAGTCATCGTCCAATCCGGATGCACTAGTAAGTTCCGGAATAACTCCACCAAGAAGTCCATTGCTCTGAAAGACAAATACAACCAACTTAACTCATTATCGTCGTAAAGACGGGTTCATCTCGTGCCAACCATTGTATCAGAAACACAGATTTTTGGTTCATGAATCAACATTTACATTCTAGAATCTAAATGTAGGAATTTAACATTCAAAACCTTAGAGATTGCCAAGGTGCATAAAAGAACAGACCTTGTTAACCACAGAAGACCATTGGCGCAACTCGAAGAGCCCTTAGCTGTTTTAGCATCTACTTCTACTTGCACCATACTGTATAGGTGTTCAAACTTCGATGGATCAGAGTTGTATTTATTTTCCAGTCTCTGTGAAAGAGTTAAATGGGTCACATATTGAGTAAGTTTGATTTACATTTCTTACAAACTAATAATTCATTCTTAAATAAGTAGTGTCAAACAAAAGCCATAGAACTTTGAAAAGTTTGGTGTTAGTTCTTACACTAACACTTTATCTTCATCAAAAAAGGAGCATCGAACAGCAGGGCGATAAAATATAAAGTTGAAATTCATTAGTTATTCCATAGTCACCAAATTAAACAAATAGAAGGTTATCTATATTCCTTGGAACCCGTGCCCACAAAAAGTTTTGAATACCAAAGACATGAAATCCTATTTTTTGGAGCAAGGAGTAATGTGTTGATGTTATCATTGTGGGGAAGAAATAATTTTGGTTTATCAAGAAGAATATTGATTTCAAAAAACTACAACTCGGTGCACGAAGCTCCCGCCACGTAGGGTACCGGAGAATAAATTCATTGTACGCAGTCTTATCTTGCTTTTTTGCAAGAGATTGTTTCCAGAATTTGAACCCTTGACCTCTTGGTCACAAGGCAACAACCTTACTGTTGTGTCAAAGCTCCCTTCTAAGAATATTGATTTCAAAGGAATCCATTAAAGAACAAAGTTATAGAGAAGAAGATATCATAACAAAATTTTGAAAATGTCAACCACTTTTAATTTTTCAGCAACTTGGGAAGCAATACCTCCAACATCCTTATGAATAAGAGTATCTAATTAACACAAAAATCTTACCGTTATGTTGCCTCCGATATCAGACTTAACAATAGCAAGTGCAGCTCCGAAATTGTCTGGGAACGACAGTGTAAACTTTAGATGCATAATTGTAGACATCGATGCTCTAGTACGAAAAAAAAGACTAAAACCCTTGTAAGTTTCAGTTCATGAATACTTTTTCAACAAGATTATCACATGACATAATTAAAAGAAAGTATTAAAAAAAAAAGAATGTATATGAAAAGTGAGGACTTCCAGAACTAAATAATACAAAAGACTGGTGAGGAGAAACAAATCCAACAGAGTGAATAATGAACTCATGCACAGTTGATGAACTACAAACACCTAGTTGAACTCTTGCAAGAATCATGTTGCACAGACTAATTCATTCAAAAACATCACATCAGCAAATTCAGAATTAAGGCATGTATGAGTCAGCTTAGCATGTTTATTGAAAAAAATAATAAAAAAAAAAACAAAGCCGTGATTGAGATCAAAGTTCACTTGTGGGTGAAAGAAGAGCAAAGCAGGCCACATACCAAGAACAGGGAGGACAAGCTTGCACACGTCAAGGAAAGGCTTTGTAAGCATAATCCCATTGTCTAACTTGACATGCTTCATTCCTTCCAATGATGGAGTGAACACAGTATCCGCCATCTAAATTGGCAGCAAACCCAGAAACATTTAACAAAGTATATGAAGATCGTAGCAAATTCTATGATATATGTTCCAAAAGACAAATACACAAATCGCCCAGGTTAAAACTAAGAAAGTAGGAAAATCACTGATATCCAAGCACTGCCAAATGAAAGTTCAAGATGTTAGTCGAATCAAGGACACTCAACCAGAACAAGAATTTAAGATCTGAACCAAGTTAAGATCCCACTGTAGATCTGAGACACAAATTTGTTATTAAACACGAATCACGCGTCAAAGAATAAGGGGAAAAAAAGTCTCAGAGCGAGTATTCTATGACATCCAACAAAGATCCGTCGGGAAAGGAAAAAAAACCCTACTTTGTGCACACTGGCTGCAGACCTAGCCTGCAGATCTATCAGAAAGTACAGAAAAATTCAAAATCTTCAGCAAAAATGACAATAAAAGCATGAAATTGAAGAGTATTAAGAGGCGATTCGATCAGGTACCGAACTTCCTGATGAGAAAATCGAAGTGATCGAATCGTCTAATCCTCCTCTCCTCCGGCGATCCTACCAGATGCAATGGAACTGACACGGAGACACGAGATTATTGAAGCAGAATAGCTCTTGATCTCGATAAAGGAGAATCGTTCAAACAGGAGATGAGACTGAGGGGATCGATTCGAGGAGGAGGCAAAGAATCAAAATTTATGAGATCGTGAACGGCATAAATTTTGTACAGAAATCGTGAGTTGCCATGATATTTGGATGCGAGTTTAATTCCCATCCTGGTCCTTGCAGTTTTTTGAAATTCGATCGTAAATTTGTTGAAGGAAACTTCTCTTCCCCACGAAGGTTAGAATTCTTCGTGTCAATATAACAGTCACCGTAAATCTGTCCTACGATCATTATGAGAAAAATAAATTATAGAAGGTCCTATGAATCTTGACGTGGTAACCAAGATACATGAGAATATTCTAAATCCAAGAAAGAATTTTAGACCTCCTCCAAAATCGATCCTTATCTTATTCGCAAACTACGTCGTATCTTAGCCACCATATCATCTCCACGAAGACAAGAAACTTCTCTTCAACAATGCCCTTCTTTGCCTTGAAGGATAGTTGATTGCATAAAACTTACTGTTAGGGCAATCAATCTATGGATGAGGTGTTTTGATGTGTGTGACAAATGTTTAAATTAGGTTGTTTATGGATTTCATATGTGTGTTGAAGTCGTGCAGGACTTAATAATTCACACATGAATAACTTGACGAAGCATTGACAAGATCACCATCTCATGACTCCGTCTTTGAGTCGGTGAAGGATAACATTGCGGAAGTCGTGCACTTGGTGTATTCGAGAGACCGCCGGACGAGGAGCATTAGAGTGAAGTCAAAGGAAGTAGACTTCAGGACAAGACGCAAAGGATGACATTGAGAAGCCGTGTGCTCGGTGCATCCGAGGGACATAGCCGGACGAAAAGATCTTCAAGGCAAGAGACTCTGAGAGAAGATGAGAGTGAGCGATTGTAACTCGGGACGGGGTAGCTCATAGGTGAACTTAGCCGAATGGCTAAGTCAAGTGTCGGATGCTCAACCAAAGGTTGGTTTGAGGGTTTTCTCGACATTAGTCGATTGTCATGCTATGGTAGTCAACTGCTCCAAGTCGACTGAAGACTCGACTGGTGTTCGAGTCTAATTTTTGGCCGAGCAGTCGACTGAATATTATAGGGATGTATACTAAAAAGTCTATCTTTTGTATGAACATCTTTATTTTGAAATAAGAATCACATGATCATTGTTTGTATATTTTTATGGTTATGCAATATTGTCTCATACTTTACATTATAGATAACATGGTGTGTGGTATCACACAGGAGATCATGTTATCGGCCCCTTGAAAAGTATAAGTAAAGGCTCACAACCGAGATGGCTTTGGACAAACCATCGGAATGGTTGTAGTGTGATTTGGTATTGGTTTGTCTTGACCATAGAATCACACTAGTGCACTTTGTGTGTATTGAGCAGGATCGACATAGAGGTGATTCGATTTATTGCTGACTACATAATCGAATCGGACCTCAGATATTATTTAGTACATGCTCTTAATCCCGATATAATAACGGGCACATATACTTAGTACTCATCTCTTTGATTTACCAATGGGCGAGATTTATAGATTAAATCGATAGACTCGATAAGTTAGGAGATGATATTATTTATATGGTGTGTCGTTGATTATATGAGGAAATCGTGTCCTATATATTAGGATGATGATGTCTCCTTGAGGAGCTTATAAGGTTCATGATGTAAACCCTGCAGGTGGACTTGGTCCGGCATGATGAAAAGGTTGAGTGGTACTACTCAAGGAGTTAGATGTTGATTAATTAATGGTCAGTAAATTAATTAATCGACAGACATTCGAGATCATAAACACGGGGAGAAAATATACAAATAATATATGGAGCCCATATTATCATATGGGGGTTGGTGAGGTAGATCAATGATGAACCTTTAGTGGATTGGATCATCATTAGTGGATCAGACTTTATGTGAGCTTGATCCATGGGTGACCAAGACCCAACTCCTTCTCATGGTTCCTAATGTAGCCTATTAACACCTCATGATGCTTAGATCCAATGGATAGAAACAAAACTCTAAGATTCATTGGTAGAGATTAAATCTCTAAGATCCGACGGTTGAGATTAAATCTCTAGATTCGACGGTTGAGATTAAATCCCTATAACCAATGGATGAGATTAATTCATGACTTATCTCTAACTCTATAAAAGGATGGCATGGAGTTGGCATGAAGGACAATTGAGGAGAGCTAGGGTTTGGGCGGCAAGAAAGAATCCTATTTGAGATAGGATTAGGATTAGGGTTTAGAGGCAAGTGTGGCACCAAATAAGGAAGGTATTCTTCTCTTCTTCTTCCTCTTTTGGCCAACGTCCAACACCCTTTCCATCTCTTTTTCCAGCCTTGGCCGACGCCCAAAAGCTCCCTTCTTCTTCTCCTTAGGTGGTGGAAACAAGATATAGGATTTCCCTTGGTGTCTTAGTAGTTTTCCACCACTTTCTCCTCCTTCTAGTTGGCCGGCGGCAAGGATTTTGTGTGCTCATTGTTGGTTGGTTTTGGGGAGGAGAAAAACCTTGTTTCTATTCTTCCTCTTGCTTTGGAAGAGCAAGGAAGGAAGATTTGCGATCTAGGAGCTTCGACTTTTGGTGGATCGTCGCCCACACGACGTCCAAAAGGAGGAAAGTCATACATTAGAAGATCGAGAAGTATACCTATTCTACTTTCTTCTTTTTGTTTGTTGCTTGTTTTTGTTTTTCAAATATAAGCATGTTATATTTCTGTAAATGGCTAAATAATACTTGGATCCCGAGCATAAACACAAAAACCGGTGATCCGGACATCGTCTATTCCGCGACTACTCGTAGAATAGAGGATGGTCGCTTGAACAACTTGTTTGTTCAAGTGACCTCTCTAAACGAATAGTACGACGATGACTTGGTGGTTTGAGCAATCCCTTTTATCTAGGATTAAATTTTTTTTAATCCGGGGACATCGAAGGGATTGCCATGGTCAAGCTACCGAGGTGAAGTGGGAAGCGAAGTTTCCCCTCACGGACTCGACAAGGCAAAACCATTCAATTGGTATCAGAGCTTCCGGGCAAAACCTTCAAATATGCCACCAGTCGACTACCAAAGGTTGACAGTCGACTGATGGGTAGGGTTTCGAGCACAGAAGGTTGGAGAGTCAACTGATCGCTTCGGTCACTCGACTGTTGGCTCCATCAATCGACTGATGGGACGATCAATCGACTCATGTGAGAGTCGTTGGTTAGAATCCAACGTGAAAGAAGTCGTTGCGAGGCAACAGCTACAACAGCAGTCGACTGATGGCTACATCAGTCGACTGCTAGCTGCCCAACGGGAAGAATGACATCTTCCTTATAAGAAGAGGTCTTGGGTCACTTAGGGAGAAAAATGCTTAACTTTTAAATATCTCCCAAGTTCCCAATACGTTTTCAATCCTCTTCCTTGAGCTTATTTCAATCATATTGTAAGAGAAGTAATTCTTGTGTAAGAAAGGTTACCTCCACCTAGTTTAGTGCAAAGAAGAGATTAGTGGATTGGATAAAGAGTGATTCACCTTGGAACGAATCGGGTCGTGGACTAGCGGCAAGGGTCGTGAACCATGTTACGTATTTGTGTTAGCGTTTGTCTTCTTTCTCTTTGCATTTGTATTATTTGTCTTGCTTAATTTTATTATTCCGTTGCACTAATTATAATCGTAGACGCTCAAGAACGATCAAATTCCATCGTCTACGACATTGGGGTTATTTATCCTTCTCTAGTTAGCCACCGATCCTCCAACACTTGCGTCATTGCTAGAGCCGTCAATTTAGATTGTGTTCGTCAAATTGACCCAGATTGGGTTAAAAATTTATCAACTTATTATTTGACGGATCTAAAAGAATCAACTTTCGCAGGTTAAAGATAAAGACGAATCGATCTGTGATGAACTTGAGTTGGACCATGAATTGAAAAAGTTAAAAGTCTTGCTCTCTTAAATATTTCTAATTCATCTGTCATTTATTGTATTAAGTGAACTTAATTTAATTTATCATACTTAACTAATAGGAGAAAATAATGTATTTAATCGAACTCTTATTTCTTTCAAATAGAATTATTTTGGTTATGTCTAAGTGATACTTTAAGATAATATTTTTTAGATAAAATGACATAGTAATTTTAGAATTTTTTTTAAAAAAGTTTTTGTTTGGCCCTCTTGTTCTTCCTAATTCACAATCCGTCTTAGATTGGAAATTTGGATGGCAAATTGGTTCGTCTTTCCCCGTTAAATATTAGATTTACGATGAGTTGACCTATTCTGCCACACTATAGATTTGTCTATTTGACAGCTCTAATTATTACATATCTTAAACAAAAAAATTTTATATGCAATTTTATTCTATTTTCATGATTTAAATATCTGACCTCTAAATCACACACGACAAATCTCCTCTTTAATATCTTTCCTTATCTTGAGTTCCAAAATTATCAAAGTACCCCAATCAAATTTAAAAATACATTTTATAGCCTTGTGATTTTACGATCATAGCTTTTAGTTGCCGAAACAATATGTTATAATGTAAAATAAGACTGCGTATGATGAACTATATATATATATATATATAGTTTGATTCCTTTTTGAAATCTTACATTAATAGAAGTTTCATGCACCGAACTACCCTTTAATTTGCCCCCTTTAAGTGAGTTAACATGTACTTCTTCCTTATCCTAAAACACGACTAGTTAGATAAGACGAAATCACCACGAGATGCAAGATTAAGCCTCTACGATGAGACAACTAATGAGGCCAACATGTGGATTTTATGCCTATTGCACCATCCTTCTAGGAAGGAAAAGATGATTATATTCGTCCTCAATACTCTTCACCGTCGGTCTCTTAGTGATGATGAAAAAAAATAAATCACCACGGAGGACTATATCTCTTAATTCATTGACCAGAAACGACAAAGAACCTCTAAGTCCCAAAGGAATTATATGTCTATTGGACCATCGTCGACATAAGACATTGCCACTCCTCATTCTATTAGAATTCATCTGCTAGGACTTTGACATGGATCTTCCATTGATCCATGTTACATTTCACTCCTTCCTCTTTCTTTTTGGTGCTTCTGGTCGCCTCATTTCATCGTTACATTGGCACAATGACAACGACGATGACAATGACAACATTGTATTGTTTCAACCGAAGATCAAAACCTTACTCAATGTCTGTGTTTCTAAACAATCTCCATAAAGAAATATGACTGATTGCAACACCAAAAGGTACCAACAAGCAACTTATTATGCAATCACTGATACACTTTGCTATTTTGGCAGATGTTTCGACATTCGATTTGAACAGCAATCCATAATTAATTCTTCTACGAACAAACGGTATACGAATGTATCAAACGACAATATCGACAGTCAGGAATAAATAGCACAAGCTTTACTGTGACTATAAAACAATCAAGAATGACTCCTAAAAGAACCAAAATATCTCAATCCATATGTATTATATGCCTGGTAGAAGTAGATCCCTTTCTTCCAGTTCTCTTTGGGTCACTTTCGCTATTTTGGAGCAGAGAACTCATCGTGCCACCGCCTGTTTCTTCTCGCTGTTCCTGCTTCGAAATGGGGAGAGGAGGGAAAAGGACCGCGAAACTGCAACAAAGAAATAAATCTCTATCATGTATTGAGTTGATAATGAACTGAATCGAGGAAGTAGGTTGTTTATAAGACACAAAGCAGAAAACTTTGGTGACATTCAGCTTCTCGGAACTATACTTTAGATGGTTCTGTAGGATTACGATCATAAGAAAGTAAATTCATAAACATATGAATCAGAAAATGAAGAACTACTACATGCACAAGCTAGTGGCTGCTGGAATTGCATACAGATATAAGATTAGTTTATATCACATAGAAGTATTCCAGAAGAATAAATGCCATAAAAGTTGTAGGAAAGAATAACCTTGTATTCCATACAAAAAGAACTCTTCCTTTTTGATTTATTGAATTAGTTTAGTTCAGTAGTTTGAGCAGTTTGAGCCAAAAATACTAAACACAAAACTACAATCACAAGTAGCTATGATCTTACCATCACTGAAGGAAGCTGCAGTAAGAGTTTGATCATCCAAAGACGATGCGTCTGAGTCGAGATTACCCTCAGCTGAAGTTGAGTTGTGGCTCTTCCGACCAAATTTCAGCAGCTTTCTAATACCTTTTGTTTCCTTGTTCCGAGGCTTCTCAACTGTTTCATGAGTTTGATGCCCTGAATCTGGAATCTCAAAACTGGAGACATGAACCGTAGGATTCTCAGCATGTGTTGCAACTGTTTCGAACTCAGTTGCAGATAGACCACCATTATAATCCGAACCAGTAGCAATAGGATCCTCAAAGGAGCTTAGCTTGGCAAAAGGACCTTGATGAGGTTTTTCTATTAAAGTTGAGCCTGAGAACTTTGGAGGATCATTCCCTGGCTGAGGAATGACAACCTGATCAGCATGAGCACCAATCAATTATGGAAAAAAGATGGAAGTTCCATTTATGATAGATATAAATGCTCTAAGCAAAAGCAGCAGGGACACAGCTAGAATTTCTTAGTCAACTAGTACAGTATTCAGAGCATAAAGCTCCACAAGGTGGCCAATAGTTTTATTCATTTCATAACAGTTTTTCCACCAACAACAGAACAAAGGAAAGCTCTGGGCAACCAAAACCATTAACCTTAATGGACTGAATATGTGAATTTAAAATCATAAACTAAGGATAGCATTTTGCTAGTTACCTCAAATAAAAGCCAAATTAGAAATAGAAAAAAAAAACACTACTGTGATTTTTTTTTTCAAAAAAAAAAATTAAGAATTTCTTTAAGAAAGTATACCTCAGGGTGATTCTGCAGTTCATCCAGCTTGCTTAAACTAGACTCCTCAATCTGACTTGTAACAATAGATGAAGGAGGAGCATGAATAGATGCATTAGTTGTAACCAAACCATCTCCATGTGATCTTTCTTTCGTTTCTATCATCTCATCGAGTTTCTGGATAGTAAGTGCAGGAACCACATTGTCTTCGAGCACCACCACTGTCTTCTCGATGACATGATTGTCATCAGTATTGCTAGACGATTTTTCATTGGTTAATTTCCTGTCAATTCGCTTAGAAACCTGAGAAGTTTTGCTTTCAATGTCTTTCTTCATGGGAGCTTTGTTAGCTGTTTTATCTTCAAATTTTCCAGATAAAGTTTTTGTTTTAATTCTAAGTTCTGGAAGAGTTGTCGATTTACTTTGATCTAGTTGCATAATTTCAGCAATCTTTTTCTGGGGCTCATCGGGCACATTTCTCTTAGGAGCTTGATCTACACTTGCAGACTTAACAGTAGAAGCACGGTAAGTTGAACTGTTCTTAGGATCTGAGAGTCTATTTATTCGGAGAGATTCTGACTTTGCTTCTGAAATGAGTCCATTTCCCCTTTTAACCTCTGACAATGCAGATGCTGATCGAGTTAAGCCATTGTCATTTCCATTTAATCTGCTAGACTTGGTAGCTTTTGGGGGATCACTGGAACCATTCAAAGAGGTTCGGGCAGGCAATTTCCTCAAGGGTGAAGAGACAGGCTCTGCATCACTCAACTTTGAGCCTTTGTAAGGACTTGGAGAAGGTTTTGTGGCCGAATGGGGTTTCGCTTGCTTCGGTGTCAATGGTGACTGGGTGGTGGTGGAACCGCTTCTCGCAGCTATCCTCTTTTCCCTCTCTCTTTTCAGCGCTTCCAGACGCTTTTTCTCTTCCTCTTCCTAAATTAGGAAAATTGATAGTCAGGAAATAGTACAAGAAAAGAACCTGGCATATGCACTAGTAGAGGAAATGGCTAATATGGTTAAACTTAATCATCTGCTAGACGTACAATAGCAACATTAGAACTGCAAAAAAGAGCTCCCTCGGTTTTTATCTGCCGAGATGACTTACAGTTTTTACTACTCACAATGTCAATCAAGAATGTTTAGAATTGTGAAGCACATTCACAAACCACACAAGAACTCTTGAATAAAAGAGTTCATTGCAGACTAATATGAATAATGTTCTTTGTTCACTTAAACTATGGTTTTCATCAAAAAGATGCTTTCGGGGGGAAAAATAATCACATATGAGTGTCAGGAAACTATGAAAAAGAACATGAAGATTGTTTATCCCACAAATTTCTTAGAATGTGATTACCTTTCTAAACACTATTTTCCTTAGTAATATTCATACAAGCTCCAGAAAGAAATTGTGAATGGATCATGAGAATTACCCTTTCTTTCTTCATTTTCTGAAGATCGCCTTTATAAGTTCGCAGCTTTTCTGCTCGTTTTTGAGCCTCTGTCAACAAATTAAGCCTTGAGGATGCACCCTTCTTTAACAGTGCATCCCTCCGTTTCTCTGAGCTGTCATTTGAGGATTTCAAGTTTTTCCCCTTGTCGGATTTCTTCGGTTCCTCTTTTGTGCTTGTAGAGAGATCCTCTTCGTTAGAAGCTACCAGTTTGATGGTATTCTCAACGGGATGCTCAAAATTATAATCCATAACAGGATCATATCCTATCGATAAACTTTCCATTCCACGATCAGGAACCATAGACAACTCGTCTGGTTCAAACACAAGTTGGCTTCCTGCATTATCATTTGAGACTTGTGGCTTCTCCAGGGGTGTGGGGATCTCAGAATCCATGTCGATGACAATTATGTTGTCTGATCCAACTTCCTGTAAATCTGATCTATAAGGAATCAAAAAGGACTCATCTGTCATAGTATATGAAGAGTTCTTCTGTGCATTATCAATATGCTCAGAGGCAGGATCGATGAGTGGATCAGAAGACCTCATAGCGCTTAACCGCTTATCTTCCCTATAAATCATGAAGTCTTCACTGCTCCTCTGCCGATATGCACCTCCTGAGCCTTCTATCTCCTTGAACTGGTTATTTATTGCATCTCTTCCATAACTCGAAACCAACAATTGATCATCAGAAGCTATCTGCCTCATTCGACTTGCCTTCTCATTAATAGAATCCATTCCTACCATTTTGTGGCTACCAAATTCACCATAATCTCGTTCAGGAGGAACCATGGGATCAGCTTCAAGTTTGCTTTGTTTTTTCTTTGATGGAGGATCTTTCTCTCCTGCGAACATGTCTTCGTCAGCTCTTCTTGATTTTTCCTCAGCATTTAGTAAGAAATTTTGAAATGCTTGCCAATTTCCAGAATCTGCCTCTTCCCTGTATGAACCTTTATCATTGCCATATGCATCAGAATATTCAACAGGTTTCATTCGATGATCTTCTCTCTTGGAAATTCGCTTGGAGTGTTTGTGCTTGCTTTCTCGCACATCGGGGTGTGCATCACTTTCTTCTTCTGATTCAGATTCAGAAGCAGACTTTGGGTCACTTTCAGACCCCCTAGCTCCATGCTTCTGGGATGATGCTATATAATTTAAGTTGCGAATGACGACGACACCAGACTTCTTCTTTCCTGAACGACCACTCCTTTTATGAGATTTATGACCATGAGAACTTTCTTTCTCAAGATCTGAAGGATTTCCATCTGCATCATCCTCTGACTGTGAGCTCCTCTCCCAAGTATCAGATTCAATATCTTTACTATCCATTGATCGCCTTTTTGGTCCCTTTTTGCGAGAGCTGTTGTATCGGGGATCCTCCATCGGAGGATAGGGAGGATGAAAAAACGGAGCACTACTCGGATAGTTCTGGTAGTAGGGAATTCCCTGCATGGGATATGGTTGAAACATAGGACCTGGTGGAACATGCGTAGGCCATTGTGGGTAAGCGGGAGGTTGAAATTGACCTTGAAAATACTCCGGGTGGGGTAGTACTTTCAACTCCGAAGGGATCTTCTTATCTGGAAAAAATACTAATAATTAACTTACGATACCGTAACTTTCATCGTATGGAATTTGAATCAAGGTAAGGCTAGAAAAGGGAAGAAACAGGCAGTATTTCTGCAAACAAAGCTTCTATTTCACTGAAGCAATTTTTCCCTCGCGACTAATCAGCCTAATCATTTGTGGAATGCTACATGAGATTCAGATAACAATAACTCCAACAACAGTTATTTGAATAATATTCAATGAGATTCAGATAATACCGATCCTATCTTCTCGAAAAATTTTGAGCTAGGATTAGAAGCCGACCGAATGAAATAGGAAATGATTAAAATTGTGAATAAGACACAAGAAATTCCAATGTTGAAATTTGCATAATGGAAAGCTTCTTGACTTCTTTAATCGCACACAAATCCTCGAGTTTCCAAAAGCATTCGGTCATCAACTAACATATTCTACGTAGCTAAAATTGTATGAATGATTAGAATTCGAGTGATCTTTCTTTCCCACTATTAATGTGTAATTCAGAATATCAAACTTACATTAAAGAAGCCCTATTTATAGACAAGATTAGGGCTTATTCAAAAGATTAAATCAAACCCTATCCTAGGAATAAATCAAAACTCTATCCTAAGAAATAATTATTTCTAATGATATTTAGGGATAACAATTATCCCTATTTATATCTACAATATTCTAACACTCCCCCTCAAGCTGAAAAATATAAATTATATGCACCCAGCTTGTTACATATGTAGTCAATTCGGGGACCTCTCAGTGACTTAGTAAATATATCTGCTAGTTGATCATGTGAGTTAACAAAACTAGTAGATATTTCTCCAGATATGACTTTTTCTCTGACAAAGTGACAGTCGACTTCTATATGCTTTGTCCTCTCATGAAAAACTGGATTTGAGGCGATATGCATGGCGGCTTGATTATCACATATAAGTGACATTTGTGTAACGTCTCCAAATTTTAGCTCCTGAAGCAACTGTTTGAGCCATATAAGTTCTTGACTGGCTAAGGCCATAGCTCGATACTCTGCCTCTGCACTGGATCTTGCCACAACATTCTGCTTTTTGCTTTTCCAAGAAACAAGGTTATCTCCGACAAATATACAAAAACCAGAAGTAGATCTCCTATCAATGGGAGATCCTGCCCAGTCTGCATCAGAATATCCTATAACTCGAGTATGTCCTTTGTCTTCATACAAAAGACCCTTTCCTGGAGCGCCTCTGATATATCGAACAATGCGAATCACAGCATCCCAATGTTCTTTACACGGTGAGTTGAGAAACTGACTTACTACACTTACTGCAAATGAGATATCTGGACGAGTAACAGTAAGGTAACTTAGTCTTCCTACTAATCGCCTGTATCGTTCAGGATCTAGTAGAGGCTCTCGATTCGCAGAGTCGACATTAGGATCCATAGGGTTGTCAATCGCCTTTGAGTTTAACATTCCTGTTTCTTCTAGAATATCCATTGCATACTTCCTTTGAGATATAATGATCCCATTTCTGGACTGTGCTACTTCTATTCCCAAGAAGTATTTAAGTCTGCCGAGATCCTTCGTCTGGAAATGTTTGAAAAGATGTTGTTTCACCTGTGAGATCCCGAGATGATCACTACCTGTGATGACAATATCATCAACATAAACCACTAGGTAGATGCACCGATGAGTGGCGATAAAGATGTAATGGTCACCTCGCCCGAGTCATGCCGAATCGTGAATTACAATACTCAATCTATCGAACCATGCTCTGGGTCGCTGAGACCATATAAAGATTTTCGCAGTTTACACACAAGACCGTAAGACTTCGAGCAATAAAACACGGAGGTCGCTTCCACGTAGACTTCCTCGAGCAGTCACCATGTAAGAATGCATTCTTGATATCTAGCGATAAAGAGACCAGGTGTCAATCGCAAAGAATGGACATGAGTAAGCGTATAGAGGACATCTTGGCAACAGGAGAAAACGTGTCCCCATAATCTAATCCAAGATCCGAGTATAACTTTAGCAACGAGGCGAGCCTTAAGCCGATCATGTCCGGACCCGACCTTCATCAGTATATACCCATCGACAACCAACAATCGACTTTCCGGTGGTAGAGGAACGAGATCCCAAGTCCCACAACTCAAAAAGCACTCATTTCGCCTAACATAGCCTGCTTCCATCCTGATGGGTAAATGCATCTCTGCAGTCTTTGGAAGAGAAGCAGACAAAGAGGAAAGACAAGAATAATAGGAAGGAGATAGGCGATGGTAACTCAAAGAAATATAATGCGAGAAGGATTACGAGTGGAACGATACTTTTTCAAGGGCAATGGGAATATCGATTCGTAATCTGGACCGAGGAGGGAGCGGAGGATCTGCTCCGTGCAGATGATTCCATGGCAGAAGTCGTGTGGCCGGCAGAAAGCGTAACGAGGACGACGCCGATAAACCCGCAACGGAGGAGGAATTGGTGGGGGTGATAGAGAAACTTGGAGGATCAAAGACTGACATGTAGAAGGATGAAAACTGATGATGACTTTAAAGACCCAAAGAAATGAATCAATCAAAGAACGTGACATCGGCAGAGATGAAATAATGACGAGAGTAGGGGAATAACACTTATACCCTTTCTCGAGACCGTGGTACCTAAGAAAACACATTTACGCGATCGAGGAGAGAGTTTATCAATGCCGATCAAGAGCAAGCAGCATGTAGAACCAAAGACCCTAGGTGGTAAAGGATGAAGGGACTGCTTTGATAAAGTAATGATGAGGTATTTGACCTGTAAAGTAGAGGAAGGCATGCGATTGATGAGATAACATGCAAGAAAATGCAGATCACCCCAAAAACGAAGAGGAACGAGAGGAGGAGGAGAAGAGTTCGTGGTCTCGAGAAGACGGGCGATTCTTGCGCGCGACTCCATTCTGTTGGGGGTATGAGACAAGACTTAGATGTAATACGAGATGCCAAAAAGGTTCAAACGGAGTAGATAGATATTCACGCATTATCGCTCTGCAAGGATCAAGAGGATACCAAATTGTGTTTACTTCATTAAAAAGATCGAAAAATAGAAAACAATTCAGAGCGATCTTTCATCGAGTACAACGAGAAAAATCGCCTACAAAAGTAACAAAATATCGCGACCCCCAATGTAGGTAACACTAATTCAAAATATCGAACGAACTAAAGCAAAGGGAGACGTAGTCGACTTATAATGCGAGGAGGAGAAATGAACTACGATATGTTTCGCTTAATCGATACGACTCACAAGATAAAGATCGGCAGACAGACTAGGATGTAATTGTTTTAACTTATCAAGACCAGGATGTCCCAACTGAGCATGGATAACAAGTGAGATGCACCAAGACCGACAAGAGTCATGTCGCGAGCGCTCGACGGAGGGAAGGAGGCGACGAGAGAAGGCGCAAGGTCATGGGAAAGAAATCGCGAGGAGAAGCGCGAACAGAACAGAACGCGAAAGGTGAAACCCTAACGCTCTGATACCATATTAATGTGTAATTCAGAATATCAAACTTACATTAAAGAAGCCCTATTTATAGACAAGATTAGGGCTTATTCAAAAGATTAAATCAAACCCTATCCTAGGAATAAATCAAAACTCTATCCTAAGAAATAATTATTTCTAATGATATTTAGGGATAACAATTATCCCTATTTATATCTACAATATTCTAACACCCACTAATGCTGATATAAAGTGAGTTTAGCTTTCATGTTTAGAGTATATATACCAGTGTCTCCGTTGCTGTCGGCGACAATATCGCCAGCATACACAGTTTGTGCATCCCCGTGATCTTTCTGAGCCATAGCATCTGCAGTAAATATAATGCCCGAGGCATTCAAAGCCGAAAATTCAGATCGCATTGACATTGCTTCTACCGCCTCAAGCTCAAGCCACTGTCCAGTCTCATGCTTTTTCTTCCATAAATCCATAAAGGACAAGCAGGCTTCCCTGTTTTACAATGTCGAATACATGAAAGCTTTAACGATTGTATTGTCGCCAAACCACAACTAGTATCCTAATAAATTCCTTAAAATTGAATATTCATCATAAAGGCAAATGCGAGATTGAAAATACAAGAACTGACAGTGATCTCCAAATGTATTAACAAAAGGAAACTTGATCCAAAAAGCGTACATTAAACGTGAGGCACCGAAATTTTCAGAGAAAGATATCAAATCCAGGAAAGCGTCCATGTCAAAACCAGCAGCTGTGGCACGTGCAAAGGCCATGCCCTGTTCTTTGCGCAACACCATTTTGCGGGTCTCAAGAACTCTCAAAAGATGAGCCCTGCACAAAACAAAAAAATAGGAACACCAAATGAATAATACAAGATTTATTTTGCGCTAGAAGCTGTCAAAAGGACAAAATGACTAAGAAATTAGGAATACTTAAACTGATTTTTCAACATCCATTCCAATCACAAGGCAGATTTTATCATTAACAGCAAAGCAGAAGAAATAGATATTGAAGTATTTTTCTCTCATTCACTGATTAAGTATTTATTTAACATCTTTTGTAGAAAACCTTGCTTCTTAGAACTTATTGCAGATATCAAAGGCATGTTGGCTCATACTTTGAATTCTCCTGATGCTTGGCAGGTCCATTAGAATCAGGTGGGTCTGGTTGTGAACCAGGCTGTTACAGAACAAACGATAACACACTCAGAACAATGTCCAACAGACAAATACTTGTATAAAAATGAGAACAAGCATGTTATACATCCGTCTATACGTGCCTAAGAAGGAAAGTTTAACAAGTTGTTCGATGTATCATTATCAAAATAAGAACTGATACAAATATTTGTCAATGCTTCCTGGATTTGTTGCTTGCCTTAAGCATTTGATTGTTTAATAATAGTTAATTTTTCTTTCTAACTCCGCACTGTTGTAATAATAAAAAAGTTTATAAAATCACATTTTGCTGAAAAGATAGTTTCTTTTGTATGTTATTCTCGTAGAGTAAATAAAGGTATATTGCAACTTTTTTGGTGATGACCTTGATCTTCAAATATCTTTAAGTTTTTTATAATTGTTATTTAAATAACCAAAAGATAATTTCTTTGGTGATGAATATGTCAAGGATTCTAGTAAATTTTTACTGTCTATCATGACCTTGAATCTTGAAATTATTCGACTAAATTCTGAGCTTTGCAATGTGATACAATTTTCATATAGTTTTTGATTCATCATACTCTATTTGACAACAGATATAGCAACATAGCAATGTCATATCAAATCATTCAAATGAGCAATTTTATGTAATCATATATGCAGATATGATGTATAAAATCATTACCTTATATGGAACAATTGCCTTTCCTGCATCACTATCGACTGAAGACTTGGTAGCTACACGTAAGCAAGTGATGATACCAAAGTCAGTATAACCAGAAGTACAAGAATCGAATAAAATTTGAATCTGCTCGATAATATGAGTCCATTTCATACACATATAAAATACAAGGCCACTCACTTAGCTAAATCCTTCAGAAAGTTAAATGAAAATAGGCTACTAGCATACAAGATGTAAGATCTTGAGGTTCCATTACAAGACACTCCTGTATTTGCTAGAAATATACGATTAAGTTAGATTTACTGAAGGCCATCACCATCACGAGATGCTGTTATAGCAGAATTCCGCCGCTTATAAAATACATCGAGCATGTTGAAATAATTTTCAAGGATTCTGTTGATACTTACTGACCCAGCTACTAGTCTGCTTAACATAAATTACAACCAATTTAGGCCTTCTGTCTGTTTGAGTATAAACGTATCGACTCAAAAATAAACGAAGTAATTAGAACAATCTATTTTACCTTCGAAAGTTTCTGCTGGTTTGCTTTGATGATCTTCCACCTGCCAAATCAGTAGAAAAAGTCACCATAAGCTTTACAACTGACATATGAATGAATATACATGAGATACGTACAGTGCTTGAGCCAACATTGTCATTTCCCTGAATAGCAATCGCATTCTCAATCTGTAAGATCTCCTTTTCTATCGTAGTTACACGCTCTAGGACTTCAGGTGTGCTTACGAAGCGAACAAATCTGTTTAGAATCAATAATTAACCACATGCCAAAAGTGCGATCACGTTGTAGAGGAGGTAGAAATTTCTGTCCCAAAGAAGAAACAACTCGTAGCAGTTGATTGTAGGGTTAAGCAGCAGAGATCTTTCGCTTACCGCTCTACAGTTCCTTTGGTGAACCATGAAGCATCACTCTCCGGGTCTGGCTCAAGGATTATGGAGTAGCCTCCTTTAGCAATCTGATCCTGGGCAGTCTTCAAATGAGGAAGAAAAGGAGCCATCAAGCCAGATGCAAGTTTCTCCGTCTTACCATTTGCGACGACGACCAAATCACACCTGTCGAAAAGATTACAAACAAAAATTTCACACTGACATCATCCAGTAATCTACAAGAATTTCTCCCATAAAGTCAACCCCGAGTCGACGATATTCTTTTCAATAGAAGTGAGTTGGACAACAGCAATATATTTTGCAAGTCACTGTCTACAAAGATGACAGAAGAGAGATGGATCCATAACATTCCAACTCATACAACACTGATTACCAAATGAAATTTGTTCCTTTTCAAATTCTTCCGAATTAAATAACATTATTGGCCATTTTCAGTAGTAACCAGGGATATCCACCAGTATTTTGACTAGATTCATGCATATAAAATCCCAGTTAAAAGCATTAAGACTCCTTTCATTTAGGGTTTTGGGGAAGCGAAGTAATGGCGAAATCCATCTTCTCGCATCGCCCTCCAAATCATTGTAAAATTTTTCAGAAATGAACTTTTTTTTATGACAGAAAATTTTCAAGCAGTTTCTATGCACTTAACCCTAGAACAAGAAACGATGATCTAGAGAAGTACCTGGTTCGAGTAGGCGTGAGCTGGAAGACCGCTGAATCTAGCTGAGCGTCCGATCTCATTGCCCTAGAAAGCAAATGTCTTGAGAAAAAAGTTTCGATCTATGGACAAAGGCCAGATCTTCGATCCCTCTCCTCTCTTCCCCCTCTTCCGGCTACACTATCTGCCTCGATCCTCTCTATTTCTCCATGAATCTCACTTCAAAGAAATCGAGAGCAAATGAACAGCGACAGCGGCTCGGACATGAACAAATTTTGGAGCGACAATAGGCAAAACAAAAAAAAAGTGACTAAAAATGCTGCCTTTAATGCTGGAGCACTCTTCTAACTAAGGCAGCAAGTGGATCTTAAAAGGAACCAACAATTACAGGTAAAAGGAAACGAAAATGCCCGAGACGGAGAGAGGAGAAGAGGCGATTTCAGAAAAACAAGAACAAATAAGAGAAATCAATTAAAACGCAGAAGATTAAACTCGAGGAAGAATAAAAATCGTTTCTTTGGAAGGAGGAGATAAGCAGCGCTCCCAGTCGAGACAAACAAGCCTGGGATTAGGACAGGACAACTGGAGAATTTGTGGAAGGGAATAAACAAGCAGATTATTCAAACCAAAATGGTGGAAAATGTGAGAGGAGGAAGAATAAAGGACGATCGCTTCCTTCACAACAAGAAAAGAGATGCAATAAAAATGAAGTGGAAGTGGAATCCTGCCATTGAATCAGCAGGAAGGAGGCCATTTTGGGCAATTCGATAGATAAGATCTACAAACTGACATTTTTAACCGGAGTGAGTGGTTGTGGTTACTGATTAGATCTCTCCTTTCACCTGTTCATGCCTCTCCCAGCAGAACTCTCGAGATCGGAACATTCCTGGATTGCAGGAACTTGAATGCTCTGGTTTTGCTCAGTAAATCGAACTGCTTTTAGATGGATCGAATAATAAATAATTGTGCAGATTCCAGAAAACAAATTCACATTTATATTCATCAGTTTCCATGAAATCTTTGAAGAATTTGTGGGAAAAGGCGATGATTGAGTCGAGGCAATGCATGATGCAGTTCAGATGCAAAAGAGAAGGAAGAAGACAAGATCCTCATCACATCTCAATTATGATTCTTGTTGAGAAAAGGAAGCAAACTTGCAATTGCAAAAGCCTTCAATGCTTTTAAATGATTGCATGTACCTAATCTTGTTTTTCCTAATTTAAAATAATTTAATCACTAAACGCATTGTCAGAGAGAATTTAATGTTCGTTTAGAAAGAATTTAATCTTATTATTCATAAATAAATTTGACTCGATAAAAACTCATTATATTCGATCAATATACATCAAAATCAATTAATAAATAAGTTTGAATATATATATTCGATTTTTAATTTTCATGAAAAATATTCATAAAAAAATTCATTTAAAAATTATTTGTGAACTTATTTATACTCATTTATAAAAATGATTAAAATATTAAAAATTTAAAATAAACAAACAAATTTAATTTAAGAGTTTGATAATGTTTAAATAAATCGAACTGTTTAATTTAAGCTTGAATCGAACTTAATTAGAAGCTTGATATTCAATAAACCGGTCAAGTCCAAACCAAGCTTAATCTCTAAAAAAAACAAGTTAAGTTTGAATAGATTTTTCAATAGCTTAGTTAATTTTAGACTCGGTTTGACTCGGCTTAATTATCTTATCAAACAAGTTTGAACACTGTATAGTTTGATTTGATTTGGCTTGTTTACCGTTCTATTTCAAATGATTTTTTAAAAAAGGGAATTGTTAAAAAATGCACCTCGGAATCAAGATATTATTAGACTATTTTATTTTCTAATCTTTTGTGCCTAAATAGATTAACATTATGTTCTTAAACCATTGCTCCATGTGTCGTTTATCATAGATGTGGTGGTTAAGACACAACGGTACTTATAGAAATAATATGGGTCGATTCTGAAAAAATCTAAAAAAATTTTCTAGATTCAAATATCTTCCATATGTCTTGGCCATCACGTCAAGGTCTACAGAATTCTCCATAATTTACCTCCCTCATAATGGTCGTGAATTAGATCGGTAGGAGTCGCTAGGTTGATGATTCCAACTTTTGGAAGGGTTTATCATAGATTTATAATACAGTAATGTTGTTTTGGAAAAAAATTGATTAGTCTAACGATTGTTAGACGCTCAACCGTGAATGCTTTCAAATGTATCTAATAGGTAGTCCCTACAAGGATGACGTGGTGGCTAAGACACGGTAGAACTTACAGATAAGATAAGAATCGATTTCGAAGGAGATCTAAAATTTTTTTCCTAGATTCAGATGATCTTCATGTGTCTTGGCCACCACATTAAAGTGCATAAAACTTTCCGTAATTCACCTCTATAGGATAAACCGATGAAGACCGTTAGACTAACAAATTTCAACCTTTGCGAAATTTATCTAAGGTAAATCAGGAGAGGATCATCCGCTTCTAAAATTAATTAGATTAAGGATCTAGATACTTAAATTCGATGTTGGATGAGAAATCTAAAATCCCCTCTGATTTCATATGATCTTTCTCTGCCTTCCTCATCGAATCAAGAGGTTGTGTCTCATCCATGATTTATCCTCCTTTTAGCTAATAACCTTGGGATTGCTAAGCGAGTGGATTCCCACTTTTTACCGACGAATACTTTCGAATTTATCTAATCGGTGAATCAGTAGGAGAATCATTTGTCTCTAAAAATAATTGGGTTGGTTTGAGTCTAAGCATTTAAATTATAAAATAAAAAAAGTTTAGGGAAATTTATATATATGGTCTATTTAAAATTATGTTACTCAGTAATAATATAGGTTAAATTACCTAATTGACCTTCTTTGGTCCACACGATGAGATTAGTGTTTGGAAATCCTTATTATTTTCCTCTGTAGTAGGGTCAACGTTGGTTGCGATATGTCTTTCATTATCTTTATATATATATATTATTTTACATCATTCATTATAAACACTTATATTATTCATAGATTCATTAAAATTAAAAATTAAATTATAATAGTCATTCGATCGAACAATACTAAATAATCGAGATGTTCATAAATGAATTATATATATATATATATATATATATATATATATATATATACGAAAATCTCTACGCCGCCGATCTGCGCATCCCGCTTCACGCCGCTTGTCGTCTCGATCACCGTCGGTTTGACCGAAGGATCGGCAAGATTTACGACTCATCGACGGTCCGATGAGTCTCGGATTCCGACCGATTAATCCCCGGAATTCGACTAAACCGGCCGAAAACGACCAAAACACGCGGTCGGGCAATGGCGCATTGGATTCCGGTCGGAATCCGGCCCAATCGCAGTCGAAATCGATCGCCTGATTCTAGCGGCCAATTTCGGCCGCGATTGGGTCGGCCAACGGTCGAATCTCGACCGGCCAAGTATACCGAATGGATCGGCGTCGACTGTCGGTCCATCCGATACCGGATTTCGACCGTAATTCAATTGGAATCTGGCCCGATCGCAGTCGGCAGTGGCGCGGCCACTGCCGACCATGTGTTTCGATCGTTTCCGATCGATTTGTATCGAATTTCAGGCGCTAATCGGTCGGAATCCGAGCCTCGTCGGACCGCCGATGAGTCGTGCATCGATCGCGCCCGGTGCGACGATCGACGGCGACAGCGACAATGCACGCGACTTGCACATGGTACGGACGAAATGGTCGTACAGGAGAAAAAAATTATATATATATATATAGAGAGAGAGAGAGTTTTCACGCTGATCAACCATCCGCACTCCCGTCCATGACGCGCTTGAGCCACCGCCAGCCGCTGCCGCCGCCGCCGGCCGCGCCGCCGACGCCGATCCGTCCGCAGATAATCGGCGCCGGATTCGCCACCGACGGGCCGGCGGCCAAAATCGATCGCCAGACGGGCGACCGACGCTGTCGGGTCGGATTCACCGATGATCAAATCTCATACGGACGGACGGCGTCATTACGCCGTCCGTCCGGCGTAGGATTCCGGCCGCAATTCGACCGGAATCCGACTCGATCGCGACCGGCAGTGGCCGCGCCACTACCGACCGCATGAAGCTGTCATTTCCAGCCGGTTAGCGCCGGATTCGACCGCACCCGGAACTGATCCGCGCTCGACGCTGGCCGTACCGCTTTCGGCCGCGAAGTCGCGTCGTTGCAGCGCCGGATTCCGGCCGCTAACCGGCCAAAATTCGGTCATCGTCGGACCGCACGTGAGTCGGGCGTCGATCGCGCCCGGTCCGATGGCAGGCGGTGGCCGGACAGCGCGGCGGCGACGACGGCAACGACGGGAGGTCGGCGCGTCGCGGACGGGATGCGGACGGTTCAGTTGCGCGGCAGAAAATATATATAGCATGAAGATTAAGATTGGTTTTGTCCTTTAATTTTGCTCCTTTTTCACATGATATCTCTAAAAAAAAATTGACTATTAGTTGAAATATAGAACATAGCTATCGAGATTAAAGTGGTCATTAATCTATTAATTAGGTCTTTGTCATTAAAACAAATAAATCAGATTAAATGACACCTTAAGCTTAGGCAAAGTTGGGCCCTCTCTCTTCAAGTTGGATGTTGCCTTCTTCCTAAGGCTGGCACAAGGTCTTTTTCTCAGAAGACTCATCATTCTTTTCTTTTCTTTTCTTTTTTTATTTGCATTTAATATCTTAGTTTTCGGATGGATTAATTTGGAAGATGATTCATTCGATTTTATAAAAAAAAAATCATATTCCGTCTATCGAGCAAACTTCTGGACTCCAGAATCATCTGAATTAATTTTTATTAAATTCATCATCGAATAAAGAACGGTCAATCGTCAGTAAAAAGTGGATTCCATCCTCTACTAGTGTTACATTGCCTCAAAGCAAAGATCAACCGTGATTTACCTCCCTTACGATGGACAGGAACGGGCTGATAAGAACCACTAAGTTGACGGTTCCAATCTTTTTTACAAATAATATCTTGTTTATTCGTCGAACTAATTGTTGCTTTCACGACACATTATAATTGATGGCGAAGGAAAAAGACAATTCGCAGTTGAGAATGGTGGATGATTAACAAAGTGAAAGGGAGATCTAGTGGGAAAATTATTTGTATCTTTCATAAATTAAAGTTGTATAAAATATCGATTAAATCGAATTAACTGAACGAAAAAATCCAAAATAGAAGTTAAATTAGATTAATTTTAAAAAAAACATTTTTTTAAAATATCGGTTAATTTAATTAATTTAGTTCGATTTTGAATTTAGGATTTAAAGAACTAATTTACTTGTGCAAAGTCATTGATTAACTATTATATTTTAATAATCAATTGACTCCGTTATTTCAAAATTAAAAAATTAAAATTTTGTATCCACGAAAATGACGTGTTAGCTAGAGCAGTGCAGAGTTTGCATAATTGATATGGATCGATTTCAAATAAAGATCTAAATTTTTTTTCTGGACTCAGATGATCTCCACTGTCTTTGGCTAACACGTCGAGATTCAAATGACCTCTCGCGATTTATCTCTCTCACAATGATCGTGGAATAGATCGATAAGAGTTGTTAGATTGACGATTCTAACTTTTTAATAGGAAAAAAAATTATTCAATCAATTTATCTCTATATCATGCTATTTATCTCTGATTTTACGGTAATTTATCAAACAACGTACGTGAAGTTTAGAATTGCCCAAACAATGCCTCATACTTTCATATTTACCAAATAGCGCACTTAATTTTCTTTTTACCCCTTCCGCCAAACAAACCTACACCACAATGAAAATCTTTAACGCGTGGTGTTGAATTCAAATCCCAAAGACTACAAAGCGCCAGAATCCCAACACAACGACATGGTCGATTTATAATCCCAAAGACCATTATGGCATCGATTGCAGCAAGATTGATGCAGTGCCGGGAATTCAAATCCCAAGATTACGCAGGTAATTCCAAAGACTACACAATGGGCGCTTTGAGAATTCAAATCTTAGCATCACAGTGATACTGAGATTTATAATTTCAGTACTACTATAGTACAGATCTATTTAATATAAAAGATAAAAAAAGAATTAAGTACATTATTTATTATTTAATAAATATGAAAGTATAAAATACTTTATCCTAAATTCTTTGCTCCTCAATCCTCATCTCCTCCCCAATTTAATCGTAGCACTATCTTGAACTGTTACTTTATCGGTCTTTCGATACTTCGCAGTTCGCACACTCTTAGCGCATTCTCTTATTGGTATAGAATAACGATACATATAGTATTGTTGAGAGGAAGTCGAGATTAAAATTGAACTCTATTTTTTTAAGACGAATTTATTTTATACACAGTTCTCATGGAATATGATAATCGTTTTCCAATATACTACGACTTTATTTTACAACAGCAACATTACAAATTGTAAGATCTCTAAATCGAAGAAGCTTTTCGAACTCTCCAGAATATAAATATATATGTAATGCAATACTTGTTTTTCTTTAAATTGAAATGAATTATATGAAATAATGAAATGAGAGATTTCGCTCGTTCAATTTAATTGGATGATCTAGATCGCATCCCTTTCAAGAATTACAATGTCTCTTCATTTAATGCATCCAAGTCTTTTATTTTGAATTTAATGATCAAAATTGAGTCATCCAAAGGACATTCATTTGAACGAATATGATTTATCCATCTTAATCCGACGATCCAGATTAAACCATAATTTATTTCTCATTCATCTAAATTGATTTTGATAAATAAAATTATTCATTGATTCAAAATTAATTTTCCAACACATCCTCCTTGTGGTGCATTTGGTGAGGGATAATCAATCTTGTAATGTAATCAGGATGGATTAACTTGTTTGGTATAACTTTAAAGACGTAGGCTACGTTTGGTACGGGGTAATCAGGCTTGTAATGTAATCGGAATTGCATTACAAGATGATTTACTTTGTTTGGTAACATTTCAAAGATGTAATGTAATGTAATCGCATTACAAAATAAGAGTCAAGATCCGTAATCTCGATTACGAAGGAAAAGCTATATAATCTGATTACATTACGGATTCAATATTTATCATGACAACTATATCCTTCTTTTATTTTTCTTATTGCTTCCCGATGCTCGTCGACGACAACCACCGGCGACGATCACGGCCGAGGATCCGGCCGGTGATCGACGATCGCCGACGACGGCGGTCAAGAATCGACGATCGTCGGCACCGGCGATCGGCGACCAACCGACGATCGACGATCGGCGGCAATGACCGCTTAACGACGGCGACTCGGCGACCGGCCAACGATCGGCGACCGCCCGACGATCGACTATCGGCGACCGACGATCGGCGACCGACGATTGGCAACCGACCGGCGCCCGACGACCGAGCGACGATCGACTGGTGTCTACCGGCGATCGACGACAACCTTATAAGGATATTTTTGTTATTTTATAATAATATGAATTACATTCCTTATAATAAATATGGACACCAAACAAACGAATGTAATCACTTTTGTAATCAAAGATTACACACCAATCGTTAACCAAACACAGTAATGTAATACACATTACATTACATTACAAGGTTGATTACATTATCCCGTACCAAACGTAGCCGTAATGTAATATAATCGGATTACAAAATAAGAAAAAATATTCATAATCTGAATTACAAAGGAAATGATATGTAATACGATTGCATTACAGATTCAATATTTATCATGATAAATATATCTTTCTTTTAATTTTTTTTTTGCTTCCCAACGGTCGTCACAGCGATCATCGATGATGGCCATTGTCGACGATCGACGGGCAATCGATGACTGGCGACTGATCGATCAGCGATCGACCGATGGTTGGTCAAGCGACCACTAGTCGAGCGACGATCGGTCGATCAATGACTAGTCAACTGACGATCAACGACCAGTAGTCGGTCAATGATCGGTGACCGGCCAACGATTATCAGTCGGCCGACAACCGATAGTCAACCGACGACCGTTGATCGGCCGACGACCGACCAGTCGACGGTTGGGGACCAATCGACGATCGATGATCGACTGTCGATCGCTGATCGATCGATCATCGATCGGTCACCGACCAGCAACCGATAGTCATTGGTACGTCGTCGACCGTCGTCCATCGGAGGGTGACGATCGTGGTTATCGGAGGCCGACGACAAACAACCGAGTGTCGACGGTGGCGATGACGTTCACAGAGAATTAACTAATATTTTGATTACATTCAAACGAAATTATAAGGATATTTTTATCATTTTATAATAATATGAATTACATTACTTATAACAAATAAGGTATATCAAACAAAAGAATGTAATAATTTTTGTAATCAAAGATTATACATCGATCGCCAAATAATGTAATATATATTACATTATATTACAAACTTGATTATATTACTCCATTCGACGGAGCTTACGGATAAAACAAGGGTCGATCCGGAGGAGGTCTAAAGTCTTTTCCTAGATTTAAATGACCCTCATGTATCTTAGTCACCTCATTAATGCCCATAAGACCCTTCATGATTTACCTTCATTCGTGATTTATCTCTCTCACAATGCATGTGAGATAGGCCGATGAAGACCGCTACGTTGACGGATTCTAACCTTTTACAAAAGGTTAGTATTTGGGTTCCTTATTATTTGATCATCTTTATTCACCGGTCAAAAATATTAGGAAGCCGATAAAATTAAACAAACTGCATTAAAGAAAAACGCCATTTATTATATTTTTCTCAAATTGATATATTTTAATTTGCATACAAAGACAATTAATCTCTTATTTTCCAAGAAAAAGATAAATCTTTTAATAATATAAAATATCTAATAATCTACTTCATTAGAATCTTCCACACGAGATATGTAGGAAGATTTTGAATGTAATTGAACAACTAATTTCCTCTCGACCACATTCCAATGTGTCATATCATCATTGTTGTCAAAATAAAAGAAATATCACAAAATAAAAGGCAGGTGGTATGAAATAATTTAGTTGATTCAATTTTCTGACTTGGATATTTTCCTCTTGTTAAAAAAAAAATCTTAAATGATTTTGTGTGGTCTATACGACTCCTAAGCCGATGCTTAATTAAACACAATAAAAGACAAATTAACAATAGTTAAGAAGAAATTAGCATGGTTTTATGTGCTAACTATGCAATGACTATATATATATATAAGGAGAGGACTATCTTTACCTCCCGGAAGAAGGGGATGTTTTCGCACACTCTCGTCCTCTCTCTCTACAACTGTGTATAATGTAGGATAATATTCCTCTATATATATATATATATATATATATATATATATATATATATATATATATATATATATATATATATATATATATATATATATATAGAGTGTGCGAAAGCATCCCCTTCCTCCGGGAGGTAAAGATAGTCCTCTCCCCTGTTGACCGTCGATCATTAGTCCTGTGTCTTTGTCAATCGCAGTCGAATTTCATTGAGCATCCATTCACATTTCAATTTAGATTCATCACTGCCTACACAACTCATTCATGAGCATCCATGAGCACTTCGATTATTCATCGTCCAATCGGATGAACACAACGACGATTAGACTTGCTATGTTAATTATATGACGTTGAATGTTGGGCTACGACTCGAGCACATGGACAAAATATGAGAGTTGCAGAGATGAAGATGTTAAGGTGAATGTGCGGACATACGAGGATTGACAGAATAAGAAATGAGAGTATTAGAGAAAAGTGCAGATTGCATCTATCAGAAGGAAAGTTCGAGAGACACGCGCAGTTTAGATTAGACAACCAATATGTCCAGCTTATACGATAAATACGGTTACAAATGTGAAGCGAAATCAAACTGCAAGCGAAAGAGGAAGACAAAAAAAGACTTGGTTAGCAACAATAACATAAAATACAATTTATTTAAATATAGACGATGATATAGTAAGGGATAAAGTCCAATGACGTAGAAGGATCTATATAGCCGACCCCACCTAGTGGGATAAGACTTTGTTATTGTTGTTGTTGATCAGGTGAGCACTGTAGCTCAATCATTGAATTATAGGAATCGGACGATAAATAATAAATAGGTTCATGGATATATATATACGACCAATTTCTGCTGAGCGCCAGAAATTTGCACGTCTCTGTGTGAATTTCTTATGTGAACAGTGTTTTCACTGTTCACATCAGTGTTGTGAACAGTGAAAATACCGTTCACACATGTAATTCGGCCACAAACACTCAAATTTCTGATGCTAAACAGATCCTCATTCTCTCTCTCTATATATATAAGCGACGATATTTACGAAGCACCTAAATATGCACAATAATAAGTAATGCACAATGTCATCAAAGTTTCTATTGCTCAGTCAAATTCCATTCGTAGTCTAATTGACATTGAAATTCAATTGAATCACAATCGAATCACAATCGAAATTGATTGCGATTGTGACACCTAAGACAATGACCTTTTTTGCCGATATTAAAGAATCCTAATTCAGTTGGATCCAAATAAATGTTATATATAGTATATTAGAGTAATTCGAAATTTTTACCCTCCGCAGTAAAACTAGAAAACTCGAGGGTCATATTTACAAAAAGTAGGTAAACACCGAGGGCGAAACAAAAATTTCTGAATATTAGTGTACGAATTGAAGAAAATATCTGATACGTACACGTACACGTACCTGCACTGGTGGCCGGCCGCTTCCCCTTTCTATATGTAACCGGCGACGAGACCGCCCGCGATCGAGAAGCGAATCCAAGAGTCTTTGATTCGGTCGCGATAGTGGAGGAGAAGACTGAAGCAGGTGCCGGCGTCGGCAGCAACTCGACGTTGAGGGGTGGGAGGCGGAAGGGAGGCTACGGCCACGACTTCTCGGCGGCGCAGGTGGAGGGGCTGTCGGCGATGTGCGAGGCCTTTAATTATCCCTCCCTTGGACCCGGAGAAGGCCGCCGACGGCTCCATCCCCGGTGGGAGGGAGGTCAACGAGGAGAAACGCCGTCGGAAGTCAATCTAGGTCTTCTTCCGTGCCTCTGACGTCCCTGTTCCAGACGAGCTCCTTAATTATTCTCTGGCTGCGGTGGCGGCGTCACGCCAGCCGTCCTCACCGGCGCTGGCAACAAGGTTGTGGTGATAGATAAAGGTGGGTACTACACGGAAAAAGATTACACCGGCCTTGAAGGCCCATCCATGGCGCAGTTGTATGAATCCGGCGGAACGCTGAGCTCCGTTGACGGGAACATGATGCTTGTGGCCGGGTCGACGGTGGGAGGGGGCACGGAGGTGAACTGATCCGCCTGCATCCGGACGCCGGCTTCCGTTCTGAGGGAGTGGGCGGAGTACCATCGCCTTCCTCTGTTCGCAAGCGCAGAGGATGAGTCCGCCATGGACGCGAGAGGCTCCGCGTCACGGAGGACTGTCTTTGTCATTTATTCGGCGGCGAGGAACTCGTCTAGCGAGTAGCGATCACTTACACAGCCTTGCAGGGCCGGCGAGAAGCGCGGCACCGACACTACGTGGCTGGTCGACGCCGTCAAATACGGCGCCGTCGTCGTCTCCCCCTGCAAAACCGAGAGATCAGAGATTCATCCTCGAAAAGAACAAAAAAGAAGAACAACAAGGGAGAAGAGATGTGTAGGATGGATCGCGACGAGCTTGAACGGAGCCATCACTAAGAAGCTCAGATTCAAAGCGAAAGCGACGATCTCGGCGTGCGGGGCGCTCTTCGCGGCGCCATTAATGGCGGCGAACGGTCTCAGAAACCGGCACATCGGCAAGAACTTCCACCCGGCGGCGCTCGCATCATGGGGCTACTTTCCGGAATCCGTATCCGACCTTAAAGGAAAAAATCTACGGAGGAGGGATCATCACGTTGCTGCACAAGGCGAAGTCAGGAGTAATCGTGCAGACGCCGGCGTTGAGACTTGCGTCGTTAGCCACCGTGCTCCTGTGGGTGTCAAGCCATGAAACAGACCTTGCTGCGCTGCAGTCGAACCGCCCACCTCTTCGCTCTCGTTCGAGATGGCGGCTCGGGAGAAGTCCAAGCGGAGAAGAGAATCACGTACGAACTGAGCGAGCTCGACAAGGAGAATCTAAAAGGAGGCTTAAGGACGACGCTTAGAATCTCAGTGGCCGCCGGCGCCGTCGAGATAAACTTTGATCAAACACAGAGGCTCAAAATCATTTCCTTTAACTGCAGGTCGCGGGACGCATAGAAGCGACGGGCAAAGAGTGAAGTGCAGGGGGATGAAGGAAGACTACTGGGAAGAGTTCTTGGACACAGTGAGCTTGGCCGGCTGGCCGAGATCGAGGGAGGGTCGCCGGCGGGCCGAGATCGAGGGATTCATGATCGAGAATAGGGGTGCAACCTAGCCTCTTAGCTAAAAAATTATTTAATTGTCCCGCGGACGATGGACGATGCAATTGTAAAAAATGAAAAGACATTCAAATATAATTATTATTCGATGATAAATTTATAAAATATTCATTTAGATAGTCCTCGAGTTTAGGTGTTTGTCCGATAGACGAAGTACGATTTCGACGTTAGGTCATTGTTCAAAGATGATACAATTGTGGAGTCCGAATTAAATCGTAAAAAAACTGCAAACATTTCTCTGATTTATTTTTGGTAGTCGATGGAGATCATTTGAGTTCCGATCTTACCGAACTCAGTTGTTGACGAGGCATCTCGGAGGTCCGCGAAACAGGTTCGATCACTCCGAGAGATTAATCGGACTGAAGATTCGACACTTTGATATCAATTAATAATAATAATAATAAATATTTAATTATTATTTAAAAATATAAAACAATTTATTTTATTTTTTCCAAATCGAATTCAAATTTATATTAATTTATTTAATTATTCGCGCATAAATTGAACGGAAACTTTATTTATTTATCATCATTTTAATATAAATATATTCAAATTTAAATTCAAATAATTCATATTGAACTAATTTAATTCTGTTCGAATCAAATTTGAGTTTAAATTTTATTTAGAAGTGATCTTATATCATAATTATTTATATTTTCAAATTTCTCAAAAATTTTAGTTGGCATCTTTTGAGAGGAAAAACGATATTTTCCTTAAACTACACGAGGAAATTAAACTAAAAAAAAATGATTATTATCTTACTATAATCTCGAGGAGGACCGTGAAGAAAAATAAATCATAAAGATTATATTTTTTAATCTGTTGATAAAAAATAACGATGAATTTTTGAATTTAAATGAGAATTTCAGATTTCATGTCAAAATTCAAGTCATATCCACTTATAATAATATATATATATTATTTTAATCAACAGATCGGATCATCTCAAAGGACGAACTAATTTAATTATGGTTGAATCAAATTTGAATTTAAATTTTATTTAGAAGCGAGGTTTAAATCATAATTATTTATATTCTCAAACATTGTGAAAAATTTAGTTCCTTTGAAAGGAAAAAAAATATATTTTGTATTGAGAGATTTATAATAAAAGATGATTATGTTCGTTTTTAGTATTTTTAATCGTCAGTTCTTCGATGATGATGAAAAGAGATAAATCATAGAGAACTATACTCCTTATCCGTTGGTTAAAAATAACGAAATTTTTTTAAATATAAATAAGAATTTTAAATCCCATATTAAAAAATTCGATCTCTCCATTTATAACAACATCATCTTTTTTTTTTTTTTTTTTTTTTTTTTGATTTACAAGTGGTATCCAAGCTTCGCCCGACTAGTCCACTTCCGCCGCCCCTACTACCCAAGAGTCTCCACTACAAGGATAAATCAGGAAGACGCTACCACTGTCGCCGGAGGTTTTAACGCCAATCGTGTCCGCACCACACCAACTCACCGTAAACGGAACCCGCCTCCGCAACCCGCAAGCGAGTGGAAAACGGCGGAATTCCCTCCGCAAGCTGCAGCCGGCAGGGATCGAACCATGGCTTGCTCTAAGGACCCCCCAAACTCTTACCGACGCGCCATTATCGCCTCGGCAAACGTGATGGGTAAACTTTATAGCTGCCGTCACGCCCAAGACTTCTCATCGTAAACCCCAAAGGATTTTTGGGCTAATCTGCTCAATCGCCCTATCGAGCGCATACGGTTTACCTCCCTGACACCGCCGTTGAACTTTCCGCATATTCGTGAGTTGCAATTTCGCACCCTTTAGGATCGAATCCGCGACCTCGATCGGATACTCCACGGCTTACTGTAGCAAGACACTTCAGTAAAACAACATCATCGTACCGACACAGGGAGAGTAACATTTTGGTAAAATGTGGTGGCAATTGGCAAAAGTTAAAATGTTTTTGCCCCTTATTTATTTGTTTGTTTGTTTTTTTTTATTTAAATAAAAACTCTGGAGAGATTTTGTTGACCTCGCCGAGTGCTCCACGACGACGAGGCGGAGGAGAAAGCGACTTCTTTGCTTCTCTTCTCCTCCTCCCTCCTCTTCTGCACCCGCCTCCAAATTCCATCAGTGGCGTCTCCTCCGCCTCCAGATCGAATGGCATCTCCTCCGCTTCCTACTGCGCCGCCTCACCCTTCTCTGCTGACCGAGATCGGACCTGACGGCATCGCCAGAGAGTCCCCTGTCATTGCCTACACCGAGAAGGTATCCTCTATTTTCCTTCAATTTATATTCCTCTGTTCGATTGATCTTTATTTTCCAATCGTCGGATGCTCAAGATTCCTAATACTTCAGATCATCGAGGCAGAGCAGCTTCAACTGAAGAGGTACCCCGAAACTGAAACATTCTTTAACTCTTAGATCCGAGGAGATCAGTTGTTTTTTCAATGGATTGCGAAATATTTTGGATTTTTTTAAGCAACTTGATTCAGATTCACGTGGGGAGGACAAAGAATTGAGGCATTTTTTTTTTTTGTAGTTCCTTCATATTGAGTGAAATTAAAGTGCTGATAGAACTTTGTTGAGAAAATCGAAATCTTAAGGGCAAAATTTTAAATTCAGCAATTGAAGCTAACTAGGGCTTGTCAATTTATGCGCTATGGGGGGAATTGATTTGTGTAGAGTTAACCAAGAGTCCGTGTGAATTTTGTAAACTTCGAGATTATAAAGTGGGATACTGGGATGTGGACGTTTGCTTTTTTTTTTTTTTTTTTTTTTTTTTGGTTTCTGATAGATTGCTTTTTCTTTTCTTTATTCAACATTCAAGACGTCGATAAAAATTCATGCGGCTGACAGTAAATAGTTGGGACAGATATGACTTGATGATGTTGATTCGAGACGCAGATAAGATAGGACTGAATTGCAATTATTAAATTATGTGTGTCAATGTTTAGAGAACTCATAGTTAAACTCTGAGTTCCAAGGACAATAGTAATGAATTGGTGTTCAGGATATTAATGGTGGAGAACATGCATTTCTAGCTTCTAGTCATGGGAGTCCACAATATCATAATTTGCAATGTTGGATAACATGGGATTAACTCAAAGCTTTGGGGCTTGAACTTCTAGAGATAAACTATGATTTGAAGCACAAGAATTGTAGTATGCAGAAATATGTGGTATCGAGAACCTGCGATTTAGGATAATTTTAGCCTACTAAAATTCCCAAAGATTCTGTTATTTTTAGTTGCCCTTTCTTTTCTTTTTGTGAAATATCACCGATTGTGCTTCCATTACAGCTGCATGGATAATCTTCTCTATGCACGTAACAAATCAAACCATTTAGGATATAATTTAAAAAATGTTGATAATTTTATTCTGGATCATAACAATCTTGCATCCATATCATGTAACCCCATGAATATTTTTTACTTTCTGGATTTAATTTATATGATGATCATTTTCCTTCTTCAACACCAAAAAACTACAATGAAGATCAGTGACATAGTTGTGACTTTTTGTTGCTCAAGTCACTACCACTAGAATCTCAGCATTTGGTCATTCTCATATTATTCCAATGTATCTATGAATGTGTTTGACCTACATACCATAACAACCAAATTGAGTCTGCATGCTTTAAACAGTGATAATTGCTTCACTTCTGTTAGCCAAAAGTATAATCAGAGACATATATCTCGAGCCAACTGAGAGATGAAGAAAATCTGAAGTGGGAAAATATTGAATGCCATCTGCCTAGGTGAATAGATGATAGCCTCTGTTGAGCTGAATAGATTATTACATTTAGGACGATATAAAGGTCAATTGGATACTTGTAGATGATACAGGTTAAACGTCACCTTGTCAATAAAAGTTCTGTTTCTAATGTGACCTTGTGAATCTATTAGTGTATCGCACCAGTTCTAAATCATTTCTCCGTTTTTCCATAGATAACTCGCATATTCAAGGATTTTTATTTTAAATCTAGATTTTGGAAAACAATGAACCAAAGCCTCTTGAATTGAGGATATGCAACATGTGATGCTTCGTAATGTTTTTGCAATTAGTGCTGCTACTACAATCTCTCAACTGAACGATGTGCTGCATATTATGCTTAGGAATGCATACTGCTAATCAACAGTTAAAATTAAGCAAACACGAGAATCATTTCAGAAAAATGTGTAAATTTTTCAGAGTTTCTCCTACTCTTCCACCATAACAGTGAACGCTAGTCTTTGACTGTAATAGTTCCACATGCCAGGTGTTCCTTCCATATTTTATCTAAACCTCTGTTTTACTTGCATTTGTTTTTCAATCACACCAACACTTTCTGCTGTCTGTACTTGTATTGTTTCTCTCAGCTTCTTCTGTAAATTTCTTGAAAGGTACAATCGTGGTTAGACACTTTATCCTGTTTCTCAGGTATATACAAGAAAACTACTCAAAAATACGAGAAGTGGAACGTGAACTAGAGAGCCTTACACTAGAGTTGAAACTTACAGCTGGGCCAAAGAAAGCAGGTTCTTTCATTTACAGTTTGTCTAGTACAGGAAGTACTTAATTCTTGTATTTTAGCTTCTAAACTTATTATTCTTGTCTGTTTTTTTTCTTGAAAATATTGTGCTTCAGCACTTGAGCATATGCGAAAGAAGATTGAACTATCCACTGAGAAGATACATGCCGCTAAAGTGAAAGAAGAACAAGCAAAAAAGGTTAGGTTCAACCTAAGTGCAACACTCTTTTAGTTGTTTTCTGCCTTCTGTTTATAGAACTATATGATCTTTCTGCATATGTCATTGTTCTATTTTTATGTGAGATTGTGTTGAGAATCAAATTCCATGCTAGCCAAAGTGGAGTTGGGCAATCTTGTTGCTCATGTCAAATGAAAGCCTACTATTCTATTCAAGGCCTCCTTTTATTATATATGTTTTGTTTTTGTAGATTCATAGTTATTGAGATTGTTGCCAATAACTTCTAGAAAGCCTCGAGCTTAAAGATTCCATTTATCTGACTCTTTTTTCAATGTTCAACAGCCATAGTTTCTATTATCTGCTTAAACATCCAAGGGCCTACAATTCTGTTTATATCTATTAACTAGCAAGTGTTTAACGAAGGTAAGCAGACTTTTGTGGGAAGGTAAATTTTCTGGTGATATTAATAGATAGATAATATATTGTTACCTAGTACTGGGTATGAGTGAACACCCAGAGCTTGCCATCTAGCTAATAGTATTACATTGCCCAACTACTAGACCCTGACAGAACCTATAGAAAATAGATTGTGTGGGGTAGATATATTATACAAATATCCTCGCCAAATGTAATATGTCCAGCTCCCAAATGTAATATCCTCTTTTCCATTTTGTTCAGGTCTGTTGTAGGGCACTGTAGGAATAGATCATATAATATCTCATTTGAGGCAGTTTGCATTAAAGTTATGCTCCTCCAATATCGTGCAAAAGGATAGTGCTGTAGTATATGCGGCTATTTCTGTTGTATAGTTATATAGTCCACACTATTTATCCAGAATTATGTTTTTCCTGTGGTCATGTGAGCTGACCATTGGGGTTTACATGCACTGTTCCTGCTGGCCTCCATAAGTCTAGATCCATAAGCTCAAGCAACCAAGAATATGCCACGTGCTAAGCCTTCCTATACAATTAGGTTGTGTCTAGATTTGGTCAACAGCATATGGGTTGTTCATGCTAAGCAAATTCTACATATCATTAATGTCTAAATGCTCTCTTTGAACAGTTAGTATTATTTTTCACAAAGAAACCTGGCTATCTCCCCTTACTGCATCTCAAATCTGCTGAATTTTGTGAGATGGCGACAGGTCTCTATCTTGAATGGTTTATTTGATCATCCATGGCCAGGAATTAGTTGGCTGAGATGCAATCAATAGCCTGAAGCAAATGCGGAGTGTGACCAGTATTTCTGCCCATGCCATGCTACTATCTGAAGCTAGTATTCACCACCATATGATTATCAAAGAAAAGTTGTGTGTGTGAAGATGCTATACATGGCCCACCACCATCTTTTTCCTTGCATACCTGGGATCAGGCCACCAAGCAGTTGATACCTTTGGCAATTTGATATTTTTCATTTTTTTGTGTATGAGTTGAAGCCAGTTTTAGTATTTGAGTTTTCTTGTGGAGAATTAAAGGCCTTAATAAGCGTGTGACACTGTTGTTGCATCCAAATAACCTAGATATGCCCAAGGAGAAGAATCTACTTTTGTAGTAATTGATTTTGCAGACCATGCATTTTTCATTATTCAAAGACCTTCAAGACAATCTTGTGCTGCATGCAAGTACACATGGATGTATTTGTCCTTGTCCTTGCAGAATAATCAAGTGTTATCTGCGACCTTTAAGGATTTGGATGTCATCATCAATGATCACTAAGGCCATCCCACAGACACATTCTCAGGAGCATCTTTAGAGGTCTGCTACCATTAACAATGAAGAAGAGAACGGTGATGAGTCGTCTCGTAAGAAGTAGAGAACCCCAAGTATTTGTTAAGTAGATAAATTTACACTACTTGAGAGCCAACCAGTGACTTGGTTACCTATCAAAGATTTTCCATCACTCAGTAGTAATCTATACAGTTCAAGAATAACTACGTGGTACAAATACAATTCTCAATAGTTAGTTCTGTAGAAAGATAAAAAGAATACATAGATCAAACCCTATCATGTTGATTGACATCAATACTCATCATTGTTGATTCCAAAGGTATCTTGCAATTTCATGCTGTTTTGCTGGTCCCCAGTACTCATGCTCATTTAAGGTTGTTAAAATTTAAAAATACTTGTGAGACATCGCCAATCTTGAGAGTTAAGTAGCAGTTAAAAGATGCAAAAAGTTCCTCATTGATACTTTCTCGTATCGAGCATCCTTGAAGGATAAACTAATTTCAGCATCTTAGGCTTGGGAAGCTGCAGTTCAAGCTGTTAAAGATGAGGAGGCAATCAAGCAAATGCTTTGTGATGATCTGAATCAGCTGGTATAGTTTCTCTAGTTAGAGTGACATATTTGATTGAACTATTTTTTGGAATCATTTTGTCGCACAATGCATAGGTCCAAGAAAGCACCAGCACTCAGTTTCTAAGATTGGAAGAACTAAAAAGACGGTTGGAAGCCCTTAACCCCAGCAAAGCTTCTTCTGATGCGCCAGTATGTCTCTCTTTCCTAACCTTTTTTTTTTTTTTCCTTTGGATAAGTTTATATTTGATTTTATGTTTTTTCCTTTGGTATAGTTTTTCTTCTTCTCAAGATTTTCCAAATTTTCGGAACTTCCTCATTGCAATGCGATGGGATCTTTGAATCTAGTTTTGGCAAACTAGGGGGCGTTTGGTTCGTAGAGAATTTTCTGTTTTCTGTTTTCATTCTCTCTTTTTCCGGAAAACAGAAAACGAGTTTTTTTGTTTTCCAGTTTTCCAGAAAATGCTCTTTTATTTTTTGGAAAACGAAAATGGAAACAGAAAATGATCATTTCTCGTTTTTTCAGTTTTCCAGAAAACACTCCTTTATTTTCTGAAAAATAGAGATGAAAAATGCGACATTTTCGCAGAAAATGAAAATGGAAAACAGAGATGAAAATGCTTACCAAACACCCCCTAAGTAGCCTGTTTTTTTTTTATGCAGATTAGATTGCATATATAACTTGAATTCTTCACGATGCCATGTCAGGATGGAAAATTGAATAGCAATGCTGTGGGACCTCCGACGACAGTGAATCAATCGGCAACAGTTAAACTTCCTAACGCAAATGCTGCAGCCAATAGCAGTGAGTCAACATCATCCGATGCTAAGAATCGTCAAGTCACAGAAGTGAAGGATAAAAGGAGAGTCACGAACACTGGCAGAACAAAGGGCAGCATGGCCTTGCCAAAGGAAAGAGGATCTGCAACTGGCTGGACTGGTTCAGGATTCAATGTCGATAGCAGCACATGATGGAAGGTTGAGTTTGGACCCACCTTCTAAAGAGAGGACAGACCTGAACAAAATGGTCAGGAGGTTAGTGCGAAAATTTCTATCTTTTTTGCTTCTCTATTCTCGGCGAAATGTGTTCTTTTTTCCTAACCATTGTTTGGGAAATCATGTACCCCAATTGAATTCTGTGGTGCGATAGTTACTGAAGATTTAGACCGTACATTAGTTTGTTGCTTTTCAATTTACGACAAGTTGAGTACTTATGTGATTTTATATGAATTGAATGATGAAGTAGCACATGAGTGACTATATGGGAACTTACAGCAGCTTAGATAAATGTATTTTTGTTTTTTTTTTAAGAGAGAGGGAGAGTTTCATGAAATGATGCATTTAATTGTGAAGATGAAAGAAGATGATATAAAAGAACTCTCCCGTTCTCCAGGTGAAATCCTTTTAACTAGCTCATGCTCACTCAATGAGAGAGAGCTTAAGATGGAAATGACTCGATGATCTGTTTCTCAGTTTTAGTTTTTATTTTGAACAGCAATCAATTCCTGAAAGAGATATTAAACGAGATTTGTGTGTGAGAAGACCCAATCAGTCGACAACAAATGAATGATGTTCCAGGTAAGTTTTGTTCTTCATGTTTTTCTTCTTTTGCTCGAGTAAACATCTGCAGTTTCATTTTGGTTTATATCTGTGCACTCGATGGATGATTCCCTTGAGATTGAGTTTAGGGGTGAGTAAAAATTCGGTTAAATCAAATAAATCGATCGAATGGAATTTTTTAGTTAGATTTATTTGGAAATTCATTTTTTTTTAAAATATCGGTTTAATAGATTTGTTCTGTTCGGTTTCGATTTCGAAACGAAAATAATCAATTAAATCGAATTGAAGTTTATCAGTCGATTGATTTGTCATATTAGTCGACTGATTAATGTAAATCAGTCGATTAATTATTTCGAGTCCTATGATCTTCATCATCATCAGTCGATTGATAAAAAAATTCAATCGACTAATGATAAAAAAATTCGATTTGTTCGATTTATTTGGTTTTTAACCTAGTTAATTAATTTTTTATCGGTTCGGTTTGTTCGATTTTGTTTAAAAGTTCTCTCGATTTAATTTATTAAAAAAAATGATTTATTCAATTTTGATTTAATCGATTCAATCGATTCGGTTATTAACTGATTGCTCATCCTTACTTAGAGTTTAGATAGAGAACCACAGTCCCCACGGGGATGACGCGGTGGTAAGGTAGTGTGGTTGCTTTGGATACGGAGTGGGGTCGATTCCGGAGGGGGTCTAAAATCTCCCCTGGGCTCAGATGGCTCTCCCATTGTCTTGCCACCGTGTCAAGGGACATAGTCCCTCCCGCGATTTACCTCCCTCTCGCCGCAGCCCTGGGACGGGTGGCAGGGGCTGTTAGTTGGGCAGATTCTCAACTTTTTGGATAGATAGAGAACCACACTTACATGCCAATTTAAAGAATAGGAGTGACTCCACGTCTGAAAAATAGAGGTTAATTGGAGAGTATTCGTGGACAATTTCAATTTTTTAAATTTGTCATCCAATAAAAATTTAAAAATTCATCGTAATTAAAATGCTATAAATTTATGGCAATTGAACATGTGAGAGTCAAACTGTATATCCTGCTATCGTACGGTAGCTCCGAGGATAATAAAATCTGTTATTGGTAGAGGAGCGATGATTTTTTATACGGGTGTGATATTTTTTCGGAAATTATAGTTTGAAATTTTTTTGAGTTTGAACTTTAGGATGAATTCGAACCATTTGCACCGTTTAATTATTCATTGATCTCATTTGTATTATTTAGATTTATTTTGGTGGCCATGGAAAAAATTTTATAGGATGTTCACTTCAAAAATAATTATATTATCACACCTAATTTATATATAAAAAATCCGCACAGAAATTTTAGAGAAGAAAATAAATACGAAAATAGGGCTTAAAAAGGAGAAGAAGAAAAAAAAGACGACGAGTCAAAGCGTCGGCTGCGCTTCCTTCTCCGCGTTTCCCTTTCAAGTCAAACCGTGTGTTTAGTTGCAGAGTCAACGTCTGGAATAAACTATTTTTCCATTCAATTTTTTTTTTATGTATTATAATTAATAGAATTTTCCTTGAAAAACAACTTACTTTTTATTTTGGTGATCGAGTTTATCTTTTTGAAAAAAAAGGAAAAAAATAAAAAGATTTCTCAAATTATATAAATTGTCAAAATGTCACCTTTTTTGTTATATTGTTTATCCTAAAAAATACTCTTACTTTTAACAAAAAAAAATGTGGAACCGCATATTAATACATCGTCATTCCTATACGCGATGTAATGAATTGCGCCTTTTAATATTATTACAGTAGGTACATAAAATTTGCTATTACTTGTTTACTCGATAACTATTTTTAAAATGATTTATCAATTTAAAATAGTTTTGAAGAAGTTTAAGTAATTTTATTGTTAAAAACATATTTTTAATATAATAGAGCTTCATGGATAATACTTTTGTAATTTTTTACATCATAATAATAATTCTATAAAATTACTGAAATAAGAAATATTTTTAATATAAAATATATAATAAGACGCCTTTAAAAAAGGGGCGTCCGTTGGATAATTTAAGATGACTTTTTAATTCTTTTCAAAATTAAAAAAAAAAAAAAGAAAGAAAGAAGAAGATATTTTAAAGTTTCTGATTTGTAAAATAAAAGAGAAGATCATCTTCTTCTCGTTTTGTAGGTGGAATTCAACCTAATCCATCAATTCCATGTTTGTCTTTAACGACCCTCAGTCATGTTTCTCCCAAACAAGCTTCTACTTTTCAAACACGCATCATACATGTGTCCATATATTTTATTTTCAGTTTAAAAAAAAATAGAAGAAAATTTAATTAATTAATTATTTATTTTTGGCATGATTTGAAGACTATTCCTATTAATTTCTTTCTTTTTTTTTTTTTTTTTTTTTTTTTGGGGAGGGGGGAGGATTTGTTTGCTTGTTTGTAGTTTTTTTAAATAATAAATTATATATATATAGATTTATCTGTTGAGCGTCGCTCGCTGTGCGATTCTGTGCACAACGAGATCTCATCCGTCCGATCGAGCACGATCGAAAAATACACGGTATTTTTTTTCGCACACGATTTCATCGATGTGGCTGTCGATTCACCAATGATCGTTCGTAATCTGGTCGCGATCCGATCGGCATCGGAGTCTGATCGAATCACGGTCGGATTCCGATCGAATGAAGATCAAAAATGGATACAATTGCGATCGCCATTTGATCAGAATCTGATCAGATTGCAGTTAAATTTCAACCGGATGACAGTCGAAAACGGTCGCAATTGCAGCTGTCATCTAATCAGAATCCTATCGAATTACGATTGTCCGTCGTTGAATCGACGGCTACAACGGTGAAATTGCACATGCGAACAAAAATATTGTGCATTCTCCGATTGTGATTAATCAGACGGAAAAAATCTCATCGCGTACGGAATCGCCCAACGAGCGACGCTAAGCATATCAAATCTCTCTCTTTATATATATATATATATATACACCGGAGGATTGCAGAAGTGCCCGGCCTTCGCCGTCCTCGTCGCCGCCCTGGCCGTGCTCCTTTTCCGTCGCCATGCTCGCCGAGGCGACAGCGGCGGTCCCTCCACTTCCCAGATTACGCCCAGCCTTCTCCGCAAGTTCTCTTACGCTCAACTCTGCCGAGCCACCGCCTACTTCGCCCCCTCCCACCTCCTCGGGCATGGCGGCTTTGGCCCGGTCTTCCGAGTCGCCCTCCCCTCCGGCGAGGAGGTCGCGGTCAAGGTCATGGATTCCCCTGACTCCCTTCGCGGCGAGCGTGAGTTCCTTAACGAGCTCGCCCTCGCCTCCCGGTTCCTCTCCATGCCATCCGCCGGCTCCGCCGTCGTCCCGCCTATCGGATTCTGCGTCGTCCACGGCGACCGGGAGCACCGTCGTCGTTGGTGGCGATGGTGGCGCCGGGAGGACGCGGTCAACGCGTTGGAGGTCGTCGGGGCATCACCGAGGCGGCAGCGGAAACTCCTCTTGGTCTACGATCTGATGCGAAACGGAAGCCTCCAGGACGCGCTGCTGGGACGCCGGTGCCCGGAGATGATGGATTGGGCGAGGCGGTTCGCTGTGGTGCTCGACGTCGTCCGCTGCCTCCACTTCCTCCATGCCGCTTGCGATCCACCGGTGATCCACGGTGACATCAAGCCCAGCAACATCCTCCTCGACGACAGGCTCTCCGCCAAGATAGCCGACTTCGGCCTCGCGCACCTCCATCGCGTCCCCCTCTCCGCCTCCGAGGACGAACCCCTAGGCATCACGGTTGCAAAGACCGGGGGGGAGAGCGTGACGTCGACAGAGACAGGGTTCGAGGACATTGAAGCATATGGCGCATCGGATTCGTCGGCGGCCTCGCCGGCGACCACTGTAGAGCCGGCGTCTGCTTCGGAGGTAGAAGCTCTTCTAGATAGCATTAGCATCGCCGAAGAGACGGACGAGGCGATTCCCGGAAGCGAAAAGGGCAGCCGCAAGAAGAAAATTGGGGCTTTTCCGGGCAAAGACCGGTGGCGGAATCAGAGGTTGAAATCTGTGTCATGTGACGGGGCTGAGGACTGTTTGACGGAGTGGATTCGATCGGAGACCAAGAAGGAAGCTCCAAGGTGCAATTGGAGCACGGCGTCGACCACAACCATCGCCGAGGAATGCCTAGGAGCACCATGGGAGAGTGATGACGAGGCAACAGGGAAGAAGAACAAGATGAACATCATTCGTCTCGGCGTCAAATGGTGGACGTCATTGTATCAGGAGAAGCTAAAGAGGGGAAACAAGAGCCGCCGGCCGACGAGGAAATGGTGGCGAGAGGAGTTCTACGAGGAGCTGCTGCGCCATAAACCGAAGCCAGAAGCAATCACCAAGTCTAAGAGCATCAATTACGGCAGAAGAGAGCAACTCCGGTGGCAGAACGATGAAGACGACTTCACTTCTCCTCTCGAGAACAGGAGGAGCAAGATTAAGAACCATTACCGGCGCCGGGATGCTGGTCGCCGTGCAAATTCTTGGATCGATCGGGTTAGCGGCGAAAGGAGTCAAAGATTGAGCAACAGCAGCAGCAGCAGGGCACTGAGCCTGAGGGGCACCCTCTGCTACCTTGCACCGGAGTACAGTGGCGGCGGGATGCTAACTGAAAAGTGCGACATTTACAGCTTCGGTGTTCTTCTCCTGGTCATCATCTCCGGCCGACGACCACTGCAAGTGACATCCATCGCTACGTCAGGCTTGGAACGAGCTAACCTCATGTCATGGGCAAGAAATCTCGCTCGTTCTGGGAGGCTTCTCGATCTCGTCGACCCTCGTCTCTGCTCCGTGGCCATGGAGCAGGCTCTTCTCTGCATCAAGGTCGCACTTTTATGCCTGCAAAAGGCCCCATCCGCTCGCCCGACCAGCAAGGAAATACTGAGCATGCTTAATGGCGAATCAGAGCCTCCGATCCTCCCCCTCGAGTTCTCTCCGCCGCCGCCGCCGCCGCCGCCTCGAGAGCCTTCTTTTAAGGGCTCGGCGAAGGAAGTTAAACTGATAATTTAATTATAACAAAAGCCGATTATGCTCTTAATCTGTTGGTAAAAAATGATGTAGAATTTTTAACTTGAATAAAGATTTTAAATTTTACATCGAACGTCGATCAATCTCTCTGTCTATTCTGATAATATTTGTGTCGTTCTAACTAATAAATCGTCTTGAAAGAACGGATAGTTTAATCATCAGTTGATAATATTTGCCCAAGTTTAAATTTAAAATTATAAATTAATTTGGACTTATTGATTTGAGTTGATAATCTCAAACAGTGGACAGTTGGATTTGTTGGGTTTCCGGCATCGCGGCGTGTGTGTGTTCGATCATGTTTCGTAAACATGAACACAGCGGATGCAATTAAAAAATAATAAATCTACATTTATTACAACACACACAACACACGCATGCATTTTACAACAAGTGTAGACATAACCGTAAATTAAAATTTGCAATAAAAGGAAATTTATCTACGTTATACCTTCCGTGTATATGGCGATATGCGTAAGAATCGTCTCTATCCGTATCCACGCCGAGCTCCTCGGGATGACTTCGCTAAGCCACGAGCTTCGTCTTCGTACGGGTTACTAGCCTCGTGTTGAAGACGACGTGATCGAGAGATGATCACAATCCGAATCCAAATTCGGATCCAAAACCGAGTCCTCAAAACTCGATTCTCCGGAGAGGTATTCGTCAACCGTTTGACGAATCCTTCGTCCTCCACCTCAGAGGATTACCGGAGATCAAATCCCCGGTAAGTTAGCCGCTGTCGGAGCACTAACCGTCGTCCAAACGACGCTCGGCAACAAAGAAACAAGCTGTCCGAAAAACTGGACAGCTTTTGGTGGAGGAATAGAGGCGGCCAAAGGAGATGTGGAGCTCACCTTATCACCGAACCCACAAGAGATCACCGAGGTCGCGGAACATCGCCGGCTGAAGCTTGATCTGCCGTGCAAGCGGCAAGGAGTGTGCAGACTCCATGAAGTTGGCGGCAACACCATGTTGGCGGCAACAACAAGGAGGCTAGGGTTAGGCGGCCAAAACTTGATTAGCTTTAGGGTTAGGGTTTAAGCCCTATTTTATAGAGAACTAATTCTCTTAATGGTTAATGGATCATATCCATAAAGCCCGTTAACCCGCTCCATTAAGATAAGTTAAAATAAACCAAACCATGATGGTTTATTTTAAGTTAAACGAACGAACCAACTTTTGGTTCATTCGTTTAAAATAAACCAAACCCTTTGGTTTATTCTCATCCATTGGATTAGAACCAAACCATTTTGGTCCATCCATTATGTCTTCATAAGACCACTGCCCATCCACGCTTCCATTGCGAGTGAAACAATTTCATGCTCGCTTTATGTTTGGTCCAACCAAACATAGTTTCTCTCGGTCTGAGAATCTCATTCTCAAGCTCGTTTTAAATCCTTTGGATTACACTCATTGTGCGTGTGACCAAATAGGTTCTCGGTTTATGTTGGCCGTCTATAATTAACCATTAATTATAGAACGATCATGAGTGGCACCTAGTAGTACATCATGATCCCCGATTAGCAGAAAAGATCAGCGGTTGATCGAACTATTTACGAAACCCTTGATGGCTTCGAATGAATCGTGCCCCATTCCCTTCACTCATCTTATACCCACTTGGTTGGGACATGGTCTGTGTCGGTCCCACTAAGTGACTCGTCACACCTAGCCCAAGTATCATTTCCTCGTCCTACAGTTCTAGTTACTCCACATGTATCGAAGAGTACCTTACTCTAAACATGTAATGCTTTGGCAGACTTTAGTAACAATCAGCGAGGCCATGGGTATACATCTCCTCGCAAGGAGTGGTGAATCCTTTATAGGCTATTCAAACACCTTGATCACTTGACTTATACCCAATCATCCGGGTCCACATCTCCTTAGAGATGTTTGCTTAAGATGTCAAGCATAAGTCTCCATGATCAAGATGACTTGAATCTGCAAGTCGAAGAACATCGCACTTAAGCCCGCAGTAAGAACTTCATTGACATATCTATATATGCAGAGAACCATATGAAGTCTTACGGCTGGTCACTCCAATGAACTAGTTACCATAACTAGCATCCACGATTAACTCAGGACATCACAATGTCTCCAGCCAGTGAGAATCAGCTGCTTGGATACACCAAGGAGTATACCTCGTGCTAGTCTCGGCCGAATTGATGGTGTCGATCCATTGAATTCATCGATTAGGGATAATTCAGATACATCACAATTACACATGTAGAGATACTCACTAGTTGTGATCCAATCACAAATTCTCTCATGCTGTGAATCGTATCGTGGACATTCAGTAAATGAGTTTAAGATCCAATCAAATACATAAAATATGTATACTCAAATAGTGAATCTTCATTTATCATATAAATGGTTCATACATAAGGCGATTGCCTTAGGACATTTCTCATATATTACTAACAGACTCCCACTTGGCCTAATGCCAATCGCTATGGTATCCAATACCATAAGCTCGAACATGACCCTCAAACTTACTTTGAGGTAATGCCTTTGTCAAAGGATCCGCTAAGTTCCTTTCAGTGGGAATTTTCTCGATTTGTATTTCGTTCCTACTGATGATCTCTCTGATAAGATGATAGCGGCGAAGCACATATTTGGATCGCTGATGAGACCACATCAAGTTCAAAGATGAACTTCTTGATCCAAACCGCTTCCTTTGCTGCTTCCAAAGTTGCAATGTATTCTGCCTTAGTGGCAGAATCCGCTATAGTGTCAAGCTTGGAACCTTTCCAACTTATTGCGCCTCCATTCCCGATGAATACATACTCAGACTGAGACATGGAATCATCATTGTCTGTCTGGAGCTGGCATCCGTATACCCACGTATCACCATGTACCCTTCTCCATATATTAGGAACACATCCTTAGTTCTTCTCAAGTACTTAAGGATCGTCTTAACAGCCGCCCAATGATCCATTCCTGGATCGGACTGGTATCTCGCCATGACACTCGGGCGTGCGATACATCGGGCCTTGTACATAACATAGCATACATGATAGATCCTATCATGCGGATGCATAGGGAATCTTACTCATGCAAATCCTCTTGTCTTCGTCGCGCGGACACATAGACTTGAAAGGTGTACCCATGCCCGATGGGTAAGAAACCTTTCTTGGATTCCGACATGCTAAACCTCTTTAGCACTCGGTCTATATATGTAGACTGCGAAAGACCAAGCAACCGTTTCGATCTATCTCTATAGATCTTAATCGCGAGGATCTAGGTTGCTTCTCCCAGGTCTTTCATGGAGAATGTCTTGGATAACCAAACCTTCACGATCAGAAGATTGAAACATCGCTTCCTATAAGTAGTATGTCATCGACATACAATACTAGGAATACGATCGCACTCCACTAACCTTCTTGTACACACAAGGTTCGTCGATTTTGTGAGAAATCAAACTTTTGATTGTCTCATCAAAATGGATATTCCAGCTCCTGGATGCTTGCTTCAATCCATAAATGGACCGTCGCAATTTGCATACCTTGGTTTTATCAACCGATGTGAAACCCTCAGGTTGTATCATATACACGTCCTCGAGTAGGTTTCCATTAAGGAAAGTCGTTTTCACATCCATCTATCATATCTCATAATCATAATGAGCCGCTATGGCTGGAGCATCCGAATGGATTTAAGATAGCTACAGCGAATAGGTTTCACATAATCAACACTTTGCTTTTGGCGATATCCTTCGCCACCAATCTAGCCTTATAGGTAATCACATTACCATCCATGTGGTTTTCTTCTTGAAAACCCACTTGCACCCTATAGGCTTTATGCCTTGGTGGGTCAACCAAGTTCGAACTTGGTTTTTCGTACATGGAATCCATTTCGACTTCATGGCACCAAGCCACTTATCCCTTCGAACTTGTCAAGACTTCTTCATAACTGGTAGGCTCCTCATCATCAATGAGTAACACGTCGTTCGATTCACTTACGAGAAATCCATATCTCTCAGGAATATTGCGTGTTCTACCGATCTACGAAGATGTGGTGTTACAATAGGTCCAGCCGATTGCTCATCACTATGAGTTGTCGGCTGTTGTGCTTCACCAGGTATCCCATTAATGTCTATTTGAGTCTCTCGAGCCTCCTCTAGCTCGACGACACTCCCACTGTTTTCTTGCAAGAGAAACTCTTTCTCTAGAAACACAGCATGCCTTGAAACAAACACCTTTTGTTCCACAGGATGATAGAATTGGTAACCCCTTGTTTCCTTAGGGTATCCAATAAATAGACATTTATCAGACTTAGCATCCAGTTTGTCTGATACTGTCCGCTTCACATAAGCAGGACAACCACATATCTTCAAGTAAGATACATGAGGTTTCTTACTATTCCATATCTCATATGGAGTAGTTGAGACTACCTTGGTAGGCATTCTGTTTAACAAGTAAACAGCTGTCTGAAGTGCATAACCCCAAAAGGACTTGGGAAGAGTCGCATGATTCATCATTGACCTGACCATGTCCAACAAGGTCCGGTTATGCCTCTCAGATACACCATTATGCTGTGGTGTATAGGGCGGAGTCCATTGAGACAATATACCATTGTCTCTTAGGTAATCAAGAAACTCCTGACTCAAGTATTCACCACCTCGATCCGATCGAAGTATTTTAATACTCTTGTCATGTTGTTTCTCTACTTCATTTTTGAATTCTTTGAACCTTTCAAAGGCTTCAAACTTGTGCTTCATCAAGAACACATACCCAAACCATGAGTGATCATCGGTGAAGGTAATGAAGTAGCTATAGCCTCCTAAAGATTGAGTTGACATAGGTCCATATACATCACTATGTATTAGGCCTAGCAACTCTCCCACTCGTTCACCTTTTCCCGTAAAAGGTAACTTAGTCATCTTGCCTTTTAAGCATGATTCGCATGTATCGTATGAATCCAATTCAAACGATTCCAGAATTCCACATCGGTGTAATTCGGACATGCGTTTCTTGCTTACATGGCCAAGACGACAATGTCACATGTAGGAGTCTATTTGATTATCCTTTCGAGCACTCTTGTTGCTCGCTTCGATATTGCAAATGTCACTGGATACGTCCAACGTATAAACACCATTGCTTAAAGTTCCAGTCCCATAAAGAACCCCATTCAAAGTTATGTAACAACAATTGTTACTAAACGTTAAATGGAAACCATTTCTATTTAAACAAGAAATAGAAATGATGTTCTTTATCAACAAAGGAATATAAAAGCAATTGTCCGATTCTAAGACAAGTCCTACAGGAGTTTCAACAAATGCGTTCGATGGCGAGTGCAGCAACCTTTGCTCCATTCCCAACACGTAAATTTGACTCTCCCTTGACGAGTCTTCTTCTATTCCTTAGCCCATGTATGTCATTACATATATGTGAGCCACACCCCGTATCCAATACCCAAGTGTCTAAGGAAATAGAATGACAATCAATAAAGAAGATTTCTGAAGAAGATGGGGCATCCGATGCCTTATCCTTCTTCACGGACTCTTGATAAACCTTGCAATTTCTTCATGATGGCCCTCCTTGCCATAATGATGGCAAGTGCCCTTTGAGTAGTTACGCCTTTTAGCCTTTTTCTTCTTCCCCTTACATTTGTTCCTTTGACTCCCTCTTAGAACCTTTCTTGAGGAATCAACTAACAACACGTCCCCTACTCATGCTTCTCGTAAGGCTCCACAGTCTTGACATGTTGAGCAAGATCATGATGAAACTCCTTGCATCTCAGAGGTGAAGAGGAGCTTGGAGACTTCGAACCTTTCGAATCTCACTTGCTCATCAACCAACTCACAGAGATGAAGGATTACGATATGAGCATCTATATGCTCATGCTGCTTTCGTAGCTTGGGTTCCATCGCGGCTAGCATGATGCAACTCATTTGTTCAGAATCACTCACATGTTTCTGATAGGCCAACAATTGGTCCAAAGTTGCATCGTCACTAGGACGGGCGGGAAGAGGCGCTTCGAGGACATACACAAGCTTTTCACCTTGAGAACAATTCTCAAGTTTCTAAGCCAGTCCAAGAAGTTCGGCCCAGTCAATTTATTTGAATCCAAAATGGAACGCAAATTCAAACACATTATGATCAATATATTAACTTAGAAATACAAAACGAGCATATATAAGAAAAATGATTTTAAAAATGCATCAATATACATTTATAAATCCCATTCATTTTTCGAATTTCAAAAACCCCAAAATCACTTCGGGAGATCGTAGGTCCATCTCCGAATGGGCTGATATCCATCATAGTTATGAACAACCTTGGAGAGAGTCCAACAAGTCATTCATAACTACGACGGTAGGTATCATCTATACCGATTGCATATCACGTATATGCAACTATCACAATGTGCTATCAACTATTTGAATGTTCACACATACATCGGGTTGTTAACACATTAACAAGTATGCATCATATGCATAGCACCCAACTTCACCTCCCTTTACATTGACATTGGAGAGAGTCCAACAAGCCGATGCTCCAGGTTAAAGCCAACCCATTAATCAGGACATAGTTTTAATATGGTTAGAGCGCATTCAACCAATTAGCCCAGCTTGGAGAGAGTCCAACAACCAAAGCTAATGATTGACCTCTGACTCTTACCATATTAGTATTAAACTATTCCATGGTTTGAACATATTCAGGTTCGAGCCGGGCTTGGAGAGAGTCCAACAACCCAAACAAGAAACAGAACTCTGGTTCTAACCATATTAATGGAAGGTGTAAGCTTTAATATTGAGTAAGGGTTTTATGTCTCATCCTCTTTGCATGCAAATAACTATTATCTACATGGCATGACATACATGACATACATCTACATGTCACGACACGCATGACATAATGTTATGCATCTAATGCAATTACATGGCATACACTTATGTCATGTTTATAATTTCCTTATATGTCATAACTATTTATGGAAATAAAATATGTTTAAGATTTGATTCTCCAAATCAAATCATAATTAAATTAGGAAATAAATTTCCAAATCTAATCACATATTTTATTCATGGAATTATTTGATTAAGGAAAATCTATTTAGGAAACCAATTTCCTAAATCATTAAAACTACTTATGGAAATAAAATATTTTAAGATTTGATTTCCCAAATCAAATCATGATTAAATTAGGAAACAAATTTCCAGAATCTAATCAAATATTTTATTTATGGAAAATATAAATTTCCATAAATACTTCCAACTTTCCAAAAATGGAAGATTTCCATAAATACTTCTAGACTTTCCAAAATTGAAAAATTTCCATAAATACTTCTAAATTTCCAAAATTTAGAAAATTTCCAGAAATACATTATGACTATCGCAAAACCATTTTACGATTATGTCGAAACACAACCTGGGCTCTGATACCACTGTTGGGTTTCCGGCACCGCGGCGTGTGTGTGTTCGATCATGTTTCGTAAACATGAACACAGCGGAAGCAATTAAAAAATAATAAATCTACATTTATTACAACACACACAACACACGCATGCATTTTACAACAAGTGTAGACATAACCGTAAATTAAAATTTGCAATAAAAGTAAATTTATCTACGTTATACCTTCCGTATGACGTGTAGCGGGAACGGCATCAACCGGAACGATCCTCGTAAGAATCGTCTCTATCCGTATCCACGCCGAGCTCCTCGGGATGACTTCGCTAAGCCACGAGCTTCATCTTCGTACGGGTTACTAGCCTCGTGTTGAAGACGACGTGATCGAGAGATGATCACAATCCGAATCCAAATTCGGATCCAAAACTGAGTCCTCAAAACTCGATTCTCCGGAGAGGTATTCGTCAACCGTTTGACGAATCTTTCGTCCTCCACCTCAGAGGATTACCGGAGATCAAATCCCCGGTAAGTTAGCCGCTTTCGGAGCACTAACCGTCGTCCAAACGACGCTCCGACAACAAAGAAACAAGCTGTCCAGAAAAACTGGACAGCTTTTGGTGGAGGAATAGAGGCCAGCCAAAGGAGATGTGGAGCTCACCTTATCACCGAACCCACAAGAGATCACCGGAGGGTCGCCGGAGCATCGCCGGCTGAAGCTTGGATACCGGCGGCAAGGAGGTGGCAGCAGCTCCATGAAGTTGGCGGCAACACCATGTTGGGCGGCAACAACAAAAAGGAGGCTAGGGTTGGGCGGCCAAAACTTGATTAGCTTTAGGGTTAGGGTTTAAGCCCTATTTTATAGAGAACTAATTCTCTTAATAGTTAATGGATCATATCCATAAAGTCCGTTAACCCGCTCCATTAAGATAAGTTAAAATAAACCAAACCATGATGGTTTATTTTAAGTTAAAACGAACCGAACCAACTTTTGGTTCATTCGTTTAAAATAAACCAAACCCTTTGGTTTATTCTCATCCATTGGATTAGAACCAAACCATTTTGGTCCATCCATTATATCTTCATAAGACACGGCCCATCCACGCTTCCATTGCGACTGAAACAATTTCATGCTCGCTTTATGTTTGGTCCAACCAAACATAGTTTCTCTCGGTCTGAGAATCTCATTCTCAAGCTCGTTTTAAATCCTTTGGATTACACTCGTTGTGCGTGTGACCAAATAGGTTCTCGGTTTATGTTGGCCGTCTATAATTAACCATTAATTATAGAACGATCATGAGTGGCACCTAGTAGTACATCATGATCCCCAATTAACCGAAAAGATCAACTGGTTGATCGAACTATTTACGAAACCCTTGATGGCTCGAATGAATCGTGCCCCATTCCCTTCACTCATCTTATACCCACTTGGTTCAGGACATGGTCTATAGTGTCATCCCCACTAGGTGACTCGTCACACCTAGCCCAAGTATCATTTCCTCGTCCTACAGTTCTAGTTACTCCACATGTATCGAAGAGTACCTTACTCTAAACATGTAATGCTTTGGCAAAGACTTTAGTAACAATCAGGCGAGAGGCCATGGGTATACATCTCCTCGCAAGGAGTGGTGAATCCTTTATAGGCTATTCAAACACCTTGATCACTTGACTTATACCCAATCATCCGGGTCCACATCTCCTTAGAGATGTTTGCTTAAGATGTCAAAGCATAAGTCTCCATGATCAAGATGACTTGAATACCGCAAGTCAAAGGAACATCGCACTTAAGCCCGAGAAGAACTTCATTGACATATCTATATATGCGAGAGAACCATATGAAGTCTTACGGTGGTCACTCCAATGAACTAGTTACCATAACTAGCATCCACGATTAACTCGGACATCACTATGTCTCCAGCCCGGTGAGAATCATTGCTTGGATACACCAAGGAGTATACCTCGTGCTAGTCTCGTGAATTGATGGTGTCCAAATCCATCAATTCATCGACTAGGATAATTCCGATACATCACAATTACACATGTAGAGATACTCACTAGTTGTGATCCAATCACAAATTCTCTCATGCTGCGAATCGTATCGTGGACATTCAGTAAATGAGTTTAAGATCCAATCAAATACATAAAACATGTATACTCAAATAGTGAATCTTCATTTATCATATAAATGGTTCATACATAAGGCGATTGCCTTAGGACATTTCTCATATATTACTAACAGGATTCTCGCCATCGAATATCGAGTGAGCAGTCAAGTCCTAGAGTCTGAATATTGAGTGCACGAGCTATTGAGTTCAAGTGGTCAGTCGAGTCATCGAGATCGAGCGTCGAGTGCACAACGTCGAGCGTCGAGTGCCCGAACTAATTGTTCAGCAATTGAGGAGCCAAGGTTTGTGGTCAACATAGATTCTTTAAAATAGATTTGCCCTTTCTCCATGATTCTCCGAGATGGTTGTGAGTCGTCTATTTCCAAAAATACAATGACAAATTGTGATCCCCAGAGGTGGATAGAATTCTCACACTTTTTACTCAAGATCTAAACTCATTTTGTAGTCCGATTTTATTTTCTTTTGATTAGTCGAATAAAAGTCATTAATTATTTATAATCATCAGCAAGAAATATAGATTGTTTTGGATGATAATTACGAATTCTCATTAATCATATTAATGTCTCTATTATAAGCGAATAAAAAAAATTTAGATGGCAAAATAATAATTCATTCACTTAGATAAATTTTTACCTTGATCGATCTCGCATTCAAATATCAATCACGAATATTCGCGATTGCACAGTAAATGAAAAATACATAATATTTCCTCTACCGTGATTTCATCCGTGCACAACTCCGATTCATCGACGACCAATCGGATTCTAATCGGAATCATGGCCGAAATCCAACCTCCCGTTGGTGAGTGTGAGCGGATGTCGAACGTGATTACTGTACATTTCCCTTCATCGTGTACGGGTCATACAAAAGCGAACGTGTATATATATAGCACGTTTCTGCTGCGTGCCAAAATTGTGTGCACTTGTGCGCGCTCTCTTCACCGTGAGAGAGCGCGCAATTGATATATATATAATTTTGATACGTTGTGTAATGATACGTCGCACGCCCATGCACTCCATGTGACACTGACGTCGTCGTCGTCGTCGCTGCCGTACTGTCCGGCCGTCGGACCGGGCGCGATTGACGCCCGACTCACCGGCGGTTCGACGAGGCTCGGATTTCGATCAGTTAGTGGCCAGAATCCGACGCAAATAGGCCAGAAACGACCGAAACTCGTGGCCGACAGTGGCGTGCCCACTGTTGGCCGCGATCGAGCCGGAACCCGACATCGGACGGACCGACGTCGGTTGTCGATCCGTCTGATATACTAGGTCGACTGGATTCGACTGTCGGTCGACCGAATCGCGGCCGCCCGATCAGACGGCCGATTTCGGCCGCGATCGGGTCAGATTCCGGTCGCAATTCGATCGGAATCCGACTCGATCACGATCGACAATGGCCGCGCCACTGCCGGCCGCAAGTTTCGGTCGTTTCCAACCGCTAACCGGTCAGAATCCGAGCTCCACTGGACCGTCGACGAGTCGGGCATCGATCGCGCCCGATCCGACGATGGCCGAATAGCGCGACGATGACGGCGTCGCATGGAGCGTACGGGCGAACAGGGTAAGATACGTAGCTTAATTTTTCTCCATGTATATATATATATATATATATGTATATATATATATATATATATATATATATATATATATATATATATATATATATATATATAGTAAAAAAAACATAAATCAACCATTTAAGATAGAACTAAAATCATTTCAGCATATTTACATATTCTTTTCCATTCATTTTTTTTTTAAACATATTTACATATTCTTCAATTGTTCATTGCAAATCATTTCAGCATGTCTTTCTCAAACAGTTCGATGTAGAAAATATTGAACAATTAATTCTGGTATCTATATATCATCTCGAATAACAAATATGGGAAAAAATTCTCCCCTACAAAAAATTCAAAAAAAAAAAAAAACTAGAAGAATATTTTCCAAGCAACTACGGCGATCAACCAGGTCGATCGATCACTACTTGGAAACAATATTTTCGAAGCAACTAAGGCCGTCAAATTCCATAGCAAATCGCCACTTCTGCTGGACGCTGTCGCTGCGGCCACTGCTCCCCTTCGCCGCCGCGTCGGTGGGCTTCTTCTTCTCCTCCTCTCTGACAGACTCCTTCCTCCCCGACCATCCGCCGCCGAGGACCGCTTTGCCCTCCCCGCCGCCGTAGCTGAAGAGAGATCCGAGCCACTGCGCGCTGGAGAAAGCCATGATCGAATCGAGAAGAGCAATCGATGGAATCGAAGAAGAAAGGAGAACAACGAAGTCGAAGAGCGATCGGTCGATTAGGGCTTGCGATCGATTTGTGTTGCGGAAGAGAAGAGAACTGGGCAGGGCTTTTATAGACGGTAGATACCAGAAAGGGGCGTAGTTAGTAATTAATCAAGTAATTAATTAAAATAATTAGTCAACACGTTTTTTTTTCCCACGCCGCCTCAGAGATTCCGTTCCGTTCCGTTCGCGATTGTACTAGAAGCGCGTGGAATCGGTCCACTAAACTCCGGCCGACCGTTTGCCATCTCAAGCTACGAATTGTACCACGAAGGGGTCACTGATTAGGTAATAGTGTGTGTTGACCGATTACGAAAAGGTAAACGTGCGTTGAACGTTGAAATTAAATGCGCGTCAAAATTGGCATTCTAATTTCTTTTATTTTTCTAGATAATTTATGCGCAGCTAAAATTTGATTTTTTTAAAAAAGAGATATCGTAATTTATAGATTATGAAAAAAAATATACTGATTTTCTATATTATTCTTTCAATAATATTAATTTTTAAAAATCAAACTCACAATCAAAAACATCAAATGATTCCAAACTTTTGAGCCTCCACGAGTAAAATCGAATGACTAACACAGTATAAATTTACACCAAGTGAGTCAGGTGCCGATGCAATCAAAAAATTGATCGTTATTTATATCCTTTCATTTAGCTGTGAAGCCGATGATAAGAGATGTCTGAAATGAATGCATCACTTTTTGCACTAAATGATTTTAAATTTTTGAACACGGTAAAAGACACATTAAAGATTTTGAATTTTTAATAATAAATTGTGCACAATTAAAATATCTTTAAAACTAAACTTTTGGTCATAGTGAGATTAAAGAGTATGATAAAAATATATCAGATTTGGATTGAGTCCAATCAAAACTGATTAAAATTGTCAATATGTTTTATCCAAAATTCATCGATAGATCTAAAGAATTTGAAATTATAAAATCTATACATAGGATGGGAAAAAAATATAGAGAATATATATGATATTTAACCCTGATTTAAATATTTTATATGAAGTTATGGATATATATCAATTAAATTTAAAAATAAAACAGTGTATGATTGGGAAAATCTTGAAACTGAGACTGTAGGACACAGTTAAACTTAAAGGCACAGTAAAAAATTATCATACTTGAATAGTAGTTGAATTGACTTCTGAGTCTTATACGTTATTTAAAAGTTTGAAACTATAATAGTGTTCATTTTCAAAAATCAATACCACTTTAATATTAATTTTCAAAAATAATATTATTATGATGCTGTTTTTTAAAAATTATTATGATATTGATTTTTAAAAATCAATATCACATAATTTTAAATTTTACTCCAAGAAGAAAATAATAAATAAGTAAAATATAGTATACCATGTGAGAAATATTAAATTTCGAGTGCATTATTTGATAAATTATAGTTTTTTTTAATTTTTTTTATATATATTTTTTTAGGGGATGATAAATTAGAGAGATTTTTTTTTAGTTAGCATTAGATATCTAAATCTGAGATTCAATTAATTATGAGAGAGTGACTAGTTTGATTCTATAAAAAAAAAATATTTAATATTTAAGTAAATCAGAAAACACGAGGAATGAATGATTTTAACGTCCTTTTAATACATGACCCATTTGAGATTAGAACTGTGAATTTAGAGGCGTCCTATCAACTGCGTAGTTTTCACGGAGATGATGCAATGGCAAGAGAAAATGTTATTTGTATAACGAATTAAGTTCGATATTGGATAAGGAATCTAAAATTTCTTTGATTTTAAATGGATCCTTCCCTATCTTATTATCGTCACACCGTGTCAATGGGCTTTGTTCCTCCGCGATTTATCTCCCTCTCATCAGTACTCTGGGACGGATAATGGGGGCTACTAATCAGATAGATTCTCAACTTTTACAGCGAAATATAAATATATGTGAGAAGTGATATGGATCGATTTTGAAAGAGATCAAAAAAAAAATAATTTAGATGACTTTATATGTTGATCACCACGTCAAGATTCATAAAATTATTCGTAATTTATTTCTTTTATAATGATCGTGAAATAGATCGGTGAAGATCGCTAGATTGACGAACATGAGAGAAGAGATTAATATATATTAAAAACGGAGGTGATTTTCAACGGACTTTGTTCCGCGCGATTTACCTCCCTCTCATCAATACTCTGGGACGGATAGCGGGGGCTGCTAATCGGACAGATTCTCAACTTTTACAGCGAAATATAAATATATGTGAGAAGTGACATGAATCGATTTTGAAAGCGATCAAAAAAATTTTAAATTTAGATGACTTTATATGTTGGTCACCACGTCAAGATCCATAGAATCTTTCGTAATTTATTTCCCTTATAATGATCATGAAATAGATCGATGGAGATTGCTAGATTGACGAACATGAGAGAAGAGATTAATATATATTAAAAACGGAGGTGATTTTCAACGGACTTTGTTCCCCGCGATTTACCTCCCTCTCGTCAGTACTCTGGGACGGATAGCGGGGGTTACTAATCGGACAGATTCTCAACTTTTGCAGCGAAATATAACATGGATCGATTTTGAAAGAGATCAAAAAAATTTTAAATTTAGATGACTTTATATGTTGGTTACCACGTCAAGATTCATATAATCTTTTGTAATTTATTTCCCTTGTAATGATCATGAAATAGATCGATGGAGATTGCTCAAACATGAGAGAAGAGATTAATATATATTAAAAACGGAGGTGATTTTGGTAAATTTCCCGAGATAAATTAACTATCCGATCCCGGCATTATGTGCCACGTCAGCCGTTGTTGCTCGCCTCGGTCGTGTCTCGTTGGGGTTTCGTAGCCGGCGGCGGAATCGATTTCGGCGGCGTTCGGCCGCCGGGAAAGGAGGGGCGATGACCCCGGTTGCCTTGCGCTTCTCTTTCTCAGCGCTTCCTCCACCTTATCTTTCCCCATCCAAGCGCGGCCCTTTCGTCCCTTTCCCGGCTCTCACCACCAGTCTCTTTCGCCGTCTCTGCATCGCTCGCGCGACCATGAATGCCTCGCGTTCAGGTACCAAATCTAGATTTACCCCCATAGTCTGCTTTCAATCTTTGATCTTTTGGCGACATTTTGAATCCTGGAGCAGCGTTCTGGATCCTGCGAGAGCTCCATTTGGACGAGAAAGAAGCGGAGGCGCTCCTCCTTGCGCATCCAGAGCTCGAGCTCACGGCTCAGGAATCCCTTCGCGACCATGTACTCGCCCTCAAGTCCCTAGGAATTTCTGACTCTGCGCTCCGCCGCATCGTCGTCCGGCGCCCAGACGTTCTCTCGGCTACCGAGTTCGGCCCCTTCCTCGATTTTGTACTCGCCAAATTGAAGGGGATCAAACGGGAGAAATTGGAGCGGATTTTGGCGACGACCCACTCCGAGTTCCTCGAGGGCATCATTGCGGGAGCCACACTTCTCTTGGACCACGGTTTCCCTGGCGAGCACCTAGGGCATGTGTTCAACTATGTGAACATCAGGAAGGTGTTCTGCGAAAGGCCCCTGAGAGACTTGGAGGAGATGATATTCTACCTTAAGCGATTCGGCTGGCCCAAATGGGTCCTCAGCCGGCCAATGATTCTGAATCTCGATCTCCATGGCCAGCTGATCCCCAGGGTAGAATTCTTTATCGAGCTAGGTGGCGGTGATGAGGCGGCTGGTGCCGCCTTGATCTCCAAATTGCCTGCCCTGTTATCCTATGCAGCAAATCACTTCCGTTCCCACCTGGAGTTCTGGAAATCCGTTGGCCTCACCGACGAAGAGCTTTTTAAGGTTGCCTTGGTGTATCCCAACATCTTCAGTGTCAGCAAGGAGCATAAACTCAAGCCTCGGATCGAATTCTTGAGGCAATGTGGCATGAGTGCAGAAGATATCTTCAAGTTCTTGGTCAAGGCTCCCTTGTTCATGAGCTTGTCCTTTGAGAAAAACCTCTCCAAGAAGCTGAGCTTCCTCATAAAAATTGGTCACCGACACCAGACTAAGGAGATGGCCTGGGCATTTGGGGCTGCTACTAGAACAAGCTGCGAGAACATGCAGAGGGTGATTGAAATCTTATTGAGCTATGGGCTGTCTTTTGAGGATATACTAGCTATGAGCAAGAAGCACTATCAGGTGCTGCAGTACAACCATAAGTCACTAGAGAAGAAAATGGAGTTCCTGATAGAGGATATGGAGAGGGATGTTAGTGAGATACTAAACTTCCCGGCATTTCTTGGATACAACCTGGATAACCGGATTAAGAGACGGTACGAGATAAAAAGGGAGATAAGAGGAAAGGGAATGTCACTTAACAAGCTCTTGAGTGTGCCTACAGAGAGGTTTTAAGATTTTATCACTGATGGAGCTCAATTGTAAATTTGAGCTGAGAGAAACACTGGAGAATGGTTACTCGTCCAACTGCAATGTGAAGTTTTGCAAGTAAGATATTTTTGCTCATCTTGTACACTAACTATCTCATATTCACACGACTTGCTCTTCTTCAAGTTAGATACGGTTTCCATCATATTACAAACATCTCAATAATTTGAGAGAATAATAATATTGGATCAATATCACAAATCAAGATAAAGAGCGACATAAAATCAACAAACATAACATTATCTTCTAGTACTCTGAGTTCATGTAGTAGATTTATTTCACTGCAGCCACAGGTAGAAGAAACTTATAATCTCATTAAACTCCAACTTTTTTACAGAAAAAAACTGCTACACTTCCTTGGATTTAGCTTAACAAGCTGTAAAGTGGGCTAGGTTACTGTCGCATTTCTATTAATCTTCTAATTCAGAAGAATAATTTAGTGAATCAAATACTATATCAACATGGAACTACCAAATCAGCAACAAACCTGTAGTATTTGTTACATATATTGGAGTTTGGTTTTTGTAAATTCTAATCGTTTTGGTATACAAACTCAAATAGCATGATTTAACAGCATCTGCAAGTAGAAGAAACTTGCTGATTTTCACTAAACAAGAGTGAATGCCCAATTTGCTCTTGAAAAAAATCATGTGCATCTCATTCGCCTTCAAAGCATCTAGTCTGAGAAAGAAGACTCAATATTCACACATCTTGTTATCCATGAGCAGAGAAAGTGGAAGTTGCACTCAATTATATGCTTTGCTCGAATTAGTGATATAGTTTTTGATTGATCTGATAGTAATTGCAATGGATGGTTTCACCATAACATATGTTTGTCCACTTGGTGGAAGGACTGGCATTTCATTGTTCTCATCGTATTTGAGACCTTGGAATATGTTTACTTTGCTAGTGTAGAAAGGCATGCAGAATCTATATTGATGACTGCATAACAAGAAATCTTATTGTGTTATTGTAAAAAAATAATAAAAATATCTTCACACTGTTGCTTAATCACAAATATGAGATGATTTTATTTCTCCTTGTGGATATCTAGCACTTCAAAATTTACACTCATCGAATTTCATAATTACCATATGACATGGGTCACATACCATTTTTTAGATCGTCTAGAGCTTCTGGAGGACTGAGGTCTGGAATATGAAACCGAATCAACAATCCATTCTATAGGAACAACTCAATATCAGGTCAGTTGAACATCTCATAGGTCAACATAACATTAGATTGTGTCAGCTGAACATACAGGATTAATATTGTTAAGATACATATTAAAAGTAGCAAGGCAAGTGAGACAAAAGAGGATGAGACTTCCCCTCTTAGTCTTACATTGTTAAATGAGGCTTATTAAGCAGGCTTAAATAGATAAGTTGGCTTCTATTTGCATCTCTTGTTTCTGTTTTTTTTTTACTTTTTATTTACTATTTTCTTTATGGTCTTTTATGTTGCCATTGCTCATTGCTGTTGTGGTTTCTGACACTATGAAAGATTGCATTGTAAACCCACACGTACCAAGCATTCTATATTATGCCTTAGTTGTCTCAAGTAAAACACAAATATTAAGAAATGTAAAAAAAAAAAATCACTTTGCTTTCTCTCATCGGTAATTACTTCAATTATGTAAAAAAAACAAAATATAAATTGCTCTTCATCTTCTTGTTTGCATTTGCTCAAAACAGTTTTAAGTTAAATTCAGATGCTCAATGTCAAGGGAACACCAACTCTTTCACCAGTGTTTGATATTTCTGGTACTCGGAACTTTCAATCTATTTCCTCTTTGCCTATGTTGAACATTGACACTCCACAGTGAGACTTTGACATTTGAGATATCTGCTGATCATGTGTAAAAATTTCTTTAAAATAATTATATCGAACACTCGAACTTACATCTATATCAGATACCCATACCCCAGTCTGAATAACATAGGGTGAGTATAATAATTGTACTAGGAAATTCCAAGTCATAACTAGACTTCTCCAACCCTATGAAGATTTCTCAACAACTATTTTACACTAATCATGCTCTAGACCTCTTTGTAGGAACATCGGTGGCTGGCTAGAGGGGGGTGAATAGTCCTCTTCGTCGTATGATGGAATTGCTTCGTTGATTGTCTACAAATTCTATTAGCGCAAGCGGAAATATAAAAGCTAAACAACAATAACGATAAGCAAAAACAAAATCAATGCTAACAAACGATATAACGTGGTTCACGGCCTTGACACCACGGTCCGATTCGTCTCCGATGAATCACTCTGAAACCAATCCAATATCGATCTCTCCTTTTAGCCAAAGCAAGGTGGAGGTAAACCTTCTTACAAACCAAGAACACTCTTTCTTACAATGGATTTGAAATAAGAGCAAGAGAAAAAGTTGGAAGCTTGTGGGGCACTTGGATGATCACTTAGAGCATAAGCATTAGCCATCCAAAAGTCCACACCCTCTCTTTTTATAGAGAGGGCTTGCCATATAACGACAACACGCCGATCCCGACCATCAGAGTCCAACGAACGATGATCACGCCTCAGAGCCGATCGATCACCGACTACGAGGTTCTCGGCTCAAAACCCTCGCGACTACCGATCACGCCATCAAGAATGATCGATGAGTCTATGACAATGACCGCCAACCCATGGCAATGATCGATGACACATGAACCGACTAGTATACGATGAGTCACAATGACTTAGAGCAATGATCGACATGATGCCCGGTAAACCTCAAACTTTACATCCGTTTGAGCATCCGGCGGTCGGGTAAACCTCAACCCTTGCGATCAAGCCTCCGACACTTAGCCATTCGGCCAAGTTCATCTAATGAGCTACTTACATTTCACTCATTCTCTCATCTCATTTGAAGTCCCTCGCCGAAGCTCTCTTCGTCATGCCACGCCCCTGCAGACTCGCCGCACGGCTCGAATGCTCCTTCGCGCTTTGTCCCTCAAGTCCGCTTCTCGGCTTCACTTCAAGTCATCTCGTCCGGCGGTCCCTCGGATGCAGCAAGTGCACGGCTTCGCAATGCTCCTTCGCCGACTCAAGCACGAGGTTGTGAGTTGGTGACACTTATCAAAGCTCCATGTGCGAATTGCTAAGTTCTGCAAGACTTCAACGCACATATCAAAATAATAACAATTTAACTTAAACCCTTGCAACACACATCAAAATTATATCACATGGATTGATTACCCTAACACTCTTGATTTGTACGAGTGGATTGCCCTTATTATTATGACGATGATGATGAATTTTGCTTTACTACTAAGAAAAGTAGTGTTCCTCAAAATGACTTTTTGTCTAAGCAAGTGAATAAAAGAAATAATTGCAATAGTGATTTAAATGATGCTCACCTATGTTTGATGGTTTTAGTTTAAGAAGAGATTTTATTGTGTAGATGGATATTGTTTTTCTCTCTTTTCTAGCTACCTCATGTAACATTGTGTAGATTTTATTGTGTAGATTTGGTACATGGAACATAGGAACCCTCACTGGTAAAACAATGGAGATAGTAGATACGATGATTAGAAGAAAAATTAATATTGTATGTGTACAAGAGACAAAATGGGTTGGTGAGAAGGCAAAGATGATAGAGAACTCGGGTTTTAAGTTATGGTATACAGGGAAGAGTAAAACAAGAAATGGAGTGGGTATTATTGTTGATAGTTCGTTAAAGGATGAAGTTGTAGGAGTAATTAGAAAGGGGGATAGAATTATAGCTCTCAAAATAGTAGTGGAGAAAGAAACTATAAACGTAATTAGTGTATATGCACCTCAAATAGGATTAGATGAAAATACCAAATTAAGGTTTTGGGAGGACTTGGATGAAGTATTACAAAATATTCCATCAAATGAGATGATTTTAATAGGAGGTGATTTAAATGGGCATGTCGGAGTGAAAAATCGAATATGAGAGTGTGGGGGTTATGGGTTTGGAACAAAGAAATGAAGGTAAAACTATATTAAATTTTGCAATAGCATATGATCTTATACTAGCTAATACATTTTTTAAGAAAAGAGAAGAACACTTAGTCACGTTCAAAAGTGGAAATAATAAATCACAAATTGATTTTCTTATGGTTAGGAAGAGAGATAGAAAGATTTGTAAAGATTGTAAGGTTATTCCTGGAGAAAGTTTAACTACTAAACATTGGTTAGTATTATTGTATATACGCATCAAATATAGTATTAATAGAAGTAAAATATACACGACTCCTAGAATTAAGTGGTGGAAGTTAAAGGATGAGAAACTAAATATATTCAAAGAGAAGGTAAGAGTACAAATATTAGATGAAATATACATGACTCTAATACGATGTGGGATAAAATGGTATCAAAATCAAAATAGTAGCTAAGAGTGTACTCGGTGAGTCAGGACATGCACCACCAAGTAAAGAATCTTGGTGGTGGAATGAAAAAGTGCAAGAAAAGTCAAGGAAAACGAATAAGATATAAGAAATTAAATATTTGTAAAAATGAGGAAAATTTGAAAAAATATACAATAGCCAAAAGAAGCTAAGAAAGTGAATGAAGCTAAGATCAAACTTTTGAGCGGTTATATCGAAAATTAGATACAAAAGAAGGGAAAGAGACATTTATAGAATAGCTAAAGTGAGAGAGAGGAAGACAAAAGATCTTAATCAAATAAGATGTATTAAAGATGAATGCATAAGTTAGTAAATGATGAAGAAATAAAAGAGCGGTGGAAGAGATATTTTTATCAACTTTTAATGAAGGTTTAGGAGACCAACTTAATTTAGGTAATTTAAGTAGGTCAAATGAGTATAGAAATTTAAATTTTTATCGTAGAATTCAAATTTCGTAAGTAGATAAGCTTTAAATGGAAAATGGAAAACCGTTGGACGGATGATATTCCGATAGAGTTATGGAAGTATCTAGGGAAATAAGATATTGAATGGCTTACAAAATTATTTAACATAATATTGAAAACAAAAAGGATGTTTGATCAATTGAGAGTAAGTATCCTACTTCCCTTATATAAGAATAAGAGAGACATATAAACTTGTGAAAACTATAGTATTAAACTAATGAGTCATATGAAACTTTGGGAAAAAATAATAGAAAAAAGATTAAGAAAGGAGACCATGGTTCTCAAAATCAATTTGGATTCATGCCAGAAGATAATGATAGTTTATACATCTTCTCGCATAACTAATTGAAAAGTATAGAGAGCAAAAGGAGGATCTACACATGGTATTCATTGATTTAGAAAAAGCATGATAGAGTTCCAAGAGAAATAATATGGAGAATTTTAGAAAAAGAGGTGTTAGTGTAACATATATCAACTAATTAAGGATATGTAAAGTAACGACCAGAGTGAAGACTTGTGGATTAATCAAGCATTTCCAATAAAGATAGGGTTACATCAAGGATCACTTTAAGTCCCTATCTTTTTACACTAATCATGGACTTAACTCACTGACACATTCAAGACACATTACTGCAAGGTACATGTTGTTCGGATGATATTGTTTTAGTAGATGAGACATGTGAAGGAGTAAATGTTAAACTAGAATCTCGTGAAAACACTGTAAGTGAAAGGTTTTAAGCTTAGTAGAGGAAAGAATATATGGAATTTAAATTTAGCAATATTAGACGTCATGAGAAAAGTGTTAAGATAGGAGATGAAGACTTGACTGGAATTGAGAGCTTTAAATATTTAGGATCATATTTGCAAGATGATGGAGAGATTGAGAGAGATGTCTTACATATAATACAAGCAGGATGGTTGAAATGTAGGAAAGCATCGGTATTTTATGTGATCGTAAAGTGCCTCTAAAACTTAAAGGGAAGTTCTACAAAACGGCGATTAGACCTGCTATGTTATATGGAGCTGAATGTTGGGCTACGACTCGAGCATATGAGCAAAAGATGAGAGTTGCAGAGATGAGGATGTTAAGGTGGATGTGCGGACATACGAGGATGGACAGAATAAGAAATGAGAGCATTAGAGAAAAAGTTGGTGTTGCATCTATTGAAGAAAAGCTCCGAGAGACACGTTTAAGGTGGTACGGACATGTACTTAGACGGCCAATAAATGCTCCAGTTAGGCGATTGTGAAACGATACCAAATATATACATCAAACGAGGAAGAGGAAGACCAAAAAAGACTTGGTTAGCAACAATAAAACAAGATAAAATTTATTTAAATATAGATGATGATATAGTAGGGGATAGAGTCCAATGGCGTAGAAGGATCCATATAGCCGACCCCACCTAGTGGGATAAGGCTTTGTTGTTGTTGTTGTTGTTGTCTAGCTACCTCATGTGAGTGTTTTTCATTCTTCTTTTTTTCATAAATATATTGATTTCAAGGGAATGTTTGATTGGATGGTATAAATTGAAATTGAAATGATTTGGAATTTCCATTTCAATATTAGGATATTAAATGTTGATTTTTCATAAATAGATTATTGTGTCTCTATGGTTTATGTAATATTTCTTTTATTCTATATGGAGTTAGATAAGATAAAAGAAATAAATTAATTTAAATTTAAATAGAGTTAGATAACTGAATGAGAAAATAGTCTCCTGTATCGAATTTATCTTAATAGATAATTGGATAGGTGGATAAGTCAAATATCTGGAGAATTAAATTGATTAGATGAGTAAAAATGTATTTGTGTGGATTCAGAATTAGGTGAGTATGGCCTCCGAGGCTACGATACGATACAGTGGCAGTGTTCATATAATTTTTTAGCCTCTTAGATTCGATCTCTATATTTATAAGATTTTTTTTTTGTCAAATTGAACGACAAATCTTAAGACGTTGAGTTGTTGGATCATCTGCTCTGTGAACGCTCTTCGATTTATCTTGACGATTGTCTTCCAGATTAGTCGAACCGAAGACTTATGTGGCGTTTGATTTGAGTGCGGGAATAAGAATGAGAATGAATTTGATAGCAGATTGTAATGGGAATGAGTTTAGTCATTCAAATACTGTTGTTTGATTTATAATTTGGGATTAAATATGATTGTCGATGGTTGGTGACGGCCAGAGGGTCGGCAGCCGACGGGCGATTTACGGCCAGGATCGGCGATTGACATCGACGGTTGGTGGGCGGCTCCGACGGTCAATGGGCGGTGTTGACGATCGACGAATGTCACCGACAACAACGGGCGGCCAGTAGACGACTCCGACGATCGACGAGCAATGTCAATGGGCGACGGGCTGGGCGATCGATGAGCGATGATGATCGATGGACGATGACGATCGACGAAAGGCGATGACGACAATGGCGACCATGACAAAGACGACGATAATCAATAAAAATAAATTTTAAATTCATCATCCTCTTTGATTTTTAGTTTTGTTTATTTTTAAGTAATTAATAATGATCCTTCAATTCTCAAATCTATTAATCAAATATTAAAAAAAAAAGAAAAAATAATATAAATGAGAGAACTAAAATTTTGGGTAGAATTGCATGAACCATATTGTGTGGGCATGAACGCCCACTTCAGGATACTTTTATCCAGTGTTCTAAAAATCGATGATTTTGTTCGATTAGGCGGCACCTAGGCGGTGGACGCTCGTCCACCGCCCCGACATTCACAGAGGCGACGCGGCGAGCGTTGCGCGTCGCATGCCGCCGCTTCAGCGCCGAGCGATGTCGGCGTTAATCGGGCGACAACCGATTAACCAGAGTTCCGCCAGCAAAGAATCGACACGCCATGCCACAGCGTGTCGCGGAAAACGTCGCGACACACGCGTGCAAATGAGGGCACGTGACGTGTCGCGTGAGAAGGTGCGACACGCCTGCAAATGAGGGCGTGAACATGCGGTGAGAAATGTGCGACACGCCCATGCCAAAGGCGTGTCGCACATTTCCAATGGATTTTTAATATTGTTTGCAATTATATTTTTAATTCTTATATTTTGTAATTTTTATTATTTACAATCTTAAACGTTTTTAATATTCTTGTTATTTATTGAGTTGTTGTTAGTTGTTAATTGTTATTTGATACATGCATGTGGAGGCTATAAAGTGAGTTTTGACTTTTGAGTGCCCATAATAAATTAATTTTTTTATATATTATTATATTTAAAATATTAAAAAAATCGCCCGCCTAGAAACCGCCTAGGCGGTCGCCTAGCCGCCTAGGCACTAGGCGGCGAGTGACCGCCCGCCTACCGTCTAGCGCTTTTTAGAACATTGTTTTTATCTAATTTTATTATTATTTTTTATTGGAAGTGCATTTGTGTTTTGTTTTATTATTATTATTTTCTCTTCTTTCAGTGACATTTTGAAACATTTAAAAAAAAAATTATTACACATAAAAGAAACTAATAATGCTAACAAATCTCAGTGCTGCAAAGTCAATGCCCTTCAAAAGCTGCAACAGAGTCATAAATACGTAAAATAAATGCGCATTTACAAAGATTAAACACGCGAGTTAATCTCCAATAAAGTCAAAGTCATTAGTTGCCTTGGTTTACCTCACAAGCGACCCAAAAAAAAAAAAAAAAAAAAAAAAAAAATTCATGGACTCCTCTTGACTTGGTTTTAGAGCCGTCAAGTTTGACTAGATCTGCTGGATTGATTCGTCTTGTCAAATCATTTAAACGGATTGAATTTAAATTTTATTAATTCGTCATTTTGACGTGCCTAAACGAATCAACATGTATGAGTTGCAAGTCTAGATGGATTGTCCTGCGACGGATTTGGATTGACCTGCGGATTGATAAATATAAAAAAAAAAAAAAAACTTGTGAAATTTTTTTACTAATATTTTAATACTAACAAGTTCATAATCACAATCTTCTTCTATCATACATATAATTCGACATAAAATACAAGAGAAATTAGAGAAAATAATATAAAAAAATATTTGATTTAAATACTCTAATAAATTTTGTTAGTATACTCTAATTAGTTTATAATTATTTTGTCACTATTATTTCAATTAATATAGGAAATGATAACATATTAGAATCTATAAATTACAAGTGTTGAAAAATTTCAATTAGATCTCTATTTGGATGCGTCAAATTTTGAATTTACATATTATCAAGATTTAAATATTTTAGAGCGTTGAAATAATAAAACATATCAGTATCTAACATTATCGATCGATAATTGAATCTCAATTATAAGATTTTAGTTGTTTCAAATGTATATTTTTGTTTATCATCGTATTCTATCCTCTTTGTCGATTATCATCTCAAGCTCTCAATGTCTTAATAATTTTAGGTTTTTTTTATTTTTCTGGTCCTGGATTAGCCCATTTAATCCGTAATCTATCTTCGATTGGATCAGAGATTTCTCAATCCATCATGATGGTTGATCGGTCTGTTCCTTCTCATTAAATATTGAATTTATGACCGATTGATTTGTCCCATCATAAATAATTAAATTAGTTCCTTCCCACTTCTATTTATTTATTTTTTTAAGATTTGTGGTCCCCACTTCCCTTGTTTTTTATTTTTTATTTTTAGCAAAGTCAAAGTAATTAGTTGCATGGGTTTAACTACCTCACAAACGAAGTCCCCCTCAACAATTTCTTTTTTTACTTGATTTAGTTTTAGGGATGACCATTTCCTCGTTTTGCAATGGAGATATTTCGTCTCCGAATAAAAGAGAGTATAGCTTCATTTAAATAATTTATTTTTAAATATATATATATATATATATATATATATATATATATATATATATATATATAATTACATATGATAATAAAATATTCGATATACGAGAATAAAAAAGAATACTAAATCCATCACTTTCTTGGATTGTGTCTCTTTCTAAATAATTAGGAATGATTCTGTTCTTTTAATTTTCAAATTCATTAACAAAATATTAACAACGAATTTAAAAAAAATCTATTTGAACGGTCTTAGAATTCAAGAGTTTGTTCGATGGACGTAATACGACTTCAACATTACATCGTCATTCAGAAATGACACGACGGTAGAGCTCGGATTGAATCATCAAAAAGCTACGAGTGTTTTTTTGATTTATCCTTGGTGACTGATGGAGGCTATTTAGGCTCCGATCTTATCCGACTCAGTTATTGACGAGGCATTCCGAAGGTCTGTAGGACAGAATCAGTCACTCCCAGAGATTAATCGGACCGAAGGTTCGGATTCCTTGATGCCAATAAAAAAAATAAAAATTAAACTTCTAGGAGCTCATGTGACAATTAAGATGGTAGCAGAGTCGGTTCTTGGGGAGGGCTATCAGGATCTTCGTCCAGGGTTCAAAAAATTTTAATATTAAATATCAAATTTTATGTTTCAATTTTCAAATTTCACTTAGGATCTTGGGATTCAATTTTCAAATCATGACCGACTCTAGATGGTAGGATGACAATTATACTATTTCAGTTCGATCTCTCTTTTGGATCGAACCATGAATCATCCACTGCTCCTATCATATTTTTTTGATTTATTTTAATTGGTGCAAAGGTAATTCGCTCGCTCTTAGTGCCCCCATAAGTCGATTCCACGATCAATATGAAAGAGGTAAATCACGAAGAACATATTGTCTAATCCAGGACTAGCACGACAAAAGGTCAAACACTTCGAAAAACTTATAACCGTTGAGGATTAACTATTGTTCATTGGTACAATTTTATTATCTTCTTGATTTATCTTAATAAAATTAATCTGATCGAAAATTTAAATATCCGAGTTATTAAAAAAAATAAAAATTAAATATTCAACGGAGATAAATATAATAAATGGAGATGAATACCTCCTTCCCTTGATTTTTTTTTTTAAAGGATTTTTTGAAGAGTCTTGGCCACGATCCGAAACGACAAATATATAGAAATAGATTTCATCCTGCCATGAACACCACCACCAACTGTTAACTGCTGTTCTTACAAGAGGAAGACGAAGACGAAGACGAAGAAGACGAAGAGCACAAGTCGAAGTCGAAACCGATCCTTCCATTTTTGCCATTTGATTTCTTACTTGAAGTTCCGGCAACGAATTCATTGGGCAATCGAGAGAGAGAGAGAGAGAGAGAGAGAGAGGAGGAGGAGGAGGAGGAGGAGGAGGATCTTGTTGCCGTGGCCATGGATGCAGCAGACGCCGCCCCTTCGACCCCCGGCAAGTGGAAGATGGAGAAGACCCACCACCACCACCACCACCACCACTACCGCCACCGCCTCTTCCTCCTTCACCGCTTGCAAAATCTACCAAAAATCGCTTTTTGGTCTTTCTTCGCCTTCGCCCTCGCCCTCTTCCTCGCCGTCTTCCTGCTCTCGCCTTCCCCTCGCTCCCACTTTTCCTCCGGGAGCGTCCGACGCTCCCTCGGCGGGAGCGACGCCCCCTGGGGCGGCCCCGCCTGGGAGAAGCGCGTCCGGTCCTCCGCCAGCGTGCGCCGTGGGTCCTCCGCCGGGAAGTCCGTCCTCGTCACCGGAGCCGCCGGGTTCGTCGGGATGCACGTGGCCGCCGCCCTGAAGCGCCGCGGCGACGGCGTCCTCGGCCTCGACAACTTCAACGCCTACTACGATCCCGCCCTGAAGCGGGCGCGCCGGGCGATTCTCGACCGCGCGGGCGTCTTCGTCGTCGAGGGCGACATCAACGACGCCGCCCTGCTCCGCAAGCTCTTCGACGTCGTGCCGTTTACCCACGTCGTGCACCTCGCGGCCCAGGCCGGCGTCCGCCACGCCCTCTCCGACCCTGGCTCGTACGTCCGCTCCAACGTCGCGGGGCTCGTCGCGGTGCTCGAGGCCGCCAAGGCGGCGGACCCCCAGCCGGCCCTCGTCTGGGCCTCCTCCTCCTCCGTCTACGGGCTCAACTCCAAGGTCCCCTTCTCGGAGGCCGACCGCACCGACCGACCGGCGTCGCTCTACGCCGCCACGAAAAAAGCCGGGGAGGAGATCGCCCACGCCTACAACCACATCTACGGCCTCTCCATCACCGGCCTCCGCTTCTTCACAGTCTACGGCCCCTGGGGGCGCCCCGACATGGCCTACTTCTTCTTCACCCGCGACATCCTCCGCCGGAAGCCAGTGTCCATCTTCGAAGGCCCTGACCACGCCACCGTCGCTCGCGACTTCACCTACATCGACGACATCGTCAAAGGTTGCGTGGCGGCCGTCGACCACGCCGGAAAGAGCACCGGAAGCGGCGGAAAGAAACACGCTCCAGCGCCCTTCCGAATCTACAACCTCGGCAACACCTCCCCCGTCTCCGTCTCCGATTTAGTCTCCATCCTGGAGCAGCTTCTCAAGGTTAAAGCCGTCAAAAAGTTCGTCAAAATGCCGAGGAACGGAGATGTGCAGTTCACCCACGCCAACGTCACGCTCGCACAGAAAGAACTCGGTTACCGGCCGACCACTGGCCTCCGATCTGGCCTCAAAAAATTTGTTCGCTGGTACCTCGATTACTACTCTACTTCCTTGAGCAACGACCATGGAAGAAGCAAAGGAAGAAGAAGCATGAGCAGCTAAGCTAGGCTAGCTACTCCATGGACCTTCGCAACGATCCTTCCTTCCTTCCACTCGAACGATTCCAAGCGTGTCGTAGGGTTTGTCTATCTGTTTTAGCTACTGGTACAAAAAAAAAACTAAGACGAGGGTTCACATGTACTCCCACTTTTCAGATAACAACGAGATGATATTTTGGCATGGATGAGATTTGATATCTTGTTCGTGTCAGGAGGCAAGGTCGTCCCAAGTTAGAGGTTAGCACGGTAATAGAATTGTATAAATGAGCAAGAATCAATCTCCGAAGACTATAAGTCTTTCGGAGTATCTGCCCTTCTACCGCACTAGCTCTGGGTTGGACAATATACTCTTCGTGATTTATCTCCTTCGTATTGATTGTGGGATCGATTGGTGGAGACGCTGAGGATGAATGAATCATCTTTTGCACCAGTGTTAGGAGGCAAGATCGTCCCCTCGGATGACCTAATGGCTAGAACAAGACAAATATTATTACATATGGACAAAGGTCGAATATCAGTATGAGATATAGAATCCTCATTCGGATTTAGAAGTTCTCCGTTGTTTCTGGCCATCGGATCAAAGGACATAGTCCTTTCATGATTTATCTCCTTTCATCATCATCGAGGGATCGACGATGAGAAATGCTAGAGGCGAACATAATCGTCTTTTACTACTACAGGTGTTAGGAGGCAAGGTCTTCGTAGTCGCCTCTAGATCAATGAGGATCCTTCAGAGCAGCTTGTTAATATAATGTGATAATGCTCACGTCAATGAAGGGTGGTAAACTTACACTTCATTAACCACCTCACCCTTTGTAACGAGCTCCTTTCACCTATCTCGGCCTTCACACCATGGGTCCTGCACAAACTTACAGGAACGAGGATTAAAGACAACCGAGTCATCAATAACATCTCGTCGATTTCTTTACTAGATATGAGTGTGATCCTGCCAAACCCTATCGAATCCTTTTTGGACCTTGTAGAGTTCTTCGTCGGACTCTGCGGACTCCAGAATTTCTCTACGGTTTACGTAACTTATCTGTTGACCACAACCTCGTCTAATCATGTCATCAATGATCAAACTCATTTAGCTTCACAAATACAAAAAAAATTATCAGTGGAGATAGCGATGGGAGGCCTAATGTGGTGGTTTCACAATCAAACCCATCAGCTGACACGCGAATGGACTAATTTATATCCGCGCCAATATTTGTTATTATTATTTACTTTTTTGTTCCATCTTATCCAAATAAATTCATATTGCTGCATGCCCAAGGTAGTTCGTTATTCTCTCCCACTCTGTTTGTCTATGCTTTTGTTGGTTAGTCGAAGCCGCAGCATCTTTTGCTTTTATAGTTTACTCGTAATGCTATTTCTTTGTGTTCAAGTCATCTCTGTTTGTTTTCCTCTGGATGGTAGAAGACGTACTCTATCACATGTGATTAAAAAGCATCCAAATGGGAACATAAATACTAATTCAAAACTAAATGAAGCATCTATTATTTTTGTATATTTTACCTCATCCAATTTTTCATCCTAAAATCATTAATTATCTAATGATTCTATTCATATGAAAAATAATCACCCAAATCATTTAACAAGTGCAGATGCTAAAATAGTTGCTAGAACTGATAATAAACGGCTGCAAACGGAGCTCATCGTGCAAATGAGTGACAGCGATTGCTCTCGATAAGAGCTAAAAGGGTTTATTTCCAGGTTCCAAAACTCATCTCCTGATTAAGCATGCTCAAAGAAAAGAACCACTGCCTTTAACTCCAAGCAGTGGCAACGTGTAGAGCTGCAAATTATTCCTCAAAAGCAAACCGAACTTTTTTCAACCGAAAACCTAAGCCAAAATCAAACCTCAGCCGAAGGACAGCAGCCTCCTATAGCTTCGGCCAAGCGTCGTCGCCTTTTAGTAGGGGGCGACGGGAGTTCTGAACTTGTCTCCTGCGTAAACTGCAGCGGCGCCGAGCTCCTCCTCAATTCTCAGAAGCTGCAGACAACGCTCCAAAAAAGAAATGGTTTCAGCAAGTGCCAAAACATACTAAATTGTTGGACCACGAGAGAGAATTCACGTAAAATAAACTAAACCGAGACTGTCCCCAGAATTTGATGTTTAACGAGTATAATACATGCATAATTATCATATTCAGATGCCGTGATCAGAATTAACAGTGTGGGGATCTTTCCGAGAAATTTAATCCTTGTCCTTTCAAGTTGCCCTGTGCGAGAAGGGTGAATATAGATTGGTTTACATCCTTCTAACCTAAATTGCCCTCCGACTGAACAATGATCTCAAATTTCTTAATTCTATTCTATTAATCCAAGCAAATAAGGGGAAAAATTGATACTTCTCTTGTTCTTCTCTTCCCTTCGATTAGGAGGCAACACATTTTTGGTAGGGAGGACTAGGTTACATAACTATAGTAAGACGATAATATCCACATCACACTACAAGTGGCTCGATATAGCTTACCTGGTTATACTTCGCAAGGCGCTCAGATCGACATGGAGCTCCAGTCTTGATTTGACCCTGTTGGATAAACCCTCAAACATCAGACTTATCACAAGCACATACCATGAAATCATAGGGAATTCCTGAGTTGAAGTACATACAGTTGCTAAACCAACTGAGAGATCAGCAATGAAAGTATCTTCCGTCTCGCCGCTGTGAGAAGAAAAAGACAAGTTAAACAGAAGTGTTAAAAATAACTAGAAACGAACAAAGAGCATACCTTCTATGGCTGGCCATCACTCCCCAACCAGCATGCTTAGACATTTTGACAGCTTCAATACTCTCCGTAACAGACCCAATTTGATTTACCTAAACAACCATGGAAACAAAGGAACACCACTTACACAGACCTTAAATCGTCAAGATAACTAAGGACCAATGTATTTTCAATGAGGGGGAAGGAAATGAAAAATGAACAAGTGAAATACCAGTCTTTACAATTCAAAAAAAAAAAAAAGTTGTTCGAGATGTAAAGAACTGGAGCCTTGTAGAATGGTCGTAACCTGATTCTAGATGTCTTTTCTCATTCACTGTTTATTTACATTTTTACATTTACTTATTGCAATTTCCTGTTACAATTCTGTCAGATTTCCATTTTTTTTTCTCTTATTTGCATCAGCTATATTTTTGTGTCTCCTACAGTCAGCAGAACAGATCCTCAAGTCGATCAAAACTGATTTATTTTCTCAAAGGCCACCACATAAACAACACCTCTCTCTCACTAAACAAGGAACAAAAACAGACAAAACCAGTAGAAAGCAGTACCTTCAAAAGAAGAGCATTGCAGGCTTTCTCCTTTATTGCCTTGGCAACTCGCTGCAGAAATAAATTGAACAAAAAGGAATTTAAATCTCAACGAGGAGAAAATATATTTTGATTTTTTAGTAATTTCCAAGTAAAAGATTACTGTTGGGTTGGTGACAAGTAAGTCATCTCCAACAATTTGCACTTGCTTTCCAATCTCTTCTGTCATCTTTGTATAATGGGTCCAATCATCCTGATCAAATGGGTCCTCAATTGATACAATTGGGTATTCACTCACAAAGGACTTGTAGACATTTTTCAAACTGTCTCCGGATATTTTTTGAGAGCCATCATTGTTCTGCAATAACAAACTCTGGTGTTAACATGCATAATGAAAAGAAGAGAATCTAGAAGAAAATGTTGCGACTGAAGATGGAGAGTCTAAAAGCGTAGCAAGTCATTCGCCTAATCCACCAACCAACGAAAATAAGCTTACCTCTTCCTTGAAATTGAGATCATAAGTCTTATCCTTCTCATTATAGAATTCCGATGCAGCAACATCCATGCCAATCACAACCTGCAACAATTCCCAAGCACAATAAGATATAGAACTTTAAGCATAAGTATACAAATGATAGCACATACTTTTCCAGTGTATCCAGCTTTAGCTATAGCTGTCTTCAGAAGTTCAAGACCTTCCTTGTTCTCCTGAAATTTCAAAGAAAGAAATATCACAATCTGCAGAAAGTATAGAGTGTAGATGAGGAAGTTTTAACTTCTAATTAAAATCTACCATAAGCAAGTATGCCTCATTACGATTTTGTCCACAATTCAAGCACAGACTTCAAATTCCCATAATTTCAATGGTAGAAAAAAATTATATCATGTAGAGTAAAGAAAAATCCTTAGGAAGACCACATTGTGAATATAGCTCGACTGAAGATTTTGGCAAGTTAGCTGTATATTGAGACTAAGAAATAACAGTTCAAGCAGTAGGGTTCATAGCGATTTGTGCTCTCGACACTACCATGTCAACTAGAATTAGCTGGACATACTAGCAAGCTTAGCCTCGTTTCATGCCCAAGCTTCTATTTGAATAGTCAGTAGATGTTGAGTCAACATCAATTTCCAATTAGTTTTTTATTAAGTAGAAACATGCCATAAAGTCAAAGCAGCAGCTTAATGAGACCAGCTCATGGTGGATATGATTGGCTGGATGGTACCAAGAAATCAAAGACAGTAATATCCACCAAACTCACAGTGGCCATTTGACCCGTTCCGAGCCAGCATGCCAACTGAGAAAAGCCCATGCTGAACAAACACATCCGGCTGAATAATCCAATCAGTCCTCAAGTGGCTAGCTTAATTCCAAATGTGCAATGGTATATATATATATATATATATATATACACAACATTTGTCATGAAAATAAGCTTACTCTAAAACAAGTAATAATATATTTATCATGAAAATTACATCGATCAAAGAAAATCTCATGACAATCCATATGAGCATCGAACCTGAATGTTGGGAGCAAAACCACCTTCATCTCCAACATTAGTCGCATCCTGTCCATACTTCTTCTTGATGACAGCCTAAAAATAAAAGAAAATTTATATCCCAATGTTCTTAAAACAAGTGTCAGTAAAATAAGTTACAACATAGCACTAACCTTCAAATTGTGATAAACTTCTACACCCATCTTCATGGCTTCCTTGAAACTAGAAGCCCCCACTGGAAGAATCATGAACTCCTGGCATAACAAGAAACCCAAGATAAGAAACATGAGTACCTTACATTTTGTGAAACTAATATCTCACCTGCATAGCAAGCTTGTTTCCTGCATGTGATCCTCCATTGATAACATTAAATGCAGGAACAGGCAAAACTAAGTTCTTGTTTCCAGCGAGATTGGCTATGTGCTACAACCCAAAAAAAGAATATCAGACACGAAAACATTATCAGTCACTCAGAGTCTCGTCTAACCATTTTCCCAACCTGATAGAGTGGAATTTTCTTCGCACTTGCACCTGCTTTACAGACAGCAAGTGATACTGCTAATATGGCATTGGCACCAAGCTGAAGCAACAACATTGAACCAAAATAACAAATTATTATAAACTAAATAAATACTACTGACTTAATACCAATGACAATAGAAAATTTCACCTTCTGTTTGCACCATCCCCACTCATTTTGAGTGCCATCAAGCTGTTGGACCATGTAGTTATCAATCTGTGTTTGCTCAGTAGGATCCTGCACAAGTTTAAAAATTCATATTTGTTAGACTTATACAGTATAATAGAATGAGGAATACAATACAAATAGGAGGAAAAATTAAGAACATTTGGCATACCTTGCCAATCAATGCTGGAGCAATTATTTTATTCACGTTCTCAACAGCCTAAGACAGTATGGATAAACATTTTTTATCATGTCATCAAAAAACATAAAAAAGAAATCCATAATTAGTATTATCAATATTCAATCAAAATTAAGAACATGTAAATCAGATGCTGACATCTTTGGTGACCATGGACGAAATACAAGTCAAAGAGAAAGATTAATCTAATTTAAACAGGAAAAAAAAAGGACCTTGAGAACACCCTTTCCAAGATAATCTGATCCTCCATCTCTCAGCTCCAGCGCTTCATATACACCTACGATTGCAACACTTTATAATTAGTAGTTTTAAAATCATAACATTAAATTAGAGAAATGTTACAATCTACCTATCCGAAACTCAACATTCATAGCCAGAACAATAAATGTGGTGGTTATAAATATTTAAATCGCTTCAGAATTGCAATACTAATCGCTTTGATGCATTACCAGAAAAACAAGTGAAATAAAACAAGCGAGCAAACATTAAAAGCTATTTATATATATATATAAAGAATCATCAATATAGAAGTATGCTCGACAACAGTCGATGACTTGATATAATAGGTTACCTGTGGACGCCCCACTGGGAACGGCAGCCCTCGCGAAGGTCCCATTGTCACATGTAATATCAACCTGAAGCAAAAACCACATCGACGACAATTAATATAGCGAAGAATTTGGATTTTTTTTTTCAGTCAAACAACATCAAATCCTCAAAATCTCAAACAGATAAATCAGATCCAACACAAAAAAGAGATCATCAACAATGCGAAACCCCTCGTTATTGATGATCGCAGAAGCACAAAATCCAAAACCCTAACCTAGACGACCGATCGAACAGAGAAAGCGATGAGGAAGAGAATCTGACCTCGACGGTGGGGTTTCCGCGGCTGTCGAAGATCTGACGAGCCTTGACGGATTTGATGGCCACCATGTTTCTCTCGATTTGATGGATTTGAATCGGAGAAGAAAATGAGTGGAAGCTGAGTTGCTTGCGGCTCAAGCTCGCTCGCCCTGAGGCCTCTTATATAGTGTGACAGTGGATGGACGAGCGATCTCGGAGAGTCCGACTGATCAGGCGTATATTCGACCGTATAAATTCAATTATTAATGAATTTTCGAAAATACTTTTGTATATATTTAATTCAAGTTCAAGTATTCAATAACTAATTTTCCAAAATACTTTCGATCTTAACGAAATTTCTGATTCTTAATTTATCTCCCTATTAAATAATTATTGAAGGATCGTTATTAATGTAACAGTACTATATCTATCTTATGGTTTAAATTAAGTTGAGCTTGGCTAAATTGATAAATAAACGAGAGTAGATTATAAAGATCTAAAGTTCAATCTCTAATAAGTGATACTGTATTTTTTATTATTTAAATAAAAAATAAAATAATTTTATAAGTTTTATTTTTATTTTTTGGAAAAAATAAAATTGATAATATATATATATATATATATATATATATGTATATATATATATATCGTTCAACCCTTAAAAATTAATTATTATTCAACAGCTATTTTTTTTTTTAAATAATCATTGTAAAAATAGCTGTTATAAAATAATTGTTATATTATCTATATAAATTATGTAAAATATAAGTAGCTTCATAAAGAAATATTTAATTTTTTTATAATAAAAAAATGAGTAATTTTTTTTAGAAATCATACAAACACTCTTTAATAATTTCAATTGGAGACGTTATCTATTGATAAAATCAGATGATTAATACAATATAAATATTGTATAATAGAATACAAATTAATCTTTGTCTTTGATTGTGAGCCAAAGGTGAATTTAGAGGTTTGGGTGGGGGGGAGGGTCCTCCAAATTTTAAGTGATTATTATCAAAAATTTATTTGTTTATTTTTTTAATTAATGTTATTATATTTTAGTATGACAGTCTCCCCACTATAAAATCTGGGATCTGTCTATGTTCTGAGCCTTCATTATATCAGGGTATTAATACAACAACAACAACAACAATAAAGCCTTATCCCACTAGGTGGGGTCGACTATATGAATCCTTCTACGCCATTGGACTCTATCCCCTACTATATCATCATCTATATTTAAATAAATTTTATCTTGTTTTATTGTTGCTAACCAAGTCTTTTTTGGTCTTCCTCTTCCTCGTTTGATGTGTATATTTGGTATAGTTTCACATCGCCTAACTGGAGCATTTATTGGTCGTCTAAGTACATGTCCGTACCACCTTAAACGTGTCTCTCGGAGCTTTCCTTCCATAGACGCAACACCAATTTTTTCTCTAATGCTCTCATTTCTTATTCTGTCCATCCTCGTATGTCAGCATCCACTTACACATCTAAATCTCTGCTGACTCTCTCTTTTGCTCGTATGCTAAGTCGTAGTGACATTGACTCCATTATAACATAGCAGGTCTAATTGTCGTTTTGTAGAACTTCCCTTTAAGTTTTAGAGGCACTTTACGATCACATAAAATACCCGATGTTTTCCTCAATCCCTCCATCATCTTGCAAAAATGATCCTAAATATTTAAAGCTCTCAATTCCAGACAACTGATCATCTCCTATCTTAACACTTGTCTCATTACGTCTAATATTGCTAAATTTAAATTCCATATATTCTGTCTTTACTCTACTAAGCTTAAAACCTTTCACTTCTAGTGTTTCCCGCCAAGATTCTAGTTTAGCATTTACTCCTTCACGTGTCTCATCTACTAAAATAATATCATCTGCAAACAACATGCACCACGGTAATGTGTCTTGAATGTGTCCAGTGAGTTCGTCCATGATTAGTGTAAAAAGATAGGGACTTAAAGCTGATCCTTGATGTAACCCTATCTTTATTGGAAATGCTTCAGTTAATCTACTTGAAGTCTTCACTCTGGTCGTTACTTCTTTATACATATCCTTAATTAGTTCAATATATGTTACACTAACACCTCTTTTTTCTAAAATTCTCCATATTATTTCTCTTGAAACTCTATCATAAGCTTTTTCTAAATTAATGAATATCATGTGTAGATCCTGCTTTTGCTCTCTATACTTTTCAATTAGTTGTCTTAGAAGATGTGTAACTTCTATTGTCGACCTTCCTGGCATGAATCCAAATTGATTTTCAAGAACCATGGTCTCCTTCCTTAATCTTTTTTCTATTACTTTTTCCCAAAGTTTCATGGTGTGACTCATTAGTTAATACCCCTATAGTTTTCACAAGTTTGTATATCTCCCTTATTCTTATATAAGGGAATTAGGATACTTACCCTCCATTGATCAGGCATCCTTTTTGTTTTCAATATCATGTTAAATAATTTTGTAAGTCATTCAATACCTTGTTTCCCTAGACACTTCCATACCTCTATCGAAATATCATCTGGTTCAACGGCTTTTCCATTTTGCATTCCATTTAAAGCTTGTTCTACTTCTGAAATTTGAATTCTACGATAAAAATTTAAATTTCTATACTCATTTGACCTACTTAAATTACCTAAATTAAGTTGATCTCCTAAACCTTCATTAAAAAATTGATAAAAATATCTCTTCCACCGCTCTTTTATTTCTTCATCATTTACTAGTACCCTGTTGCATTCATCTTTAATACATCTTATTTGATTAAGATCTTTTGTCTTCCTCTCTCTCACTTTAGCTATTCTATAAATGTCTCTTTCCCCTTCTTTTGTATCTAATTTTCGATATAACCGTTCAAAAGTTTCAGTCTTAGCTTCATTCACTGCTTTCTTAGCTTCTTTCTTGGCTATTGTATATTTTTTCAAATTTTTCTCATTTTTATAAATATTTAATTTCTTATATGTTATTCGTTTTTCCTTGACTTTCTCTTGCACTTTTTCATTCCACCACCAAGATTCTTTACTTGGTGGTGCATGTCCCTTTGACTCACCGAGTACACTCTTAGCTACTATTTTCAATTTTGATACTATCTTATCCCACGTCGTATTAGGGTCACTGTATATGTCATCTAATACTTGTACTCCTACCTTCTCTTTGAATATATTTAGTTTCTCCTCCTTTAACTTCCACCACTTAATTCTAGGGGTCGTGTATATTTTCCTTCTATTAATACTATGTTTGAGGCATATATCGAATACTACTAACCTATGTTGAGTAGTTAAACTTTCTCCAGGAATAACCTTACAATCTTTACAAATCTTTCTATCTCTCTTCCTAATCATAAGAAAGTCAATTTGTGATTTATTATTTCCACTTTTGAACGTGACTAAGTGTTCTTCTCTTTTCTTAAAAAATGTATTAGCTAGTATAAGATTATATGCTATTGCAAAATCTAATATAGTTTTACCTTTTTCATTTCTTGTTCCAAACCCATAACCCTATGCACCCTCTCATATTCGTCATTTCTCGCTCCGACATGCCCATTTAAATCACCTCCTATTAAAATCATCTCATTTGACGGAATATTTTATAATACTTCATCCAAGTCCTCCTAAAACTTTAATTTGGTATTTTCATCTAATCCTATTTGAGGTGCATATACACTAATTACGTTTATAGTTTCTTTCTCCACTACTATTTTGAGAGCTATAATTCTATCCCCCTTTCTAATTACTCCTACAACTTCATCCTTTAACGAACTATCAACAATAATACCCACTCCATTTCTTGTTTTACTCTTGCCTGTATACCATAACTTAAAATCCGAGTTCTCTATCATCTTTGCCTTCTCACCAACCCATTTTGTCTCTTGTACACATACAATATTAATTTTTCTTCTAATCATCGTATCTACTATCTCCATTGTTTTACCAGTGAGGGTTCCTATGTTCCATGTACCAAATCTTAGACTACTAGTTTTTCTATAATATTTGTTCTTACCCAACCTATGATGTGAGAACTCTTGCTTATTTAACACTACACCTAAGTTCTCATGGAGATGTAGCGGTCCTTGCCGATACGTTACAGTCGGACCCTGCAACGTGAACTCTAGCATATTTTTCACTACACCCGAGTTCTGAAAATGTAGCGGTCCTTACCGAGACATTACAGTCGGACCCTGTAACGCGTTCCTTCCGGGGAACAACCTAGCATTAGCATAATAGTTTGATTGATCCATTCATTGAACATTTGCCTTAGTTTAACGTTGGCTAGCAACCTAACGCAACCCTCCTCCTTTATCCGGGCTTGGGACCGACCACGATAAGGTTAACTTATCATAATTTATTTCAGGGTGTTAATAAAATAAAAAATCTATCGTAATTTATTTCATCTTTCCATTGCATAACCAACAAGAAAGAATTAAAAATTTCCACTTTTGCACATTATCATTTAAGATGCCACTTTATAATGCAATATGTTTAACTATTACATATCAAGTATATACTTTTTTGTAAAATATGATTTCCATATATTTATCCCAAGTGAGGAAGATAAATCATAGAAAATCTTATGGACTTTGACGTGATAATTAAGACATACAAAAATCATCTGAATTTGAGAAAGAATTTTAAATCTCCTTTAAAATCGACTCGTATTACTTTTATAAATATCCTTACAGTGAAATTGTCCATGCGGGAATAAGTATATACTTTTCAAATTTACGGCTACTAGTTATTTCTAGATTTGTTTTGAACACGTGGGCGATGTGAATGGCCATTCGTCAAAGGCAAAGACCTAAAGATAAGGCGGCCTTTGGAAAACTGTTTATACAGACTTTTGTGAATGTGATAGATAATTATGACCTAAATTAAGAAGGCTTTAACACATGCACAATCTTAAACATGGAACTTTGAGCCATGTCCTGGTAGATGATGTAGAGATTGAAGACTTGAAGGAGTACATAAGCTTTAGATATACCATCGGTCGCCGGCCGTCGATCGTCGTCGGTCGCCGCCGGTCGTCGGTCCCCGGCCGCCATCGGTCGCCTACCATCGCCGGTTCGCGATCACGTCATTTGCCGTCGCCATCGGCATCGGCCGATCGGCGTGACCGTCGACCGCCGATCGTCGATCCACTCTATTTCTAACTTATAAACCAAACAACATTATTGGAATAACAAAACTCATTCTCATTCTAGTCTACTATCAAACCAATTCTCATCCTTATCCCCACCTTCCAATCAAACGCTACCTTAGATATACAAAAACTTGGAATAAGGAGTTTTGGGTAACATCATTATGACGTGAAAATTGAAGACTAAAAATATGACGAACTTGGAAAAATTATGTATGGTAATATAATTTGAGAGATAATGTTAGTAAAATTTGTGTCCTCGTGGTTACGATGCAGCGATAGCACATCCAACTCGATTCTTATATATCTATAATTTAATCATTAATTACGATATATTTATAAAAATTTTCTTCAAATTGAAGGACAAACTAAAGACGCTGCAATTGTTGAGACTGTCAATATGAGCACCTTCTGATTTATCCTAGTGATCGGTAGAGTATATTTCGTCTAGGAATTATTTAGCGTCCCGTCAAAGATCTATGGGATAGGACTAGGGGTGACCACGGTTCGATTCGAAACCGTGAATCAAAACGAAACCGATGGCCTAAAAACCAAACCGAAACCGCTTTTTTTTGTTCCGGTTCCAAAATCAGAATCGGAACCAGAACTAGAGGCATATGGTTCAGTTCCAGTTCTTAAATTTTTGGAACCGGAACCAAATAGAAATCGAACTGAAATCAGAACCGGAACTGAGTATTTTTTTTATTAAAATCGAAATTGAATTTTTAAAAATAATTTGATATTTTCTCTTAAACAAAAAACCAAACTCATTTAAAATTTAAATATTTATTAGTGTGTCCCAATTATAATAATAAATATAAAAAAATCAAAATTAAAATCATTTAAAATTCATATATTGTATCATTGTATTATAACAACCAATATACACAAAAATTAAAACATTAAAAATTTAAAATTTAAAATCTAAAATTTCCACGTATAAATTTTAAATTTAAATATAATTTAAAATAAAATAAATGGATCGAATTAATGAATTGAAGAATAATATACTTAAATCGTCTATTAAAGAAATGCAACTTAATATTAAATAATTTAAATTTCGGTTCTAAACGGTTTAAATTGAAACTGAACCGTAAAAAATTGAAACCGTTGATTAACGGTTTAGTTCCGGTTCCGATTCCGATGGATGATGAACTGGAATCGGCGGTTCCAAAATCAAAACCGAATTGTAAAGAACCGGAACCGGTGATTCCGAAATCGAAACCAGAACTGTTGATGAGCAGTTCGGTTCCGGTTCCATTGGATAATAAACTGGAACCGGCGGTTCCAAAATCGAAATCAACAGTTTCGAAATCGTGGTCATCTCTAGATAGGATCGACCATCCTTAGGATTAATCAGGCAGAAAGTTTGGATACATAGTGTTAGTAAAAAAATTAGTAAAATTAGCTCCTTTGCTGGGACAAATTCGACTCTGGATTTTAGAAACATTTGAGTAGGTAGTTGGGTGTGGGTCAAAATTTTATTTTCTCAGATGAAGTACCATTTCGACGTTGGATATGTCTTACAGAGATGACACAATATCATCATCGAACTAAGTTGTTGAGTTACGAATTTTTTCCTAATTTACTCTAATAATTAGTAGTGATCTCGATTAGGGATTATTTAGCATCTCGTAAAGATTCATGAGACTAAATTGATCGTCTCAAAATTAATTGAGTCGAAGATCAAACTTAAAAAAATATTAGTAAAAATTTGATATGGAGTGTCTAGTTATATGGAGAGTTTTGAAGTAAGAAACATTGTGTTTTGGACGGTAATATGCGGTCAAACTTGATCTCTAGCTTTGTATAAATTTAAGAATGCATAAACCAAATGAGATTAAAATCTCTAAGATAGATCTTATCTTATAACAACGTTGAGTTGACTCTTAATTTAATTGTAAATATTTTTTTATCTAAGTTTGAGTCAACTAGATCAAACATGGATGAATCGTGGAAAAAAAATGGAATAGTTTTAATTGTTCTATTTATAGAGATATACTTTCAAATTTTAATGAATTATCAGATCTCCAATTTGTGGATTGCTAACAGAGAATCTATTTTCATGCAAGTCAATTTCATTAGGTTGAAAGAGAATATGTTCCTTATATATCAATAGTTTATTAAAGTCGAATGGTTAATGTGTAAATGTTGCCTAAAAAAATACTCATCAGTTTACATCTCTGACAGAGTTTCAACTTTTTACTTTGTCAAGTATCGATAAAGTCAAAGATTTATCTCCACAGAGATAACATGATAGCTAAGACACGACGGATGGTGGTATTTACAGAAGTGATATGGGTCGATTTTGGAGGAGGTCTAAAGTCCCTTCCTGGATTCAGATAACTCCACGTGTCTTGGCCACCATGTCAAGGTCTATGAATCTTCCGTGATTTGTTTCGCTCACAATGGTCATGGAATAAGTCGATGGGGGCCACTAGATTGATAGTTTCAACCTTTATAGATAAAGTCAAAGATTTTTTGTGAATTATTTTTTTTTCACGGTGAAAAGGAAGTTTCTGGAAGAGGAATTCCTCCTTTTATACAATAGTTTATTTTAGATAAAAAAGATCATTGGTAAAAAAAACGATTCGTTCACCCTTAGTACTTCCGCCAATCGATCCCACAACCAATATAAAAGAGATAAATTACGGAGAGCATATTGTCCAACCCAAGACTAATACAATAAGAGGGCAGATATCCCCGCAAGACTTGCACTCCTCGAGGGATTGACCCTTGTTCATTAATACAACTCTGTTGTCGCGCTAGTTATAAGATCCTCCCATGGGGACTAGATAAAGATCATTGGTGTAAAAAAGCAATTCGCTCGCTCTCAGTGCCTTTGTCAATCGATCTCATAGCTAATACTAATGAGGTAAATCACAGAGAATATATTATTCAATCCAGAACTAGCACGACACGAGGACTAGATAAAAGAAAATCATGATGCATATGTTTAAGGTTGGTAAGCCTATTTGTATAACGGACAATAATTGATTCTGAAAGATGTTTAAAATCCTGCTCAGATGTCACTCGCTTATCAATCATATTTAAGATATAATCTTTCTATGATTTATTCTTATCAAATTTTAAGGGACTGAAATAAGAAAGTCGTTAGGTTGACAGTTCGAATCTTTATGCAATGATGCATATGTTTGAATTTGTACAAAAGGTTGAAACCATCAATCTAGCGGCCCCTACTAGCCCGCCCTCAGGCTATCGTAAGGGAGGTAAATCACGGTGGATCTTTGACCCTTGAGACTAGTAACTAGCGCATGAAGAGACAGAACTCGTATTTGTGAGGGATTGATCCGTTGTTCATTTATACAACTTTCTGTATGCGTTAGCCACTAGCTCCTTCTCGCGGAGCACATATGTTTGAATTTGAATTGAGATGAGGTTCGTTGATTATTATTATTATTATTATTATTATAAAAATGTTTTAAGTAAGTCTCCCCCCTTTTTTTTTTAATTACAAAATAGAACGCGCTTCCCACTATCTCACATAGCCACAGCTGTCTTCTTCTTCCTTCCCTTTTTTTGCTCTTTCCCTTCGTTCGTTCTCGCAGCAGAGGAGAGAGCGGAAATGGCGATGGATTTGTGCTCTGGATCTTCGTGTTTTCTCCTCCTTCTCGTGTTCTTGCTTTCCCCGACAACGTCGCTGTCGCAAGGAGCTCCGCCGGCCGCAATCGCGGTGGTTCCGGCGACGACCCCTGCCCCCGCTCCAGCGCCATCGCCGGAGTCGTTATGCAACGGCATTCTCCTCTCCTACTTCATCCAGAAACGGCAGAAGATACACCCCATCACCACCGACCCGGCGGACCAACCCTACGCCTTCACTGCCGTCGCCACCGTCCTCAATCAAGGCACCGCTGATCTCCTCTCCTGGACGCTCCTCGTCCCCTTCCGCCATCAAGAGCTCATCGTCTCCGTCGTTGGCGGCGTTCTCGCCAACGGTTCCACCCTCCCTTACAATACCACCCTCGACGCCAACTCCACCGCCTTCTCCGGCTACCCGAACACTGATTTGAAGACGCCCATCGAGACAGCCAACGACCTGACGCAGATCGAGGCGAAGCTCACCATCGTCGGGACTTTCTTCGGCTCGCCGCCCCCGGCGCTGCCGCTGCCCGAATTCCTCAAGCTCGACGACCCGTCCTACAACTGCGATCCGATCCCTGGCGTCAACGACACCACCTCGGTGGATAGATGCTGCCTCCCTAACCCTAATTACGTCCCCCAGCCGATCAACTCCACCAGCTACCTCGAGCGCAGACCTGGCGACCTTACCATCGCCTACGACGTCCTCCAATCCTATAGCAACAGCTATCTGGCCCTCGTCACCATCGAGAACCATAACCCTCTCGGCCGTCTCGACCACTGGGAGCTCACCTGGGAATGGGCGCGCGGCGAGTTTATCTACTCCATGAAGGGCGCCTATCCGACCGTCGTTGACTCCTCCGACTGCATCTTCGGCAAGCAATCGCAGTACTACCAGAACCTGGACTTCTCCCAAGTGCTTAGCTGCAAGCCCAAACCCACCATCGTCGACCTGACCTCGTGGCAGTACAACGACACCAATCGCGGCCGCATCCCCCACTGCTGCCGGAACGGTACCCTCCTCCCGCCGGAGATGGATCCGGAGCAATCCGTGTCGGCCTTTCAGATCCAGGTGTACAAGATGCCGCCGGACGCCAACCGCTCCGTCCTCTACCCACCGATCAACTGGAACATCTCCGGCACCCTCAACCCGGACTACCAATGCGGCCAGCCGATCCGGGTCAGCCCCACGGTGTTCCCGGACCCGAGCGGCCTCGACTCGGAAAGCCTCGCTCTCGCGAGCTGGCAAGTGGTCTGCAACATCACTCTGCCCAAGGGCGCAAGCCCCAAATGCTGCGTCTCCTTCTCCGCCTTCTACAATGACTCCGTCGTCCCCTGCAACACCTGCGCCTGCGGCTGCTCCGCTAGAAACCGTGGGCAGACCTGCGACACCACCGCGCCGGCGATGCTCCTTCCGCCGGAGTCCCTCCTCGTGCCGTTCGAAAATCGGACCGCCAAAGCCGTCGCCTGGGCCCAGATCAAGCACTACAACGTGCCCTCCCCCCTGCCCTGCGCCGACTACTGCGGCGTCAGTATCAACTGGCACATCGTCACCAACTACGACAAAGGGTGGTCGGCGAGGGTGACTCTGTTCAACTGGCGCGACGACCAGTTCGCGAACTGGTTCGTCGCCGTCCAGATGGACAAGGCCACCCCGGGCTACGAGCAGATGTACTCCTTCAACGGGACGACATTGGGGAACAACACCATCTTCATGCAAGGCCTCCCCGGACTTGATTACTTGAACGGGGAGGCAAATGGCACAACGGAGAGCGACCCCAGAGTGCCGGGCAAGCAGCAATCGGTCATCTCGTTCACGAAGAAGCCGACACCCGGTATCGACATCATCGCCGGCGATGGATTCCCGTCCAAGGTCTACTTCAACGGGGACGAATGCTCGATCCCGCAGCTGATTCCGGCAAGCTGGGCATCGAGGAGAACTGGAACTGACCTCTTCAGTTTCGGTTCGCTTCTGCTGGCTTCTACTCTCGTGCTCTTGCGGCTGTGACCGCCGGCCGTGACTTGCAAATGCCAATTCTTTGATTCTTTCAGCAATTGCTGCAGCAAATTACGAAGTTTGGCGATCAGCACAGAGCACAGGTAAACCTTGAAGAAGAGATTGTGATTTTGGATGCACATCCTCCGCCCATATACTACTTCGATCATGTTGAATGAAGTATTTATTACTTAACATGGACCTTCATTATTATGATGAATCTCCTTAATTTGCTCTTGCTTGATTTTCATATAAAATGAAATAGAATTTATGTCGTTTAGTTACATCTTAAAAAATATAATAAAAAATTATTTTTTAAAAGATTTTTAAAATATAATATAATTTAATATTTTATTATATTATCTTTGATTTAATTATAAGAATTCGCTTACTATGAAATATATTTATTTATGGCAGTATCGATCGAGACAATCGTCGTTGTTGCTCGGTGAAATGGCAGAGGATGACCATCGACAACTACGATAACTATATCGATAATTGATGATGGCGACAACTATCGACGATCGACGATAGTAGTTGATAACCAGTGATGATTGGTGATCGACTTCAACGACGATCGACAATTGTGATTGGCGACTAATGAAGACTGTGATTGACGATCAGTGATGATTGTTATCGTCGCTTGATGAAATGGCAGAGGACGACCATCGATAACTACGACAGCTGCATCGACAATTGATAGCGACGACGACAAACAACAGTGGTTGGTGACCAGCGACAATTGGCGATCGATGTCGACGACGATCGACGATTATGATTGGCGACCAGCGACAATTGGCGATCGATGTCGACGACGATCGACGATTATGATTGGCGACCAGCGACAATTGGCGATCGATGTCGACGACGATCGACGACTGTGATTGGCGACCAGCGACAATTGGCGATCGATGTCGACGGCGATCGACGACTGTGATTGGCGACCAGCTACAATTGACGATCGATGTCGACGACTGTGATTGGCGACCAGCGACAATTGGCGATCGATGTCGACGACGATCGACGACTATGATTGGCGACCAGCGACAATTGACGATCGATGTCGACGACGATCGACGACTGTGATTGGCAACCAGTGACAATTGGTGATCGATGTCGACGACAATCGACCAACGATTGACAATAGCGGTAGACATTCGGCGATGACCGATGATCGACGAGCAAACAGGTAATGGTCGATGGGTGATGGTCGATAGGCGATGAGCGACGACAACGACAGTGATACCTTATAGCCACGATAGATAGATTAGGATTTAAATTATATTAATAATTTATGTATGACCGGATTGACATTTGATGAATTAATAGAGTATTTTTATAACGTAGGATAAAAATCGAACAATAATTTTGAAAAATAAAAATTATAATTTCAGAATCAAAGAAAATCTAACTTCTCAAAGATTTTTAAATTCTACATTATATATCTTGTTTTGTTGACGTGTCAAATATTCATCGTAATTCGATAATCATTCAAATCTCGAATCAGATAAGATTTTTTATTGAGCCAAACTCAAAAATGTAAAAAAGCTTTGTATTTATGGTCCAACGGCTACGTTAGGGAGCCGATCAAGATCAGCGGTCCGATTGGACTGTCGCGTATCGCCTTCGGAAATGGCAGATTTTGAAACCAACATGGCCGTTGGTCTCCACCAGCCGTCCAGAGGCGATCATACGGCCGTGGCACGCTAGCCGTTAGCTCCGAGAGGACGGACGCCCTTCCGTTGTTTGCGTCCTTTCTTATTTTTCTTCCTCTCCATCTGTTTTAAGAGAGAGAGAGAGAGTCATTGGAGAAGATCAGGTTCTTGGGCTCCGATCGATTCCTCCCCTCGCCTTCGGATTGGAAGACCGGCGGCTTCTCGGAGCCGGGAGTTCGGTGAGGAGGTGGCAGAGGAGAATCTGTTTCTGAAAAAGTCTTGATTGTGTCTTTCGGGATGATTTTCGTCAGTTCTTAGTAGGGGAAATTTGCGGATCGATTCCTAAATTTTCAACTTTTTTGCCTTTTTTAGGCTAAAGATCGCTCTTTCTGGTGGTGCTTTTCTTTAGGTTTTACTTGAATGCTGAGTGAGCCATACACAGAAGAGGGGCAATGGATGTAGTAGGCGACAGTGAACAAGGCATGATCAAACCTAAGACTTCTCGAGGTTCTTGTTAAATCTTTGGATCAGAAGAATTTGGAGTTCGAATTCCCAGCTGACGAACAGGAATCTAATTTCCATTCTTTGTTACAGAAATGGGCAATCGAAGAGCATTGAGGGACATAAAGAACCTGTTGGGGGCGCAGCGCGACCCTTCTGCGGTGACAAAGAGGTGTTTGATCGAGTTGCTGCATCATGCTTAACCTTTCCATTTGATGCAAATTTTTGAACATGATCCAATTTTCTTTCGGTTGTCTTCTGTAGCAAAAGTAATTTAGATGGAAAAAATTCAGCACTTGTCGCCCGACGACCAATTACGAGGTTAGCACCCACCAAAAATTCTATTTTACTTTCTTTTCTTCAAAAGATTTCTCCTGTTTTTTAGGTCCTGGATTTTAATTGATTGATGGATGGGGTTTCTTTAGGAGATTTGCTGCCTCATTGGCAAACAAATCGCAAGCCCAGAAGCAGGTGATTCTTTTTCAAAGAATGAAACTTGGTAAATCACAGCATTGTTACCTAATTTATGATTGCTAAAAAGTTAGTTTTATTCAGGAGTTCAAGGAAAATTATCAGCAAATTGGGAATGACAGGAAGCATCCACCAAACGTTCAGCCTGATGTGAGTCTGAGTTCCGCAGATACTTGTACAGCTATAGATTTCGATTTGCAGAAATCAGCCATTGGCTTGCCATTGCCTATGGCAGAGGAAATGGAAGAAATGGTCTGCTCAAACTCATCCCTTAGTCTTGAAAAAGCTATTGGTATCTTACTCAGAGGGTCATTTTGACACATTGCAGGATAGCCCTCATCACAAAGAGGTTGACATGGAAGACATCGTCGGGAATTCGATGCCTGATATCGATAGCTGTGATCGGGATGATCCACTAGCAGTGGTCGATTATGTAGATGACATATACAGATTCTACAAGAAGACAGAGGTATTCCTTGTGAGATGATTGACCATGCATAAAACTTGTTAATCATGTCTAGTAGTATATGTCCTGGCTACCAATGGCAATTTGTGAATCATATGTCTTCAGTGTTATTTAACTTATCTAGCTCCAATTTTTCCGATAAAGATTTGTTGATCTAATCGATCCATGTTCAATCCAGTGGCAATTACCGGAATGAACTCAAGTTGAAATCATTATATAATCTAATCTACATGTATTAGGGGAAGTGTGCCATTGTTTATTTCATCTGTTAGCGTGATTTGGACTCTGAGCAAATAAATTTCTTCATTTGGGTAAGTAGTTAATGGTCCACTCAGATACAACTAAATTTGCAATTGCAGGATGCAAGGTGTGTGAACCCTGACTACATGTCTAAGCAGTTTGATATCAATGAAAAAATGAGGGCTATTCTCGTTGACTGGTTGATAGAGGTAGATCGCATGTTTAAAATCTTTCTGAATCAATTCTCCTATCTTTACAAACTATACTTATAGTTTCTAAATCTTTCCCCACAGGTGCATTATAAATTTGAGTTAATGGAAGAGACACTCTTTCTGACTATAAACATTATCGATAGATTCTTAGAATGCCAGGCGTTAGCAAGGAAAAAACTTCAGCTGGTTGGAATTACAGCATTGTTTCTGGCTTGCAAGTACGAGGAAGTATTTGTTCCTGTGGTCGAGGACTTGATCTTAATTTCAGACAAAGCTTATACAAGGGCTGAAGTTCTTGAAATGGTAATTCTCTTCCTAACAAAGGATGGCGAATATACTTAATGCTACTATGCTTTATCTTAATTTAGTTCTCTATGCTTGAAACATGGTAGAGATGGAAAAACGAAGCACCTATTAGTATTGGTCGAGATACAAATGGTTTAGGTATTTTACTAACAGTACCCAGCGATATCATTCTTGTGCTAGCTCGTAAAATCAAACCATTTAGCCAAGAGAATTTGGAGCTTGATGTCGGTGATGGACTTATATGTGATTATCGTAACCGTCCAATTGTGCCGTATTGATTCGAACCCGATTAAGTGATCTATTTATTGGTTTGCAGATTTCGGTTATTTGATGTGGGGTTTAATGTATAGAATCCGTTATAGTATGGATCCGACTCATTTTCTATATATATTGGGCATGGTCTTTATAGGGGTTGATATTACAGAACCTTGATATCCTATAGGTTAGGGTTTACGGCGTCGTCATTTTAGAATCCTACAGAAGTCCTACTCCTTACTTCTGACAGAATCTTAAGGAAGAGAAACGATGACTGCTCCATTGCAATTAGATTCCTTTGTTTATACTATCGTTTCGTTTTTATACTTTTGTTGTTATAGAAATTTGATAAAATTAGATCTACTCCACGAATCGTGATGTATTCAGTTTTTTATATACATGCTTAAAATTGTAGACTTCCATCACTTGAAACTTAGTTGAACTGACGAATAGCAGGTTTAGCTTTGGTTTTGTGTGACTAGTTAGTAGGGGTTCCCCTCAACACTGTGGGTTGTTGTGTCAGATAGGTTTTCTGTTTGGTAAGCAAAAACGTAGTAGAACTTAAGAACACGAGGTTTGGCTTTGTCTGACTTTTTCTATTTTCAAACAGGAAAAATAGATCAGTGTAATTATGCAAATCATTCTGTTTTGCAGGAAAAGTTGATACTCCGAACATTGCACTTCAATATGTCCGTTCCAACTCCTTATGTCTTCATGAAAAGGCTTCTCAAGGCAGCTCAATCTGATCGAAAGGTAACAGTTTAATTTCAATTTTTATTTCACGATATTTCTTTTAAGAATTTTTTTTGACATTTTGATTGCTAAAACTAGCAGTTGGAGCTTCTTTCTTACTTCATCATAGAGCTTTCGTTGGTCGAGTACAAGATGCTCAAATTCCGGCCTTCGTTGCTGGCTGCTGCAGCAATATACACTGCACAATGTGCTCTCAGGGGGCACAAGGAATGGACAAAAACTTGCGAATTACACACTGCCTATTCAGAGAACCAGCTACTGTGAGTTTGCATTACTTTCTTCGCTTTCGAATTCTTTATCGTACCCCTAAAATCTTTCATGATCACAGAGAATGCTCCATGCTGATGGTGGATTGCCACCTCAAAGCTGGAACTGGAAAGCTCACCGGAGTACATAGAAAATACAGTAGTTTTAAGTATGGATGTGCAGCAAAAACAGAAGCTGCTAATTTTCTACTGGAAAAAAACTAATCCTCAGTGCTGATGAGGAGATAATATTGACTTTTAAACATGGCAAGGAGGATTGAAGCAACAAAAGTTGCAGGAACATGAGAAAGATCATGTTTGTATGCAGGGAGACAAAAAAAAAGAAAGAAAGTATTTTGAGGTTAGAGTCAACTCAGCTGTAAGGGTTGTTGTAACCACTGGTTCTACATTTCGACTTTGATGTAATTGTATGAGAATTTTCTTTTCCAGGTGATTAAGATAAACTTTTACTGGCTATTCTTTTTAAGATGTATTGCCTCCTTGTCTAGAAATCACTTGTACATGAGAAAGATCATTTTTACGAGTGATTCATTTCTTTCTCTTGATAGTTTCTTTTACCATTTCTAAGAAATTGTGGAATTTTATAATTATTTCTTTTTTTTTAAAAAAAAAAAATTGTTCGACTTCTCCATTGTGTGGATCAATGGAGGTCATGGTGGGTGGATAGATCAATTTCTAAATTGTTTGTTGTTGTTATTGTAGATTCACAAGGATTTATTCCAATAATCTTACTTTTGTGAGACAATCAAAGTGAGTCCTTTGCTCCGCTAAGGTGAGGTCTAGGAGGCATTCGCATCAAGTCTATTTTTTAATCGTCTCAAATTTACTTTCTAGAAGGGTCTAAAAATTAATCCATTATTTTTAGAGATATATAAAAATTAATTCAAAAATAGTATATTGAAAGAGTGCTTTGAAGCTCGAGATACGACACTGTTCCTAGGCTACGGTGTATCAAGTCCATTTTTTAATCGCCTCAAGTTCACTTTCTAGAATTATTTTAGAGATGTCCAAAAATTAATTAAAAAATAGTATATTAAAAGGGTGTTTTGAAGCTCGACTTGTGCCATCAAATCTCAGGTACGATACTGTTCTAGGGCTACGATATAGTGTTAAGGCATCCAGCTTAACTTTCAGATAAATTTATATGATTTTTTTTTTCAAATGATACGATAAGGTTTGACTGTGTGAATGTCTTCTGATTTATTTTTGATGATGGATGAAAAATTTTCGTCGAACTGAATTGATTATCTCAGAATTAATCGGATCAAATATCTGAATATCTGATGCTAATAAAAAAAAATCAAACTCATTCCTTTTCTTTTGCTTTCTTTTGGAAGAATCTCGGTGTGTTTTGGTTTATTATTATGAAGTTTAATTTTTTTTTTTTTGGAATTATACGGGGCAGGACGATCTCAATAGAAAAATTATACCTTAATTTTAGACTCGTAACATTGGGCCTCAATTTTATTAAAATTAATAAATTAAATTTTTATTGGGACACCAGGCATAAATCATTATTGGGATTCGACATCGTTGGACGATAAATTTAAGAAAAATCTATTCAAATTACTCTGAGACTCACAAATTTACTCGGTGGACGGAATACGATTTCGGTGTTGAACCGTCGTTCAAGAATGACACGACTATGAAATTCGAATTGAATCGTGAAAAAATTACGAGCGTTTTTCTGATTTATCTCTGGTGGTCGATGAAGATCACTTGAATTTCGATCTTATCCGATTCAGTTGTTAACAAAACATTCTAAAGAATCGTGAAATATAACCGATTACTCTAAGAAATTAATCAGACTGGACATTCAAATATAATAGTATCAATAAAAAAAATTAAATTTCTTTAACATGATATAGAAATATTTGTTTCTAATCTTACAAAAATATTAGAAGAATTAAAATATACATGGGCAATCCTAAACAATTAGGATTTTCATATCATTTTGATGATTATGAATTATGATTCTTTGATAAATTAACAATATAAAAACATTTAAAAAAAAGTCATTTTTATCCAACTAAAAATAATAATTATTGAGCTGGTGTTCTAAGATAGTGCCTTGCACAATGAAATAAACACTAATATTAAAAATATCAAATAGTCAATCTAACCCCTTAACTCATTATATTTAAACTTTAAAAAATTAAAATTATATGGTGGCAATATAAGGTATATATAGTTTGTGTTGCTTTTTTCTAAAATTAATAAATATTATTTGGAAAAAAATATTACACTTAAATAACTTTCACAAAGCATTTAATAATTTCTCCGATCCATTTATTAGAATAACACATATATTATTATTATAGATGGTTAAAGATCGATTTTCAATATGTGAGATTTAAAATTTTTATTCGACTTTAGAAGCTCTCTATTATTTTGGTCAATGGATCAAGAGGCATAAATCTCCTGTAATTTATTTTCTTTCATCATCACTGCAGAACCAATTGTGAGAAATATTAGAAGCGAATATAATCGTCTATTAGAATAGGAAATACATGTAAATTTATTAGAGTGATACTACATATCACGTGCAAAACATGTGATTAGCTTGAAGGAGTTTTTTTTTTTTTATTATTTGGAGCGTATTTTGAGAGCCGTCAAATTGGATTAGGTCCGTTGGATTAGTCTGCTCCACTAAGGAATTTAAGCGGGTCGAGTTGAAATTTTATCAACCATCATTTTGATGGGCTTAAACGAATCAATCCGCATTTGCGGATCAGGCGGATTCACTTTTGGATTGTTTGTTAAAAAAATAAAACTTGTGAAAGAAAAATTATTTAAATTTTGTTACTAATATTCTAATACTAACAAGGTAAGTTTTTCGTAATCACAATCATCTCGACAAAGGATAAGAGAAGTTAGAGAAAATAATAAAAGAGTATTTGATTTAAATACTCTAATATATTTTTTTATATATTCTAATTAGTTTATAATTATTTAATTTGTCACTACTATTTCAATTAATATAGGAAATGATGACATATCAGAGTCAACCAATTACAAAGGCTGAAAATTCTCAATTAAATTTCTATTTGGAGGAGTCAAAATTTGAATTTGTATATCATCAAAATTTGAATATTTTAGAGTATTAAAAGAATAAAAAAACATATAGGTATTAAACATTATCGATCGATAATTGAATCTAAATTATAAGATTTTAGTTGCTTCAAATGCACACTTTTTTTATCATGGTATTCTATCCGCCTTGTCGGTTATCGCCTCAAGCCCTCAACGTTTTAAAAATTTTAGATTTTTTTTTTATTTTTCTAGTTCGTGGATTGACCCTCGCCTAATCCATAATTCATCTTGGGTTGGAGATTTCTCAACTCATTAGGATAGCGGATCGATCCATCCCTTTTCTGCTAAATGTTTGATTTACGATGGATTGACCAACTCCGTCATGGGTCGGTCTGTTTGAGCTCTACTTATTTTAATTATTTTGAACTTTGAAAGGGTATTTTGGAAAAGATAAAAAATATAAGGAGCAAAAGAAATATTTCCTTTTCTTGTGAAAATGGACTTTCCTCGGCCTATAAATAATTCCCGCTTTAAGAGTCTCTTCCACTCCGACGGCACCAGTCGCCGCAGTTCAAGCTCCGATCATGGCGATGGCCTTCAAGATGGTGAATTATCCACAATTTCCTTACTTCAATCCTATAAAGTTTCGATTTTGAATCGACCTGATGTTTTATCTTTTTTTTTTTTTTTTTTTTTTTTCCGGGGGAAAATGATGGTAGGCGACGGAGGGGATGCGGGTGAAGCAGGAGTGTTTGAGCTCGTTCATGGAGATGAAGTGGAAGAAATTGAGCCGCTACGTGGTGTACAAGATCGACGAGCAGGCGCGGGAGGTGATGGTCGACAAGGTCGGCGGCGCCGACGAGGGCTACGACGGCCTCGCCGCCGCCCTGCCCGCCGACGACTGCCGCTACGCCGTCTTCGACTTCGACTTCGTCTCCCGTGACAACTGCCAGAAGAGCAAGATCTTCTTCATCGCCTGGTACTCTATCAGTTCGTTCTCTAAGACCGCTTAATTTACTTTTTTCTCAACTTGATTTGATCTAGAAATCATCGATCCTCAAGATCAATCGCAGTTGATGAAACCCTAGACGCCTCGGAAAAGGATATTTTTGTGACCTAAGATAAACATTCATAACTTTAACCTTCTTCATAACCTGCTAATTTTTATGTAATTGTTTCGTATAAATCCTACATCTAGGAACTCAAGAGATTGCATTTCTTTTGCTTCATCTGGATTCGATCTATAATTTTCAAGGATAATACCAGTCTTAGAACCCTAGAAATTGCACAAGAGGATATTTTTGTGACTGAAAAAAGAAAACAAAAAACAAAAAACAAAAAACAAAAAACCATGCATAACTCGATCTGATCTCATTTTTTCTCTGTGTAAAAATCATGGACAATTGAACTTTACCATTCTGTCATCTTTAATCTAGAAGTCATCCATGATAAAGATTTGCAGCCACTGAAAGTGCTTTTATCAATCAGCATAAATCTATCTCATCTTAAAAGTCTTGAACTTGTGGTTCTGTTCATAATTATCATTTTATTCATAGTTTAGAAATCATCCTACTTCTACATCTGTGCCCTAAATCTGTAAACATCAAGCACAAATCAGTAAAGTTAAGGGGCCAACTTCAGGGTGAAAAAAAAAAAGATGTTCCCTTTTGACTCACTTGTTCAAGTTTCTAAATGGTAGAGGGATGCCATTCCACTAACATGAACTTTAATTCCTTAATTTAATAAAAGGCAGGGACTTTATCTACCTTTCTTTTTTTTTTTAATTTCAATATCTTGAAATCCTCTTCTTGCAGTCGAAAGTCGAAGTATCACAAGCATATTCCTAACTTGTGTACGAGAGATTGAATGAATAGCTTGATAATGCAAGGACAATTAAAAAGTCTCCACACATATTTACAAGATCTTGGAAGAATTCAGATTAAACTTTGCACCTACACAATCATGCATGTCCATACCTCTTCTACCAATCTTTTTTATAATCTGAATTCCATGTGTATCGGATTTACATATCAATCAGTTCATATAAAATTTGATCTCGGATCAAATAGTGCATTACTGATCATCCAATTCACTACTGGTTTTCCATCAAACCAGCTGATTTAGAAACACTGTTTCCTGGTGCATTGTTGGATGTTGTAATGCATTTTAGAACTTGGCATTGTGTTAACTTTTGCAGGTCCCCTACAGCATCAAGGATCAGATCGAAGATCTTGTATGCAACCTCAAAGCAAGGGCTAAGGAGGCTACTGGAAGGGATCCACTATGAGGTGCAAGCGACTGACCCTACAGAGATGGGATTTGATGTGATCCAAGAGAGGGCCAAATGAACAAGATGGACTAAAAATTGCAAGCATCAACTGCTGCTGCTCACTGACAAAAAGTATCCCTAGATCTTGTTTTGTTTGTTTAGCTCATGTATTGTGAAGTGTTCCTGGAAAGACGATAATGTTTTTATTCAATCGACTGTGCCAGTTGAGCCGATCTCAAACAGAGGGTGTAGGGGTTCACAACGAAAATAAATATAAAATGCAACGTAGAATCTTTGCGAATTTAGAGAGTCAAATCGATCTGAACGCAATCAATATGTCTGTATCTCTTTGCTATCCATACAAGTACAATCATCTATCGTCTATCTCATGAGTACAATTAAAGAATTACACCTTGTAGTGCAGCTGTTATTTAAGATTGAGATGGAATCCTAATTTTTATGGTGGAGATGATCTTATATGATAAGATTATATTTGAAAATTTTTTAATCATCAAGTCTTATCTAATAAGACTTTTTTGAATTTTTCGTGGGTATTAAAATTGTGGATCGTATTTGATTTGGATTTATTTGAAAATCTTAAACATATATTTGGATCAAATCATTAAATCAAAAATCATTTTAGATTTAAATTTAGATCCAATTTATTTTAGTCATGCTAGAATAAATTTTAAATTCTATTTTAGTCAATTTATTTAGCCCAGTCGAGGAACACCATTTCTGGGTTAGATTCAGCTCAATTGACACCCTAAATACATAAATATTATGAATTTACTTATTTTTAAATATAGGACATTTAAAAATAAATATATATTTTCTGTCACATAACTCTATTCTTTTTTTTTTTAAATTAACTTAATTTCACAAGTATACATTTATTTTTCTAAAATATAATTATTTTCATATTATTTTATTGTCTTTTTTATCCATTACATAACCTATGGCTTTTCACATCTAAATTTTATAGAAAAAGGCATTTGAATGGGGATTGTTTGCATTAATTTTATAAGATCTAAGTTAAAATAAATTATAAATGTCAATTTAGTTCGATTTACTTGATATTAAGCTAATTTTAAATCAAACATTATTTTAATTAACACCCCTCTTTTGGAATAAAATTAATATTATAAATTATTAACATAAACATAATAATAGAACGCGGGATGATCACCGGCCTATGTTACGGCCCAATGGGCCGGCGACGACTCGTTGACCCAGAAAACGCGTGGGACCCGCTCCGACAACCCGAATAGCAGCGCACTGAAACAGGATCCTTATAATCACCGCGGGACATCGCACCGCTTTAACCAATCTGGCACGCCTCTCCCTCACCTCTATAAATACTCCCCTTCGGCCACAAGGCATTCGAGGCCGAGATTTCCTTTTCCTAATTTTTTTTTGTCTGCGGCGTAGCCCTAACCCTAGTTTTTCTCGGTCGACATCTTTTCCTCTCCTTTTCCCACCGAGTGTTCTCTCGATCGAGGGGGAAGGGGAAAGGGAGGAGGAAGAGATCATCTCCGTAAGCGCCATGTCCCGTTGCTTTCCGTACCCGCCGCCTTATTTCGGGCAGGCCGAGATCGAGTCCATTAAGGTTTGTTGAGCATCGATGCTTGTTGTGGTTGATTTCTTGCATTCCTGCTCGGCTTCCTTTATCGGTGATGGGTCGGTCGGTCGCTTGGATCATCTTTTGATCATTCTTTAGGCGCGGTCAGAGATTAAAGATTCTACCTAAGAAGTCTGCGTTTAGGGGACATCGGTGTAAAGGAATTACTTGCTTACGTTTTGTATAGATATGACAAAAAAAAAATGAAATCCATTGTAATTGTCTGGGTCCTGATCCAATGAATGATTCTAAACGAAGAGGATGGTGGTGGTTTTTGGTCGTATGTTAAGTTTGTAGTTAGAGATAAGCTGATATGTGGATCTGCAAGGGAAGGGTTAAATAAGGTCATTGCTAACTGGATCTAAACAAAGTTGTCATTTTTATGCTTCAACAGATTAGGATGATGGCAGTCTGCCACCTCTTCATAGAGTTATACTGATGGATATGGTGTTGTGAGTTTTAGTTGTTGCTTGGCCAAGGAATTATAGAGGGAATAAGATGCCATTGTTTTGTGCCAAAAAAGTGTGTATGAATAACTTCTGTGCCTGGAATTTTCAATGGATTACTAGTCTTGTTGCGATTTAACGATTATAAGCACTGTTCTTGTGTTTAAAGATAACGATGTGAAATCTTTATCGAGTGAATTCAAGATAAGTTGTGTATTAGTAGTTATATTATGGAAAAGAAAGAAGTTTGAGATATCATGAAAATCTCTATTTGCCAGAATTTGTTTACCAAATAAACAGTATGTACATTCTGTATTCTCTTGTCGAATGTTCTCACTATTGTCTATGGGACTGGGATTTGAAGGCAACATTTTTTAAATATCGTGTCGTTTACCTTGCTACATTGGATTTTCATAGATCATGTTAGGAACAGTTTTTAGCTAATAGGTTTCGAGCAGTAGTAGCAACGCGGTGGACCATCAGTGCATGGTTTTTTGTAAACTTTGTTCTAAGTGCGTTGAAACCAAGCAAAGAGGCAGGCCAATGCCAATGCAATTGATCCCCCCATGGATATCAATCTTTGTTAGGGCTGTTAAGTTAAATAGATGTCTCACTTTTCTTATACCCTGTAATGAAACAATGGCTTTCATATGTGTTGGACCTTATAACTGTCAGCTACTTGGAACATTTGTTCAAGTTTTATTATGCAATCCTAGCCTTTGATTGATGACGGTGGGTCGATATATCCTTAGGTCAGTATTGGCTATGGACCAAAGACTATGTGACCTTAGTTAAAATCCCTTCTAATCAACCTATGATTTTGGCCCCCTATATTATCTCAAATGGCTGTGGGAATAACTTAATCTGCTCTAATTTGGACTTAATTTCTGGTTGTGGTGCTGCTTTGAGTCTATAAAAATACTTAGTGAGTGAGTGAGTGACCAATGGGTGGTTGGTTACCTTTTTAGAGTTTTTAGGTCCTCAAGTTGTTGGTCTTTTATTAATAGAATTTCTGGTCTATTTAGTATGATGCTCCAGATTTATTAATAGGAATCCCCTTCAGATGCTTTTGTTGTAAATTGGTTATGAGTTTCTTATCTCCTCTAAATATTAGGCAGAATTCATTAGTTATCATGATAAGATGGTACCACAGACTGAGAATATCATAACTCATGCAATGTTCGATAAGGCTTTGGTTTGGGAATAGACATCTTTGGTTATTGTGGTCTACTAATTGAGCCTTGATATGTTGATGCTATGATTAAGTCGGTAGCTAATCCCAACATCCTTGGCTATTTCTCCTTACTTGCGAATGTCTATCCTCTGTGCTGGGGTTGACAATTCTTATAATGCAATGAAGCTCCTAAAGGAGGAAAAGGCAAAGAAGCATAAAGACAAGGCAAAGAGGCAGAAAAGCCATGAGAAAGATAAGGCACTGAACTCAAATCATGACGGAAAGCAGCATAAAAAGAGGAAGCATCAGGAGAAATCTGAAGAAGAAAGGAGCCACAAAAAGCAGAAGTCCGAAAAGAAGCAGCTTCCACTGGTTCCAAACCTTTGCATCCAGAAGACAAATGAAACAATTGAGCAACTGGAGAAAAGTGGCCTCACAGAAGAACATGAACATCCTTGTTCTATACAGCATAAGCTTGACTCGCCTGAGAGCTCTCAGGACAGCAGTAAGAGAAGGAAAATGGTGTCCTCTTCTATCCATGAGACTCAAGGTACTTGCAGCTTTCGACGATCACTTTTGGTCGAGCTTTATCGTGTACTGAATGCTAACTATTATTATCATGAAGGGAGTACTCTTCGCATCAAGTTACCATCCTTCAGGCAAAGAGTCAAAGAGCCATCACCATTACCTTTGTCAAGGCAAACAGAGCTGCAGCTGCCATTCCCACCATCAGGTCTAGTTGAATTTGCCTCGCCGTCGTCGGCAAGGCAAATGACTACATTGGGGAAAGTAAAACTACCATCTGCTTCATCAAGGCAGACGAAGCCGCAACCATCATTGCCTCAGTCAAGGCTTGGGGAGCTACCAGCACAACGGCAAGTTAAGGTGAAGACCCAATTGCCATCGTCAGATCAAGTAGATCCAACAGTGACCTTGTCAAGGCAAACAAGGGCACTGCCATCGTTGCCACCATCAGGGCGAGCCGAGCTAGCAATGCCTTTGCCAAGGCAAACAAAGCTGAAGCCACCATTGCCACTGGCAGGCCAAGTCGTGCCCTCATCACTTTCATCATCACCGTTGCTATCGCTGCCAACACAAACATGTCCACACCCATTAGATATGAAAACAGAAAAACAGAGACTCGATGACAAGCCTGCCGCAGTCTCTGAGCAGCCGTGTTCCTCGAGCAGACCTTCAGAAGCAGCCGCAGCTACAACCAAAACTTCCCGGTCCAAAAGAGTCGGCGGCAGAAGATGGCAAAAAGAACAGTATGAAATTTTGGTAGCAAACTGGAATCCACCACCTGCAATGAAACACGACGAAACTTCTGTTCTCTGTGAGGATGACGACGACTGGTTAGCTGTGGCACCGAGGCAGCAACTAAGTCCTGCGAAAGAGAGCAGCACTAGCAAGGCTACAGGTTCCATCCAGGAAAATCATGCAGTTCCTTCAGTGCAACCTCGAGCTTGTTACCATCCTGAGTTGAACATGTATCAGCTACCATACGTAGTGCCATTTTAGATCCAGATACATGAAATTAGCGAATTTCTTTCCTCTGTTTTTTTTTTCCTCTCCTTTTTTCTATCGTTGCTGAGTGCCTCTGTAATAGTAACAAAAAGAAACCCCCTTTTTTTTTTTATGAGGTTTGTTGCGTTTCTTATTAAAAGGTGTAAATATTCTAGTTTATATTTTTCTAAAACCATGAAAGTGGACTAATTTTTAGTCTAGAAGTAGACGAATCTATCTTGGATGTGAAGGTTTATTTCACACATTAAATATTGTTATGTTTGAGTAAAAAATGTCTCTGAAGAAAAATAAAAATATTTAGGTTGATGTTTAGAGAAAGAAAATGAGAAGGAAAACAATCGTATTTGGATCGAAATCGAATATAATAACTTAGAATAAGAATATGATCGATTTCACAAAATTATTCACATGTTATTTTATTGTTTTATAACATTATTAGAGTTTTTATATATATATATATAATCCTATCCAATTCATCCACAACACTCGTGAATATTTTGATTATCTATCATTCGATCAGATAAATATTATAGCTCAATCTTTGAATTTTAGGAGATCGAACGATGGGTAATAGAAATATTCACAGATGAATATATATATAGAAAATTAAAGTCCTGTGCGCCCGTGCACTCCATGCGATTTACCGTTCGACCCCCGCACAATGTCGGTGTCATCGTTGCGTCGTTCGACCATTGAAGACCGTCGGATCGGGCGCGATCGATGCGTAACTCGTTGACGGGACTCAACTTTCGGTCGGTTAGCGTCCGGAATCCGATGTAAAACGACCGAAAATGACCAAATCAAGTAGTCGGTAGTGGCGCACCCATTGTCGGCCGCGATCGGGCCGGATTCTAGTTGAATTATGGCCGGAATCCGACACCAGACGGGCCGGCGTCGCCTGTTGGTTTGTCCGCCGTCGGATCCGATCGCAATTCGGTCAAAATCCAGTTGTGTGGCGGTCGAAATCGAGCGAATCCAGTGCCAGACGGGCTGACGTCGCCTACCGATTCGTCCGTCGTCGGATTCCGACCGCAATTCAATCGAAATCCAGCTATGTGGTGGTCGAAATCGGGCGCTCGATTTTGGCCGCCACACAGCTGGATTTCGGCCGCCATTCGGTCGGCCGACAGTCGAATCGCGGCCGACTGAGTATAACGGACGGACCGACATTGGCTGTCGATTCGTACGTCGTCGATTTTCGATCGCGATTCAGTCGGAATCTGATCCGATCGTGGCCGGCAGTGGGCGCGCCACTATCGGCTGTGTGATTTGGTCATTTCCGATCATTTTGTGTCGAATTCCGGGCCCTAATCGTCCGGACGCCGAGCCCTACCGACCGCGGACGACCAGCATCGCCGATCGCAGCCGGATGGCGACAATGTTCGCATGGTGTATACGAGTGTGTAGGACTTCGATGCGCAAGAGATCAAAATCTGTACCCTTTTACTTTTGTTTTCAACAAATAAATTTGAAATTACAAAATTTCTTTAAAAAACGAATCATTTATCTTTTCAATGAAAAATATATTATATATTTATTAAAACAAAATTTCATGATAAATTTGCCAAAACCTAAAATTCATCGCAAATTCAATAAAAATCACTTTTTTTTTTTCTTTCTCCGATAAATAACTTCGACAGAGAAAACCTCCCCAATACTTCATCCTGCTTCCCCTCTCGCACTCCACTTCGGCATCCACAATTCAATGGAAGCGAGCCTGCCGGTCCTTTTAACTCTCCCTGTTATTTTCAAAGATATTAACTATGAAATTGATTGATAAAGATCTTTAAAATGAATATATTATTTTTTTTATTAATATCAGAATATTCAAATCTTCGATTCACTTAATCCTTAAAAATGATCGATCTTATCTCACATACTTCCGAAACACTTCACCAACAATTGAACAAAATAAGATCGAAATTCAAATAGACTCCACCGATCATCAAAGATGAATAAAAAATACTCATAATATTTTTACAATTTAACTTAAGACTCCACAGTCGAATCATCTTTGAACGACAATCCAACACCGAATCCGTACTCTGTCCATCAAATAATCTCCTAAATCCCAAAACCGCTTAAATAATTTTTTTTCTTAAATTTACCACTGAACAATATCACAACAAAAAATTAAACTATATTTTCCTATAAAATACCTCTTCACTTTTACCGTTGCACCGGCTCGCCCTGAGGCGAATGTATCACCTTCTGCTACCATCAATCAATGGAAGCGAGCCGACATTGCTGTAAACTCCCCGAAGGCTATATATTCACACATGCACCAACCACCTCAATCCATCAGAAATGCAAAACGATCTTTAGTCGCAAGAAAAATGAAGAGAAATGGTCTCTTATTCAAGAACGAAAACCAAAACGAAAAACAAATAAAGGAAACAATCCAGACGCCAAGTTCAGGTCGACAAATTCCAGCCTCGAAATGCAAAAATGAGAACAATTCAGACGTTCCAAAGAAACAGTACGCAGAAGTAAACAGACTGGAAACCCACAAATAAACACCAACGAACTGCTGCCCATCTCATCTGCCTATCTAGAGAACCTCATAATTGTAGCTTCTATCTTTCCCTTTCTTTCCTTTCGATTTCTTTGCCCTTTCTTTTGATTTTAGTGTTTTTTTTTTTTAATTTTCTGTCGTGTTTGTTTTTCTCCCTCTCTTTCATCTGCAACCTAAGATGGTACTTTGGAGATTCTGGCACGGCACAGCAATCGCAAACTGCAATCTCCCACAGATAAACACCAGTAATTCTTTCTCTCCATTCTCCATTTGCGAAGAACTCTAAAACAAGTCACTCTTGACCCGTTCGCTCAATGTCAACGCTGCGACGGAGATCGGTAGCAGCATGTAATTGATCATTCGCTTTGCCGGATGCAGATTGATTTAGAATCTGTGTCCTCCTCTGCTGCGAAGCTGCTGTCCCCTCCAGGTCAACAGCTTGCAACTGTGCAGCAAGATTATCAGGTGCCGGTGTCACTGGTGACTGACCAGAAGTATTAGCAGCCCGATTGGGACTTGGTAGGAGAAGATAACTCATCCAGCCTTGACGCTTCCTTATCTTATCGCCCTGCGATAAGTCGTGTGTCAGCAATAACGAATAGCAGTGTCCGTAAGGCATACAAATAAGTCGGTGTGATTTCATGGTTTAAGTTTATGGTTCCAGTTAGTCGTTACAAACAATTGGGGGTTTAGCAATGTTGTTTCACTTACTATTCCATTTCGCATTGCAGACGATAAATTCGAAAAAGAAATTGACACGGTACCTGCACTTCGACTTCGATGGACAGTGGCAATGTGTCTAGTATGAAATCTATGCTGTTCGTTATCTGTCTGACCTGTAAATATATACAAAAGAATTTACCCTACTAAAATATAAATATATAATACTTCAATAATCAAATTAGAAATATTTGACAAACCAGAAGCCAATGAGCACTCATATAAACTCTGAGCCACATTAGCGATACTAGATCATAAAGTTTGATCCACCATTGAAACAACCAATTTAGCAAGAAAGAAATCGTCGCAAATGACAGCAGATGTATATGAAGAATCAATAACAAAATTGATGTATTTCCTAATGCCTCTCTAGTTGGACTTTGTAAGCATGAATTATCTAATTTATACATCGTTATGTATGAACTTGTGCATCCAACCTATAGTTGACGTCAGCTACGAGTCCATATTCCACCTATGAACTCTACATAAAACTGTATCACATGTAATGACCACTGCCCAAGATAATTCAAATTAATTTTAAGTTTTATTAAGCGAAGTTCATTGAACTCCCTCTACTATTCACCTTTAAGAATAATATCCTCTGTGGATCCAAGGAGAACATGAAGAATAAGAATCGGAATCAGATTTTGAGCAATCCAAGGTTGAAATTCTGCCCTATCCATTGTAATTGGAATCAAAACTACTTATTGTCCAAAGATGGACATTCACAATAGAGTAACATAGTTGTTCTAGAGTGACAGTCATAATTACCCACTTAAAAAGAAGAATCATAATCTGTCAATGCATTACCATAATGTGACCACAAGAACTAGAAAACAAACAGCCTGGCGAATCTTGAAATATTTGCAGTTGAAATTCAATACTTCACAGAAGCATGGACCAAATTATCAAAGAAAAAACTAGATGTACATAAGTTAGCATACACCTCCAAGATCATCTTCAGACGACTACTGGAACTTGATCCATATCCTTTTTAGTTTTAATTCATGTCAACTGATAATACAACTTATCACATATTCTACAAGGTGTTGGGAGTATAAACTGAGGGAAAAGGAGACGAAATCAGAAAGCTAACTAAGTGATTTACAAGAAGTAACAAGGATCAAGAGCCTTTGATTTCAAAACAAGCTCAACTTAGACAAGTCACTCCAACAAAAAAAGCACTGTCATATATCTGGGCAATGTCCTATTCCTAGGTGAAAAAAGTTCTGATAATTTATAGTAGTGCAAAAGTGCTGTCATGTAGAAGCTATTGCAAATGTCATGGTCATTGGAAGCATCAAAGAAATTGAAGTTCAACACATGGTAGAGGTTACAAGAGAATAAGGAAATAAAATATTTCCATGCTTTCCAATCGTTTCATGTAATATCTTGTCCTATGATTCAAATTCATAATTCTCGCTCTCTCTATTTTCTGGATGACGCATATAATTGTTGATATGGTCATTTTTCTTCCTATTACAACAAAATTTTGATAATACAGCAGTGTATAATTTATGAACCAAAAGCATTTCCACAAACTTTGTTATAGCATCAAACAATTACACCAATGTGTGTCAACAGACTAACATTTAAAACACAGAGCACAGACCAAAGTGACTGATTATCTACATTCTTCAGACAATTTTCAAGCATCAATTATAAATTTGGATAAGCATACAAGAGCATAGCTGATTTACGGACTTACTCTATTGAACCCTGCAATCAGGGATACTGGAACCCATCCCTGGTCATCCATGTTCTGCCTTAAATAAACATCTCTGCACAGATTCTCATCGCTGGAAAGTCCAAAAAGATAAACACAATGTGATCATCATTTAGACATAATGTTTATACAGCAATTCATTCAGTCACCTGAAATAGAAATCTATCTGCTTGAGTAAAGTAGCACGTTGCATATCTATAGCTGAGAAATACATAGCAGGGGGCATTCCCGGATGACGAACAAACGGAAGAGCCCCAGGAGGAGGCTGGTTATGAAAATAAAAGAAAGGAGATTGCATATCTGAAAGAAGATTAAGAGACTCCTTATGCAAAATGAATATTCACTCAATAGCAAAAGAAACAGTAGATCGTCCATTCACTAAAGCCATAAAACTTACCCGGGAAAACAACGTGATTCCCGAAAGGCTGAACCTGCGGAATATGTCCAGGGAATGGAGGTGGCATTGGTGGCGGTGGAGGTCGGAAGTAGGGTCGGACACCTTGGTGTTGCATCTGGATGTCTCTTCCGAAAGCATTCCTACGATATCTATCGTTCTCCTGATCACGGCGGTTGCCATAGTTGCCATGATGAGATCCATAACCACCACCATTGTTCCACCTCCTGTTGCCGCTGTAGGTCCTCCGATGGTCACCACCGGCACCGCCATCATGGACCTGTGAATCCGACCCGCCTCCCCTGGAAATATGCTCGTGACTGGTAGTGATCTTGGGAGTTTGCTCCCGAGGAGTCTTCTCGTCCGTAGTTGCCTGGGGCGTAATTGCCAAAGTTGGTGGCGGAGAAGGCACAGCCGCCGCCCCGACGGGAGTCGCGCCATTGCTAATATTGCCACCGCGTCTAATCGACTTCTGGTGTTCAGAGGCCACATGATTTGGACTGCCAGGCGGAATCAAGTTCTGCTTGGGCAAAGAACTCGAAGTCGCAGGCCCCTGACACAGAAAAACCGAAACAAGATTAATCTAATACAGCACATTGCACGGATTCAGATCATTTTTTCCCTAATCCGGAAACCCTCACCGGTGATGCAGCGAGCGGCACTCCATCGGAAGCGGAGGGCTGCGATTTGGCAGCGGGCTTGGCGGACTCGGAGAGAGCAGGCCAGGAGGCGGAGCCTCCCATCACGGCAGGGCCCGCCTCGGTCGAGCCATTGAGGGAAGGTCTGTTCCAGGCGGGCTTTTTCCCGCGCGAGGCGGCGGCTTCGGGCGTGACGCCGCCAGGAGGGGAAGGCTTGCGATCGGAGGGATCCGTCGCCGGGATCAGGGGCGGTGTGGAGGATGATCCGTCCGGTTCTCCTCGGACGACGTGGGACCAGGGTTGGCGGGCGCCCCTTCCAGAGGGCGGGGAAGGGGATGAGGGTGATGCCTCAGTGGAGGCGGCGGCGGCGGCGGAGGCAGCCATGGGAGGAGTAGCGATGGCGATGGAGGATGAGGAGAGAGAACTGAGTTGAGCGAAGAGGAAGGAGAGAGAGAGGATCGGCCGCTCCCTCCTCACGCCGTCGCCTGTCCTCGTTGTTGGTGACCTGCGCTTTGTCCGTCTCTCACTCTCTTTGTTTGCTTTACCTAATGTTTTTAGGCTATAAATAAAAAACAACTAGTTTTACCCCTTTTTTTATTTTTTATTTTCATCCAGAATAAATTTTTTACACAAAAAAAAAAAAGAGTATTATTTTTCTTAAAATAGGTTTTGATTTCCTTTAACACCCTCGAGCTTCGGAGTTGATATCAATAAGGGTACGCAATCAATCGATTAAATCGAAAAAAATCTATCGAATCGATCAGACTTGAAAATTCGATTCGGTCCAATCGAAAATTCTATTTTTTTATTAAACAATATCGATTTATTCGAATTTTTCGATTCGATTTCGGATTTGAATCGAAAAAATTCGGATTAATCGAACCAATCGATTTTAATCGAAGTCATTGTTATGTATAGACCATCGATTGATTGATTGAATCATCGATTAATTTGATTTAGTCATTGATCGATTAAGAACATTATGTGCTTTGGATCTTGATTTGAGCCATCAATCGATTGTTTGTAAAAAATTAGTTTTTTCGATTTTTAATTGAAAAATCGATTTTTTTTGCCAAATCAATTCGGTTTAGTGAAAAATTTCGATCGGTTCGGTTTAGTTAAAAAAATTTGATTTATTCAATTTTGGTCTTAATCGGTTCGGTCGATTCGATTTTAACTGATTGCACACCCTTAGATATCGAGCATCGACCTAATCGGGTCAGATCTTTTTTTTATCCGGATCCATTCACGTTGACGGTCTTCTCATTTTTTTTTATTGACATTAAGACATTTATCTTTCGATCCGATTAATTTCTAAAAGTGACCGATATTGTCTCACAGATTTTCAAGAGGCCTTATCAACAATTAAGTCGGATAAGACCGGAGCCCAAATGACTCTCCACTAGCCATCAACGATAAATCAAGAAAACACTCGTAACATTTTTATGATTCAATCGGAATTCTATAATCGTATTATCTCTGAATGACAATTCAACGTCGAAGTCGTATTCTATCCACTGAACAAACTCTTGGTCTCAGGATCGTCCGAATGAATTTTTTAAAATTCGTCACAGAACGATATCGCAGTAGATGATCGAACTATGTTCTCTTATAAAATCTCTTTATAGGCAAAGCAATTGATTAATAATTGAATCAATTTTTTTCCCCAATAAAATCGATTATTTTTTTTATAAGAATCGAATAAATCAAACAAATAAAAATTTAATTAATTCAATCGAAGATTAAATTAATTAAAATTCCTTATTAGTCAATTGACTAATCAAATAATAATTAAATAATCAAATTAATAAATCGATTGATTAAATCTTTTATTCGATTTTTAATTAAATAGTTAAATTGAACAATCAATTAATCATAATTTTATTTAATTTTGCAATTGAATAATCCACCACTGTCTAACGTTGAAAGACACGTTGATATCTAATTCGATTTATTTCGTTTAATTGTTTTTTTTTATTTTAAAATTAAAATAATTAATATTTTTTATTAAAAAAAAGATTGAATTTATGAATGGATCGAATAATTTTCATTAATTCGATTTAACAGATGATTTACTCACACCTACTCAGTTGGGCCCGCAACGGGTTGCCCAATTACGGATCCGGCCGGCAAGACGTTGGAAAACCAAGCTCTATTTAAATCCTGTCCGCTAGCCGTTGTGATCCCTCTCGATCTTCATCTTTCGCCGCATTTTTTTTTTCCTTCCCCCTTTCCGATCGATCGATCCATCCATCCATGGCAGCCTCTGCCGCTCCTGCGATCAGTTCCTCCTCCGACGAGCGGCTGTGGAGCAGACTCAGTGATAGCGTCGATTGCATTCTCCTGGATCGGAATCCCGACTTCCACTCTTCGCCTTCCTCTCGCGTACGGATCTCTCCGTCTTCTTTCGTCATTTAGATTATTCACTGAGTAATGGTTTGAAACGCAATTTTTTTTTTGAGATTCTCGGCAGTTCAGGGCTGAGTCCGAGCGCGGGAAGAGGTTACGGGAGGGTTCCGAGCTTCTTATGAGCGGGTTCGACTCGATCTCCTCGTCCTTGTCCCAGTTTTCTAGCACTCTAATCACCATGCGACAGGTGAAATGTTATTGTTTTAGTTGCCTTTGTTGAGAATACAATCTATTTTTTCTTAAATTTTATTGGATGACAGGATCTAGCAGATGCTAGAAGCTACATATCCACGTAATTAGATTCTCGTGCCTTTGCTCATGAAGTGATAGGTTCAACATATCACTTATGGTTTCTTGACTTTTGCAATGTTTTCAGAAAACTGTTAGAATCTCTGAAATGAGTTACCACGAATTGCCTCGTATGTCCTAAGAGCAATAACCAATATGAAAATGCTGAGCCCCCCTTCAATTTGTTGCTAATCTGATTAGTTTGTGAACTTCGTCTACTCTTCTTGACATCATCAAACCATTACCTCCTGATATTGACTTGATGTACTGACCTTGAACCGCCATTATTACTTGGTAAGCATGAAGGGAGTCCTGTGAGCATTGGTTTTCAGAATGAACAAGAATTAGCAAGTGGTAAGGAATATGTTTTGTCCGAGTGCAGCCTCAATGATGTGCTACGCAGGGGTTCTGGGATCGAGTTCCTGACGCTGATAATGCAGGGGTCAACTTGATTCAAGTACTATATAAGCGTTTGGGTTTGAGGTCCTGAGAATGCAGAGGGGGTCTTATCATTTTACTGGTGATTTGGGCAACACCAGAAACCTAGATGATTGGTGCATATAAGAACTAAGAAGATGTCACGTGATTTTCTCGAACTGATCCAATGTTCAGTAAGCCTAGTGCTCAGGAGTCTTGGATAACTCGATCAGTTAGAAGCTAAGGATCAATCTTCATTATAGTGTATATGCTTTGACATATGCATGATTTAATGTACATGGGATCTGTTATGTGTATAAGCCTTATACTAACATGTAATGAATGGATACAGAGTTAGCCTAATATTTTTCTTGAAAACTACTATTCGTTAGATTACGAATCCACCGCCTTGTTACCAAAGAGATAAAATCACAATGCACAAGAGTACTATTCTCTCATTTTAATCAGTAGTTATGCATGTTTACCAACTGCATATTATTGTTTTATCTCTGTCATGTAGATATATTTATTATTGTGGTACTTCAGAATATTAATTTCTGCAATCTAGATGTTGAACATTTCTTCATAATGAGATTGGCTACTTTAGATTGTTCAACAGAGACTGTAAATTCTAGTGTGTTTGTTCATAATAGACTACTCTAGATGTTGAACATTTTTTCATAATAGAATTCTTTTAATCCTTGACTAATCCAGTGTGTTTGTTCAACAGAGAGCTAGTGATCTTACCAAAATCACTGTCTCAGAAAAACAACTAAGAGAGACTCGGCAGACAAGTGAGGAGCCAAAGGCTAAGAGACTTTGTGGTTCTGATAAACTTCTGAACAAGCGTGAAGTTGTTTTTTGTAATAAATCGAGGGATGAGATAAGCTATGCGGACAAGAACAAAGTAGGAGATTCTTGTGGATTTTTGGATGAGAAAGATGACAAGATTTTTTCATATGCAATCCAAACTGCTGCACTGAACAAGTCAAAAACTGTCAGTGAATAGCTAATTTGAGTTTTAGTGTAGTTTATCTTAAAAATTCTTCATGAACCATCTTTTTATCAGCTTCTTTTGCTTTTTGTCATTTGCAGCTTGCAACTTCTATGGTCACTAAAACATCATACCTTTTGGGCGGACTTAAAACCATGAAGTCAGAGTTATGGTTGATGCAGGAAAGATGCAATATACTTGAAGAGGAGAATATACGACTTCGAGAGTCATTTGACAATGGTGCTAGACCTGAAGAAGATGACCTGGTATTACTTAACTGATACTTGCGAGATTCACCCATATTTTAGTCATTTTAATTTTACTTCTTTGATTGAATACGATAATAGCATATCTCTTTCAATTTCTACTTCGATTTTTACTAGTTGATTATCTTGCCTCATGAACCTTTAACTGCACCAGTGTATGCTCATAGTAAATCATCATTAGTAACCCGTTACTTTCAGTTTTAATTAGTAGCAGTACAAGAATAAAATATATTGTTGTTCAGGATAGTAGACCATGCATGCTACTGTAGACTACGTTTGATTGCATCAATTGAATTTCTTGGTATTAAAGTTCCCATTAGATCAACAAATATGGTCCTAAGAGAATTTTCAAAATTACTAGTGAGCAATAAAGTGAATTCTCCAGGAATCATACATCTAAAAGCATATAGGTCAAAATGATTGGAGGCTTTACAAACTTTTGTGGATTAGAGATTCTGTATGTGCTTTTTAAGTAAAATAGGAAGGCCTACTTTGGAGCCAAATAAGGTTTCACATCCTTAGTTATATTTGGATAAATGTTTCATGAACTTTCTTTTCCAAATGAAATAGGACTGGCCTAAGATGAAGCACCAACCCATAAGCGTACCATCGTGTAACTAGGAATTTTAGATGGGCTAAATTGAAAGCGATGACATTTGCATCCAATTCAATGGCAGATCATGGAATTCTGTGGATTAGGCTTTTGTATAGAACTCAATCTCGGAGGGATAAGAGTGATGTTACCAACCCCAAATAGTTAGCATAAAGATGGCTTGATGATGACGACGACAGCTCTTTGAACTCAAAAATACTAGAAAACAACTTGATGCTATAGGTATAAAAAGTTCAACTTATTGCATCTTGATCTAAAAGTGCAAACGCACCTCCACGACAATATCTAGGCACAACATAGCAAAAGGCTGGAAATTTACAATTTAAAAGGGATTAAGAAAGAAAGGAGGTACGACACAAAAATGCAGAATTGATATAGGGGAATATCAACCTGATCACCTAATCAACCTACTTGGTTGAATCACATACCAAGTAAACTTATTGCATCTTGATCTAAAAGTGCAAACGCACCTCCACGACAATATCTAGGCACAACATAGCAAAAGGCTGGAAATTTACAATTTAAAAGGGATTAAGAAAGAAAGGAGGTACGACACAAAAAAGCAGAATTGATATAGGGGAATATCAACCTGATCACCTAATCAACCTACTTGGTTGAATCACATACCAAGTAAAAAACATACATGTCTTTTTGCTTATGGTTTGCGAAACACTTGATCAAGTGATTGATTTTATTGGATGCTAAATGTCATCGTTCAAATGACTTCCAAAATGCTTACTGAATATATCTTCAAAACTAGAACAAATTTAGATGGATTTACTCACCAACATTGTTCATCAACTGTACATGTGTTCAACATGTTTATTCAGTGAGCATAAAAATGTTCAAGTTTGTTCAATGCCATCCCAAACAAAATTAGCTATTACTGAAGCTAGGTAGGAACACAGAATAGTAAGTTTAGCTGTCTATCTCACTTTGAGTGCTATCTAAATCATTGTTTAAGGCACTGGAGTAGTCCTAGATAAAGGTGTGAGACCAATAGGGAGAGGAATGAGTGAACCTAATTGGCTTTGTGAGACCTAAATGGTCTACAGGGTGAGAAGATGAGACCTTGCATGGGCTAATGTTCTACTGGGCAAGGGTTTGGCAATCCTTTTCTTATGTCGAATCAGAAAGAAATGTAGGTCATTGGATATATTCGTGTAAAATTTACTCTCTATAACACTGGACACAATGAAAATCACTGTCACATAAACGTATCTTATTGTGTGTAATGTAGGTCAGATCCATATCACTTTGCCTGTGTTTACTAGTGTTTTTTATAAGACGAAATCAGTAAACCCTATGCTATCGACGATGTGATTTTGATACTTAAATTTTTTTTTCCATGCTCAATTAACAGTTGTATCTGTCCTGACACGGTCCCAAGATGCCAAATCAAAAAGAAATGTAGGTCACTGGATGTACTCGTGTAAATTTTACTCTCTATAAGACTATAACACTGGACGCAATGAAAATCACCGTCATATAAATGTATCTTATTGTGTCTAATGTAGCTCAGATCCAGATCACTTTGCCTGTGTTTACTAGTGTTTTTTATTAGACGAAATCAGTCAACCCTATGCTATCGACGATGCGATTTTGATACTTAAAATTTTTCTTTCCATGCTCGATTAACAGTTGTATCTGTTCTGGCATGGTCCCAAGATGTCGAATCAAAAAGAAATGTAGGTCACTGGATGTATTCGTGTAAATTTTACTCTCTATAAGACTATAACATTGGATGTAATGAAAATCACTGTCACATAAATGTATCTTATTGTGTCTAATGTAGGTCAGATCGAGATCACTTTGCCTGTGTTTACTATGCAATTTTGATACTTCAAAATTTTCTTTCCATGCTCCTGTCCTGACATGGTCTCAAGATGTCGAATCAAAAAGAAATGTAGGTCACTGGATGTATTCGTATAAATTTTACTCTCTATAACACTGGACACAATGAAAATCACTATCACATAAATGTATCTTATTGTGTCTAATGTAGGTCAGATCCAGATCACTTTGCCTGTGTTTACTAGTGTTTTTTATTAGACGAAATCAGTCAACCCTATGCTATCGGCGATGCGATTTTGATACTTAAAATTTTTCTTTCCATGCTCGATTAACAGTTGTATCTGTTCTAACATGGTCTCAAGATGTCGAATCAAAAAGAAATGTAGGTCACTGGATGTATTCGGATGTGTTTTTTATCGGACGAAATCAACGAACCCTATGCAATCGACGATGCAGTTTTGAAACTCAAAAGTTTTCTTTCCATGCTCGATTAACAGTTATATCTGTCCTGACATGGTCTCGAGATGAAACCTTTGTGCTCAATTCTCAGCGTGTAATTTTACTCATTTGTAGGTTAGACTTCAGTTGGAGATTCTTTTGGCTGAAAAGTCCAGATTGGCAAATGAGAATGCTAATCTACTGAGGGAGAACCAGTGCCTTCACCAGCTCATCGAGTATCACAAATTGATATCTCAGGATCTGTCGACATCATACGAAGAACTAGATTTCTCATCTCCTTTGGCAACGACGACGTCAGTGAGTGGATTGGAAGATGAAGCTCACAGTGACGCTGCAAAGTGCAAAACTCCAGTCACTCCAACAAGAGATTAGTTAGCACTGATTAGTGTGTGTTGCTAATCTGCTATAGAATTTCATTCCTTTAGAAAAATTATATCATTCGTTTTACACGATCATTTTGATGATTGATTCATCATTGCTTTTGCAAGAACTTGTTGGGTTTTTTTCTTCCCCTAGAATTCGTAAATTATTCCCTCAATCTGTTTTTTGATTTAAGTTCTATTATTATATTGTTGAGGTTGATAACAGTCTAGGGTGAGTTAAATCGAATTAACCAACCGAATTAAAATTAAAAATTTGGTTTGGTTTTGGTTAATTCAGAAATTTATTTTTTTAAAAATAAAAATAATGATTATTTTAGTTTGTTCGATTCACTTTTAATTTTTAAATTTAAAAATCAATTAAATTAAATAAATTGAACAGTCGATTGATTTCTCTAAAAGTTGAACAGTCGATTCTAGAGTCAGTCCGGATTTTAAAATTTAATCTTAAGGTCCTGGACGACATTTGAAAATTGAGACTTATTTTCACTGTAAAATTTAAAAAATGAACGGTTTTTGGGCATTGGGTAAGAGCCCCACCACCAGGATCGGCTCTCGGTTTACTATTCAAATGAAAAATCAAATAGAAAGATAATCAATCGATTGAAAAATTAAATAAAAAATTAATTATTTTTTTAAACTAGTACCAAATATATAGACTTTTCGTCTAACTAATCTTAGGATGACCAATTCGATTCCATGAATCTTTGACAGGATGCTAACTCTTAGACGAGAGATGCTCCATCTACTATCAAAGTAAATCAAAAAAGTGTTCATAGTCGCATCGTCTCTATAAAGTAGGTATGATACTAAAAATGTATTCTATCTAAAAAGATAAACTCTCGACCTATATCTGGTTCAGGATCGTCTGTCTAAATTCGAATTTATCTCGGTAGAAGATTGAACTATACTAACCTATGAGATATTGCACCGCTTTATCCATGCACCGTATCTTTGTAGGCGATAAAAAAATAATTATTCAATCGTTCAATCGATTGATATGAAATTTTAATTAATGTGATGTTTGATAGAAGTTTTATCAATTAAATTTATTTTTCTAGAAAAATTTGTTCGATTTGATTTGTTAAAAAAAAATAGATGGAATCGATTTCTCGCCTACGGCATGAGTCACATCGCCTACGCTTTCTCGCCTGCCATCACGTGCGACGCGTGTGACCTCAAAGTCCTCGGCACGCAAAGTCTGAGACGACGAAAACGTGACGTCGTAGCTCACATCACGCGCTAAAAACGGCCCCCACTCCTTTCGACCAATCTTTCGCCTCCACGTCATCACGCAACGCGTTGCTCGTGACGCCACCTGCGCCAGAGAGGCCCAGCCCAGCCCATCCGAACAGCCGAAGCTGGAGCGTTCTTCGTTGGATTTCTCATAAAAGTCCCTTTTCGGTCGTTCGATTTGATCAGATTGAATCCCGACCATTGGGTAACTAAGACGCAGGAGAGACTTCAACGGTCTAGATTCGAGGTGTGTGGATCGAACTGCGCAAGGGTCCTCCGTAGGGAATCCGATGGAGGCTTGGAATTCGCGGTCAGAGCGACGCTTCGCATACTCCGTCCCATGCGAGGCGAGTAAGCTGTATCGCACTTTTCCATCCGTGAAATCAGGGCCGTTCGATTATGCTATAAATAGCAATCGATCGCAATTCGATCTCCATCCCGATACATCGAAATCAGATGTGGGCGGTGTTCTTCGCCTTGGCGACGCTCTTTCTCGTCTGCTTCGGGATCGGGATGATGTTCGCCGTCTACCTCTGCGTGATGTGGTCGGCGATGCTCGGCGACCAGCCGGCGGCGGAGGCGGCAGAAGGGAAGGCGGGTGCGGGGCTGTCGACGGCGGAGCTGGATCAGCTCGCGGGCGTCGTCGTCGGAGCGGTGGTGGCACCGCGGGGGCAGGAGTGCGCCGTCTGCCTGGAAGAGATCGAGGAGGGGCAGGAGGCGCGGGTGCTTCCCGGTTGCCGACACGCGTTCCACCGGGAGTGCGCGGATCGGTGGCTGGCCGAGCACCGGGAATGCCCCCTTTGTCGGGCCGCCCTTTGCCCTCCGCCGCCTTCCGCCGCCGCGCAAGTGCAAGTGGTTGTGGTGTAGCAACTCGACGGCGGGAATTTTGGCAATTTTTCCCCATTTTAAAAATTAATTTTGCCTTTTTTTTTACCTATTTAAATTAGAGAGGTTTGCTTATTTATTGAATTTTAAAAATTATTGCTGGTTATTGTAAAAAAAAACGAATATTTATTCCATTCTGTATTCACAAATCACAATCAGTTGTCCAATTTTGTGAACATGGTAGATTTAATAAGATATGTTAAATGAAAAAAAAAAAAAGTACCCATGAGATGGTGCGGTGGTAAGGCAGGATGTTGTTCGTAAAATAGACAGGGTTCGATTCCGAATGAAGGGTCTAAAATTTCTCCTGACTTCAAATGAATCTTTCTCTGTCTTGTCACCGTGTCAAGAGACTTTGTTCTCCGTGATTTATCTTCCTCTCGTCAGTGTCCTGGAATGGATGACAGGGGACTGTTAGTTGGATAGATTCTCAACTTTTGCATCTAAATGAAAAAAAAAAAAATCTGACTAAAGTTGTGTACAAGTTGTTCTGAGAGGGAAAAAAAAAACATTTCGAGTCAATTTTTTTCTTCATATTTTAGAAAACTCCAAAAACCCTATATTCAAACCCAAATTTGAGAATTGATCATTTTAGAATTTTAAGTGGGACTTAAATATTATTAATTTTTTTATCCACCTCAATTAAGAATTGATCATTTTTAAATTCGAATAAAAATTTTATATTTTATATTGAGATTCTACCTCTAAATATTTGTACCACTCTAATCAACCGTCATCCCGAGGTGTCAAAATTTGATTAAACTATCCATCTCAATTACGAGGAGTTTGTAAAATTCGATTAAATTGAACAAATAAATTAAAAATTATATAGATTTATTTGAAAATTTAATTTTTATTTTTTAAATAAAATTTTTTTCGGTTAATTTGATTTGATTTTGGAGTTTGAATTAAAAAAAAATCAATGAATTAAAATTTATAATAATCAATTGGTAACAATCAATAATAATATAGTATCAATTTTGAAAAATTAAAATTTTATATATTGATTGACTGATATTTTTGTTCAATTTCAATTTTGTCGATTTAATTAATAATTGATTGTTCATCCATAAATAAGAAATATAATGTTCTCTTAATCATCTATTACCACTGAGAGTATTTTGAGATTTACTATGATAATCGATGACTAAATCGATTAAGAAATAATCGATTGGAAGAGTTGAATATATGATACTGACTTAAAAAAAAATCTATCATCAAATAAGGCAAATTGATTTTATTGTCATGGATCACAAAGGCTTGCTTGTTCTTATCATCAAACGTGACTTTGTTGTCAAGGATCACATGAACAATAGGGATGAACAAAACTAGAATTCACATCATACGGGGAGATACTCTTCAACAGAGGCTCTTGTTGGAAGTCAACCCCATTTAAATGATTAGGCCATCAATAATAACAACATTAAATGGAGAAATATGCTTTTACACAATATCCATTTCATAATCAGATCACTGATAACAAAACTACCATAATCCTATACAGTAGAGCTGTTTAAAAAAGAAAAAAAAAACTTGAAATCTGCTACAAAATCGTAATTGTATCTAATACAGGATTTTATAACAATACAATCGATTGGTCATAATAAATTTTAGGGGAAAAGGTACCAAATAACAGCCAATATTGATCCTTCTGTAATTTTACCCAAAATACTGATCCTTCTGTAAACGGCGATAAATTTCCAGCTTAGAACTCTTTTGATTTGGATTCCTTATCGAGCCTCTGCTGAATATGATGACGCAATATCTCCGAATATTCCTGCCAAAACAATTTACCAACAGATTTCAGACCGATTGTCAAATAATATATAAAATGCAAGATTATGAACCATTAGTAGATATGTTCTATAGGAGACTATGAGCGATGGTAAAAGTCTAGGAAAATAAGAGCTATCTGAGGGAAAACAAGAGACAATAACCAACGATCAAGTCTTATCCCACAGGGTCGGTTATATGGATTTTTCGATGTCATTAGACTCTATCCTCTGCTATCTGCATGCCCCAGGATTTGAACCCTAAACCCCAAGTAGATAGCTAACCCTTAAGATGCACCCAATAACCAGAAGCCCAGCAGGGTTGTGCTTCTCTATCCTCTACTATACTTAAATAAATTTTATCTTATTTTATTGTTATTAATAAAGTCTTTTTTTATCTTCCTCTTTCTCATTTGATGTGTATGTTTGTCATCATTTCACATTCTCTAACTGAAACATTTATTGATTGTCCAAGTACATGTCCGTACCATCTTAAATATGTCTTTCGAAATTTTTCCTCAATAGATGCAATTCCGACTTTCTCTCTAATGCTTTAATTTCTTATTACCTTGAGATGAACAAAATTACTAAAACAAGAGAGAAGCAGGAAAAGATGGGTGATAGGTTTCAGGAGGGGGATGAACAAAATTGCCTTGAGATGATGCGAACATGGAGAAGTAAAGATGACCGTCAGAGAGACTGCAGATTTTAGGATCAAATAATAGATATCGAAAAGAAAATAAATCTCTGGCTGGATGGCGAGGAGTGCTAAAGACAAAAAGGAGGAAAAAAAGAGAAGGTCATCAGCTCTTATCAGGCACAGGAATTGCTGATGAGTCATCTTGCTGAAATTTTTTTTTAGCATTGCTTGAAGTAATGAATCTATCGATTAGAGATTTGAGCAGTTAGCTTAGTGCATTAAGCTTGAAAATCAATGAGAAATAGATTGCATATTTTAGCAGTTAGGTAAAAAAATACAGTAAGACTGAAAGTTAATGAAAAACAGATTGCATACATTACTGAGCTCTACATCATCTCCAAGTTCTTGAACAAGGCCCTCATGGTTATCTTCACCATAAAGACTACCTGCACTTTCCAGCATGGCACGGAAAATACTTCCAGGAGAATCATTCTGTTCAATCTTTTGTTGTGCTTCATGAAGATCAATCTGAGAAGAATGAGAATATTACCAGCAAAATATATATATAGCTGAAGAACAATAGCAAGTCAAACCATCTAAGACCATTGATTAGTGCATTGTCTCCTAACTTATCGGTATGTAAGATTAGCATTATGAAACTAGAAAAATTGTTGGCATGATTCAACCAGCAAATCGACAAACAAGCATGTACCTGCAATTTACTTTCATGTATCCCCTCGTCTGGTCTGATTGTATTATTACTTTGAGACTGAGGTTCAGATTCATTGACACTGACCGATGGGGACTGGGACTGGGACGGAATTCTGCCAATGACTTGTGATACTATAGGCATCATTTGCCGTATCATGCTAGAAAAATCAATTCCACCTTGACTACCTGCAGATCCCATTATCATGCTCCCAAGATCTTGACCTTCTACTTGTTGCACTATATTGTTCAGAGTATTCATCATTGCTGGACTCTGAGTATATTGCTCCATCATTCCTCTCAGAGCAGCAGGAGAACCTAATCCAGTCTGCTCAACAAAATTCGTCAAAATATTATTAAAAGAAGGGCTACGAAGGACCTGACTCATCATGTCGCCAGTATCTACTTGTTCCCTTGAACCTTGCCCACCAAAAGACATGCTACCCACAAGCTGATTAAGGGCAGAAGGAAATGTACCAGAGGAACTATTCGCACTGTCTCCGTTACCGTCAGGGAACTGGGAAACAATTGATCTCAGTAACTCTTGGCCCCTAGAAATAGATTCTGGATTTTGACTGACCGATGATGAATCATGGGATTTTCCATCCTCAACTATAGGCTTTGCTACCTTGCTCCGCTTCTGAAGAAGATTCTAAATAAGAATATAAAGCATAACCAAAACATATCACAAGGAAAAAGACCAAAAAACATGCATAAAAGTTGTGAACTCTGGTATGCATGTAACCAAGGTTTTCTCACCTTGGATTGCAGACCACCCAATCCAAGCCCCAAAGGAGAAGTCCTACCAGTCCCACCAGACTTGCTGCTTTCTGCAATGACCTTCGTCTTGTCATCAGGGGATTTTTCCTTAGTAGCCAAAGTGTTGACAGGTTTTGAGGATGCAGACCCTCCTATCCCACCAGTAATCAAAGAATGCTGCAAAATAATACTGAATTTGAAGGTCCAAATACCACAGTAGTAGGAAAAAAATCCCACCATAGTTGTAAACCCAATAATATCAAACCTCCAAATGAGACATTATCTACCTGCTTTCCACCATCTGTGGAAATCCCAGGAACATGCGTCTCAATATTCTTGTTTGCAGAATCAAGGCGATTATCAGTCCGATCACTTACAATATTCTCATGAGTATTTCTTGATGAAGAACCTACAATAGCAAGAGAGAAACGATAAGCATAGACACTTGAGTGGAAGAGAAACGATATTACTTATATACCAACACAAATGGTGATAACCATAGATGCAATGAATGTAAGAGAAACAATATTACTCGTATAATTTACCTTCAATAACTAACTGCTGCCCGACTGTGTCTGATATACTTTTGGCAGGGGCACATCCACTTGTTTGATCTGGTGCAGAGCCAGAAGATGCATGATCGGTGTCTGAGTTTTCTTGTGCCACTACTTGAGGAACACTAGCAGATTCTGAAGAAGAATGTTGAACACTAACTGCTGTAGTAGGTTGTGTTCCACTACTTATAGAAGGATGGGAATGTTGGGATGAAGTGGAAGGCGTGGGGTTCGATGGTGGTGACCCCACATGTACAGGAAATACAACACTAAGGACATGACCAGAATTTTCACTGGGAGAACGTCCTGGAATAGCTGCAACAACTGTTCTAGCTGTCATTCCTCGCATTGGAGCAGCATTCCCCAAAGGCCCTGAAGCATTGCCAGTTTGACTTGCTTGTTCCATGTTTTGGCGTTCAGCATGATTAAGATCCCTTGTAGTTTCCCTTGCACCAGAAGATGATACACTGGGTGCTAATGAACTCCCTGGTTGGTTAAAATTTAGCATAAACCATAGAGAGAAGGTGAGTAAAATTAAAAATCTCTTACCAGAGAGTACGTGTACATTTATATTTCTCATTAATTCCCCAGCATTTAATATATTAGAAGGTCCATTAATCAAAGGCGAAGCACCAGTGAAAAGAGAGCTCAATTGAGGAGGCGAAGGCTGCAACAAAAATATGAGAAGCCTGCTAACATAAAATTAACAATTCATCTGCAATACAAAGAATGTTATAGTAACCTGAACCATTATTGGATTTGGTCCTGTGGAAGATATATAAACTGCTGGGCCAGAGTTCACGAAAGGACCGTCCTGCATCATATATAAGGTTGTGATACTACTGAATACTGATTATATTTCTAGCATGTTAAAAGGTAGCATACAGAAGATGATCCTGCCCGCAACATCATAGTTGTACGACCAAGCTCCAAAAGCATTGCACCTAAATGTTGCATAACTAAACCCAGATGCATGGCTTCAGTCTGTATCTGATTTCGAACCAATGGATCAGAAGTAGTGGCTTCTCTTCTCAAGCGCTCAGCCATACGCTATAGAGAGAAACAGCGGCAACTCTATGTCATATTATGACAACAACTTGTGAAAGAAATAGAAGTACATAAACATTCCGATAATATCTCTTCACTTATCTTCAGCATACAACAACAACAACGATAACAACAACTAAGCCTTATCCCACTATGTAGGATCGACTATATGGATCCTTCTATTCCATTGAACTCTATCTCCTACTATTATCTTCAGCATAATACCACTAAAACTAAACAATTTTTTTAAAGATTTTCCTTTCACTACATGCTTACAGTTGTTGAGCCTTTTCCATTTCAGTTACCTTATTATTGAACAACTCATATTCTTGATGTTGCAGAAGCCAAAATTGCCAAATTTCAAGGCAATATTTTTCTTAAAAGAAAAATTAAAGGCTTTCATAAACAAATGAAATTACACGTGTTACTAAAAATTGAAACCCTGGGAAGCAAGGTCTCAATTTGATTGCACAAGATAGTGAACAAAAATGATGATCCATCATTCAAACAAGTATACTGTGGCAAATAAATGTTCAATAAAGGAATACAAGAATAAATAAACAAATAAATAATCACACTCAAATATTCTAAAAATAAAACTAAGAGCATACAGAAAAGGCAGTTGCTGTATTTCCGCAAAGAAGTACTCTTGCTTGGTCAATTACTGAACCCAACACATCAGGAGTAGGTACTCTGTTCCCATTCAAGGATGCGTTATCTGACCTTGGAATATTCTGTGTATGGCTTGGTACAGATGACTGAGAACCTTCAGATATTATATTCATGAAGAAGATTTCTCAATTGTTTGTCAGATAATATTCCAAAGTATAAAAATTGTTAGAAGGGAGAAGAAATCACCACTGTTTTGTAGTAATTGCTCCATGCGGTGGATATAATCTGATAAGGTCCTCAAAGAATCAGGAATGACCTGAAGCACAGAAAAATGGGTCAATAAAAAGGCATAAGAGAACTAAACTAACAAAAGATTAAACAGAATGAAAATTCTACCATATTTGGTTGTAGTACTGCTGGTGAAGCGAGTTGAAAGGGTTGATTGACCAACGTAACAGGTGGCTGTGTTTGATTGTTTTGTTGAGCTCTGCCATTAGCATCTTGTGAATGTCCTGTGCTATTACTAGGAGTTGGCTGATTCTGTCAATAAAAAGCACTAGCATTAAACTTTTTATTCAGTCAAAATAAGAAACATATAAAGAAACACTCACTACTGCAACAGATAGGGTGTTGTTAGCACCAGCAGGAGATAAAATTCCAGCTCCTAGAGATTGCAGAACTGCACCCACAACCTTTTAAAAGGATAAAACATATTGTAGATAAATCCGCAAGAGATCGAAACACACAAAATCATAACTTGAAGTAAAGGTGAAGTCATACAACTTCTGAAGCAAGGAAATTACCCGACCAATATCAGGTACCAAGCCCATTCCTTCTCTTTGGTCAGAAATATTAACAGTTCCTAGAACAACACTATGTGAAACTTGTCCAACCCTATTGGGAGGTGAATTGGTTGAAGAATCAGTTCCTGCAAATTTATGAGAATTATAACAACATACAACTACTTAGACAACAGAGTTGTGTTACCATGTACATTTAGCATACAGACATGTCTTTAGTGACTTTTCAAAAAAGAAAAAACGTGAAATGGATAACTGAAATAAAATATAGATGATAGTGCAAGAATCTGAAGACGTGTGCGCTGAAGATTTCATCTCTTTCTAGTCATAGTGAAAGGACAAACAGAATGGAATTCGAATGTTATGTTTGCTATTTGATTAATTAGAAATCTGCTAATGCTATACAATGGGATCAGCCTAATACTAAATATATTGGCAAACTACAAAATACTAAATCCAGTAGAAACAGCTCAATGGCTAGCTGGAAGCATCCAAGTTGTCCACACAAACTCGAGGGTTCTAAGACAACATTCAAAATCTTGGTTGGACATGCATAATGGTTCATGCTTGGACCAGACTGTTCTTGTATAGTGCATACACATACTATATCAATGCAACACAGTGCAAAGGCCCATGCTCAGTCCAGATTCTTGACTTGTGTCAGAGGTGATAATACTAAGATGACTACATGAGGTCACTAAAAAGGTGAAATAAAAACACTACTGGCCAAGAGGAATTAGGTGGATTCCATTATAGATAAAATGAGATATATGGAATGTTCAAAGACAATATGTTGAATCCTTATTTCTATATAAGTTCGCTCCCAGCACAAAACTATATTGTATCAGTGCAACTCATATTAACACGTGAAACATTACCTTTTGACCATTCAATCAATCATACTGCCAACTTCCAACTCTCTTTAAAAGAAATAGTTTCCGTCTATAATTGGCTTCAAGAAGATGGTAATATTGAACAATCATGGTTTCATAATATTGTTTACCATAATAAATTGCCACTATATTCAGGCTGCTTATGATGTTTGCCAAACCATCAAATTCCCATAGGAATACCTTTATCTCAATAATTTCAATATTGATTTTGTTGAAGGTGTATTCAAGGTTGTCTTTAACAAGAAAGTGCTCAGCATTGCTAGAATGAAAAATAAATAAATATTTTTTATTGTTGGAGTCAAGGACCAGTGATCTATATTATGTATTTGACAATTTTCTATCATATAAAAACACTGTCAAGGAACATGCAAAGTTGTATTGCTAACAAAAGCAAGATGAAAATGAGCTACTGAAATTAGATGATTCATGTGCCACTTAACTGATACATACGACCTATATTGAGTGATGCAGTGCACAAACCACAGTTTTAACATCACATTTATCATCAGCACAAAATGCAGTTAAGTTGTCCAAAAGAAATGGCAAATTGCTAGACATCAGCAAAAATAGATATCAAGTTAACAGATAAGTTCAGGGATGACAATGGGTATCAAATTACTAGAAATGTTCAAATCAATTAAATTATTTTTTGTTACGTGAACTTGTGTCGTTGGATTCCTCCCTAGCTTTCACTCAAATTTTATTATCCTTTCTAATTATAAGATCTATTAGTTGTCTTCAAACATGATCATACCATCTCAATCTATTTTCTATAACACCTATTTGAGCCTTCACTTCCACAACCAATGAAAACCTTTGACTATGGAAAATCCTTAGACAATATATCACAGATTCATTTATGTCAACAAAAAAGCTCACATAATCAGATAACCTAATCTAGTTTAAATATTCATCAAATTAGGAAAATTTTAACTTTGCATTAAGGTAAATGTGTAAACAGTAAGAAAAACAATGCAAGATTATAATAGTTCATTCTCACAATCATGACAGCTAGTTCAGTGCTGAATAATAAAAATTACCACCACGTTATGGAATTACAAAGCTACAAATAAGGGAACTAGAAAGAAATCATAATCAAGTAGGAACAGCTACCACTGGAATTTAAACGTTTTAATTGCTAACAAGAAAACATTTCTTGATATCTATCCTCAATAAGGCAGTGACAAATTGATAATAAAAGACTAGTAATACACTAAAGAAAAAGAGCATCTGAAGACCACCGTAGAAATAAATAATCTAGATTTACCTTGGTCATGATTGTGAGATTGACCTCCAGAAACAGTCCCAGACCGAGTTGGAGCCTCAACTGGTCTAGCAACCAAATGTAGCGTATGTCCATCTTCCAGATCTGTATGATTGTGAAGGTACAACTTTGCAAGCCCTTTGTGAACAAATATAGTAAATCCAGTGTTCGGAGAAGGCACTACTTGACATGGTGCTTGGTGCCACAACCAAGGCATCCTCAGTAGCAGTTAGAGTGAACCACCTTTCGAGAAAGGTGCTAAGACCTATGCTTAAGCCCAGGTATGGGACACAAAAGACAGTCTTCATAGTAACATATTATATCTCTTGTTATGCTTCTATAACTTTTGGCTGGCCTTCTGCATGCATGTATTTGTAGTCAGTTCTACCTTGGTTGTTCCTCCATTCTCCAGGGTCCATAGCAAGGGAAAAATAAAAATAAAAAAGAAGGAAGTTGGACATCTAAGTCTTTATGAAGCTAATTGTCTGGTCCTTTAAATTTAAGCTTTTAGCATCCTATAACTGACTGTGGTGATAGCAGAACTGATATTATTTCAGTTATAACATCATATTAAATTTTATGGACAAAAACATTGATTATGTGATTGAACTTTTTTAGATTGATTCATAGTATTATGTTTTTTGATGTCACGTTATCATAACTTTATATGTTTGAATTTCTTTTTGATTGACTGACTAATGAAAATTTTATGTTATTGAGCTTTTTTAGATTGATTTACAGTATTATTTTTTAATTTCATATTATTGTAACTTTATATGATTGGATTTGTTTTAGATTGACTGACTGATGAAAAAGCTATCAATAACACCAGTATGACTTTGTGCTATATGACTTGTATTTGTGTATACAAATCATATAACTTAAGAGTCAATAGTTAGCTTCACGTGTTAGCATCTGAGATTTAATCATACATCTATTAATATATTAGTATTATGGCATAAGCTTTTCTATATATGGATAAAATTATTCTATTTAGGTATATAGCATATATGTATCTCTTTCAACTGCATTCTTGCTGTCAAAACGGGCACCAGAGTGATCCTCATTGTTCCAACATCCACATCTAGGCTATAAGGCCTCTTAATGCAAGCACCTTCAAGAAAAATAGCCTAAAGCATGAACAACTAAAAATGGAACATTACAAAATGAGCATAGGTGACATTAGAATGATAACAATATATAGTAGTGCTCATGCTTCCTATAGCTAAAGAAGAGGCAAAAAACTTCAACTTCTACTTAACCTGAGATCTAATACAATATTCAATAAGGGCAGTTTTGTGCACAAAACTCCCGTCAACGTAGGGTCTTGGAGAAGGATCGGACAGCATTGGATTTATTATACGTAGTCTTATCCTACATTGCAATAGGTTATTTCTACGACTCGAACTAGTGACATCAAAGTTACACATCAACAATTTTACTATTGCATCAAGGCTCCACTTCATCTAATAGATCTAATACAATATTCATTATACAATAATCAGATTACAACAAATGTAGCTTTATCGAGATTGCATAAAGATTCTATTTACATACAAAATTTGCTCTAGATATTAGTTACTTCACATATTGGGTCTCACAATGGACATCTTTACTACATAGATCCTCAATAGACACAGTTACCTACTGCAGAAATGTCAAATTTCAATTACACCCATTTAATTTAGGTTCATAAGGTACAGAAGATGTTTTGTCAGATTTAATTGAAAAGAAGCAAAAAACCAAATTGAACAAGGACAGTATTGAAATATGAATACTATTTCATTTCTATTTGCAAAAAACTGATACGCATTATGTACCATGCTATGTAATTTTAATTTCAGTAATAGGTTAGTAATGGCAAGGAAGAAATCAGAAAGAGGAATAAATCATCTATCATATCCTTGTGGCTATCATGATTTATAACTAAAACTGAAAACATATTGTTAATGAAATTTAATTATTGCTAAGCTAACAAAGCATAACTAAATAGAAACAAGAAATAAAGGATACGATAATCAGAAAGAAGGTGATCATCCTTTAGGACCTTCCCCCTAAATATCAACCGCTGCTGCTCTACTGGAATACCTGAAGCACTTGCTACCTTTGCCTTTAGTGAAGGAATAGGTATCTAGACAATTTTGAGGATAAAGAAAGCTAAATTAGTGGCATTAATTAATATGTTTTGTCCAGCATATAGATATAAGATATTCAAAATGGACGAATAGTCCTTTTTTTGGTATTCAATGAGAACAAAATAATACATATTGCAAATTGACCTACATATTCTATGAAGAAATTTTTCCTTAAAAAGGACTGCAACAACTCTTAAAATGTCTTGCTTTAGTATAATCTCATAGAGATTTGTAGGATTGCAAGCAACTGGAGATATAATCAAATAAATATTTCACTATATGGGAGAAAATTCTAGATAGTTATCTTCTAGAAAGGTGTTTTGCTCCTTGAAGTTCTATCGACAATCAAAAAGATAAAAAAACAAACATACATAATTGCAGGTCTATATGATTAGATTGGTTAGGTTTTCGAAGTATCAATACAAATCAATGGAATAGGATATTATATAGATGTCTTTGAAATAATTATCATCAATACATGTTAGTTCAAATGTTTGGATTGCTTATGTTGATTTTGTCCTGATACTGAAATACAATAAAATTATATGATAATCATATGCCATAAATGGTAATAGCATATCTTCAATTAATAAAAACAAATCATAATGAAATAGTTAGTGTTTAGCACAAAGTAATTATTAAACACTACAATCAGGCTTAGCTATTGTTAATCATATCAGAAGTTTTATTTAAGTAGGAGTGTTTTTGTCCTATAATGTCATTGCAACGCTAGCAAGAGGGATATGTTCCAAATTACTAGCCAATCTACGATAAACCAGATTCATACGAGTTAGCAAGGAAAAAACATAATAAAACATGAAATCACAACTTCAATTTGCAAAATTAGAATATCCTACTACAAGATTACCTTCCACCTAACACCACCATACTCCATAGATAAACAACACGTTAAAAGATTTTGTCATACAAAAAACAAGTTACACCACCAAAAATAAGGAAAAACTAGATTGCTAATATCTTCAATAGCAAACTAGTAGCACCTCCAAAAACACATCAGAAGCTAGGCAAACTCACAAGAAATTACTTAAAACACTTATAGTAGCCTTACCTCTCTGTTTAAAGAAAATGTATAGATCTGAGAATCCAGTGACTTGACATTAATCTGTATAGTTGAATCTGAAGATTCACCAATTCCTGAGGTTGAACACTTGCTTTGATCAGTAGCCATCCTGTTGAATATGAGCACGCATAAAAGTCATAACCATGAGATGGGAGTGTGAAATTAGTTAAAGTAAAATGTTAATTCAGGTCCATTAATGACTTCCTAATGACTATTTGAGGGGGAAAATGAAAAATATATACATGTATTAGAGCAAGAACACATGGAGCTATAGTACACCTACTGCAATCTAAAAAAAAAAACTAAATAATCGTTTCCAAACAAGAATACCATTCATATCAAATGACAATAGAAAATAACAAGCAGTGAGCAAGTCATCATATTGGAATTATGCGCATGTATACACAGAATCCTTCATTTTTCTTTGCAGTGTGCAAGTGCCAAAGATGAATGAAATCTACTATGTCATCACGCTTATAAAACCATCCAATATAGTTCCAACTTGCAATAACCCATAACTTACGTTCTTGAACTTCCAAATTTCATAATAACAAAACTCCATTTTCATACACAAATAATACCTTATATAATACTTGTTAAAGTAAGAACGAGATTAAATACCCATGCAGTTTTTTTTTTTTTTTCAAAAACTGCTAATTGGATTCGGGAAAAGAATGCTCCCATTCGCGCGATTCAGGGGGGAAGAAGAAAAATTGATATTTTTTTTTATCTTGTGCGCTAAAAGAGAAAAGAAAACGGAGCACGATTTCATGTATAAATCTCCATTCATTGAATCCAAACAAAAAATGGGAAAACTGAGACGTAAACGGGTAGGTATAAATTAAACGACGTTTAGATAAACAACAAAAACAGGAAGAAGTGCATTCTGAGATCTAGATAAAACTCGGTCCTCAAAACTTTGAGTTTTCTTAGAGGAAAGTGCAAGAATATTCAATGACATCGAGTTCTCGGAATAGTTTTCCCATTTCAGATCCAAGCAGGAGGGGGAAAAATGCGAATAACAGGCTCCAACATCTCGCAAAAGCTGACCTTTTCGAGGAAAAACAACGAAATTAGAGAAATAATTGAAAACCGTGCACCGAATCCGATGCAAAAATACCATCATTTCTAATAACAAAAAAAAATGAAAACAAAGGAAAATATCTCCATACCTACAAAGGAAATCGAGAGCAGAAAAGGTGTGATCTGATCGAACCTTATCACGAAACCAGCAAACGGATCGATGTCTTCTTCCTTCCCCCGTTCTTCTTTAAATGGAGCAAAAAATGTACAGATCAACCACGCCTCCCTTTTCTGGATCCTTTCCTTCGTGGTGGCTCAGGCGGTCTCAAGGCCACCGTCGATTCTGAAAAGGACCAGAAAGGGCTTTCGCTAGCAGAGAAAAATTCTATGCGGGAATTCAAAGTCTACCAATCAGGCGACAGCCCAAGGCCCGGCCCGTTAACCCAACTTTGCATGTTTGTGTATTTATTTATTTTGTATTGGCACCGGGTATTTGAACCTTCAGTCCGATTAATTTCGGAGAGTGATCGATTTTGTCCCACGGACTTTCCAAATGAATCAGGTAAGATTGAAGTCCAAGTGACCTCCTCGACATTAAGGATAAATCAAGAAAGTATTTATAGCTTTTTACAATTTAATTCGGACTTCACAGTCGCGTTATTTTTGAACGACAGTCCAATACTGAAATTATACTCTGTCCATCGGACAAATTCCTAGATCCCAGAACTGTCCGAATGAATTTTTTTTAATTCTCCATCGAATAATCTCATAGCATATGATTAAACTGTGTTCTGTCTTTTTATTTTTATCACTGCACTGCGCCGCTTGTGTATTTGTTTGTAGTTTTGTTATTTGTTGTCAAAATGTCCTTTATAATTTATTATTATGTCTTCGTTCCTTCTCTATTATTGATAAAATTGTCCATATCAATAAAAAGATAATTGGATAATAAAACTTAAATAATAATATTAAATTATAAGAGACACTTTCATAAATTTATGAAAATATAAACTGTAAAATAATAATGATGAAATTAAAGAGGTTATTTTGGATCAGGCTTAAGTTTATGCTCTATCTCATTTAAATTTAAATAATTAATGTCGTGATTTTAACAATGAAAAGTAAAAAAATTTAACACCGATTATATTTAAAACAAAAAAAAAATATTACAATAGATATGTATTAAAAAAATTTAAACGTCATACTAGATTTGAAATAAAATATAAAAATTAATCGACTTTTTAAAATCTATTAAATTTTAGAAATTTGGAATTTTTTCAAAATTAGGTGAATTATCAAAACACTTCGACTATAAGATTTAATATGTTTTTATCGCCTCCATGGGAATGGTACATTGACTAGGACAATGTGATGGATACGGATTGATTTCGAAAGAAAATTTAAAATTCTGTTCTGAACTCAAATGATCTTTCACTATTTTTGACTAACACGTCAAAATCCAAAGAATCTTCTGTAATTTACTTCCCTCGCAATGATCATAAAACAAACTGCAAAATATATTTTTATCAAAATACGTACCATAAACTCATTCATAACGATAAGGTGAATTATTATCATTAGTATTTTTTTTTTATCAAAATGCATTCTAAATTTATTTCCTTCTACTATTCTAAGGAGCATCCCGCGTGAATTGCGGATAAAAATAAAAGAGAGGGAGCTCCTTTTTAAGCCGAAAGTATCTCCCAGTTAAAAATTATCATTATTATTATTATTTTAAAAAAAAATATTTATATATATAAAAAATAAAATCCTCTATTTTATAAATATTATGAATTACATGATAATCAATTACATCATCAACTCCGAATCAACTTAATTGAGCATATCTAAACATACTTCAATCAATGAAAAAAATACTTTATTAATTATGATACATTTAATTATTTTATATTATATTTTATAAATATTTGGAAAGAAAGAGTGGACCTACAGAAAATTTTTGATAGTGAAAAAATAAATAAGATTTTTATTTATTTTGTCGTGACATTATAAGGACTAAAAAAAACTTTCCGATAATTTCTACACTATCATATCAGCTTGTAATAAAATTCAAGGCCCAAGACTATTTTGACATAAATAGAGTGCAAAAGTCTGATGATGGTGTTTGTTATACGGGCTAATAAAAAAAATACAGAACTATCACACTATATATAAATCAGAACTTCAATTAACATGTGCAAAGATGAAGAACACTTGAGAACTCAAAGTGATAAATTCTCCAAAAATCGACCTCATCAATTACAAATAATCACCTTTGCACTTACCGAGAAATTTAAATCCTCAAAACCAATAAGAACTTGAAAAGGAGGAAAAATAGAATAAACCTTAAGCATACGATGAAATGGATCTTGCACAAATTAATCACTATCCTGATTAAATAGGAATCTGAAACTATAGGCCTATTTGTTACCATCTACAAGCTATATATATATGTGTGTGTCTTGAATGCATATTAACTTGAGTTACTAGTACAATTAGATAAGATGCATCGCAACTACAGTTGGTTAAATTTTTGCTTAGTGAACATACTTTTTTTCTTGTGGGTTTGCAAAGTTTTCATTGCAGAGATCCCAAAAGAACAAGCCAGTGCTCCTCTTTGCTTCTTCTGGAGTAAACAGCTTCCACAAACCACACCAAGCTTTGCTTGCCAAGATAAGCCAGATGTAGTCTTTGATCTCGAAGATTGATCTGACAAAGCTGCTTCAATTCAGCTTTTTTTTTCCGAACAGTGGATTCCTGTCGATTAGGAAAGGGAGCAACTTAAACATCAATCAAGACATTTTCAGATCAAATTTGATTACGATGACTCCCACTAAACGGATACTTCATTCATATAAAGGATCCTTATATGTAACACATGTTGATGAAACACCTTGGACAATATTCCCTTGGTGAGTGGATCCGCAATCATTGAATCTGTCTAGATATGTTCTATTATTGTTTGACTACTCTGGGCTTTTTTCTTAACCGTCAGGTATTTGATGTCGATGTACTTTGACTTCAACAAACTACGATTATTCTTAGAATAGAATTCTGTAACTTTATTATCACAGAAAACTTTCAATGGTCTGTCAACACCACCGATGATATGTAATGTTGTGATAAAATTTCGCAGTCATATCCTGTGATTTGATGTTTCATAGTATTAAACTGAAACAATTTAGTCCATCAACTTCATTGGTATAGGACTAAAGTGATCATAGCTACTCTATATATGATCGGTAACAAGATCCGTCAATAATCACGATACTAATATTGTCGATGATATAGATCTGATGTGAATGTGTATCAATTGATGCATGCAAAACTTAAGTTGTCTAGGTCGATAGGGGTCAGGACGGGGTCGAGTAACACTAGACATACAAGGCGAGTTAGAGGCAGGGCATGCTTAACATGTATAGTTCACTTGTGCCAACCTGGTTTTGGTTTCAGCTCACAAAAGAGTGCTAAGTTTCACTTATGCCAATGCATACCTACTGAATGCTAATATCTATAAAATTTCTTGGAGCAGTTAGGTGTCGATCGAACAGATGATAAAATGAGGACAATTAGTTAAGCTTGCCTGAGCATGTTCAGAGATGACAATAACTATCTAGTCAGAAAAAATAGAATCGAAGTAATAAAAATGGTTTAATTAATTTGAATGTTAGTGATAAGTTTTTTGATAGTTCTATTAATTGTTTAATAAAAATGATCTTATGGAAGCATAAGATATATGTAGCTGATCCTAAATAGTTGGAACAAGTATGACTTGATATGATCGCAAGGATGACGACGACGATAATAATGTCATGAACCTTCGATCCGACATCATAGAGAAAATAATTGTTTAATAAGAATTTATTGAGTTGCAGAGAAGCTCATAAAAGGTTAAACCATATATCTAAGTGATACAGCCGAAACACAAGTAAGATTTTTTAACGAGTGGATAGGACCAGAACGTTTGATCAATTCATCTAGGAAAATAAATTCAGTGGCATGAGTGCGTGTGTTTCTATGTAAAGGGCAAATTTATGTAATAAATAGCTAGCCTACCAAGATATTTCTTCTATCCATCCAAAAGCAATTCCAAAAAGAGATTCGTGCGGCATTCAGTTATCAGGACACTATGGTTTTCTCTTTGGATTCTCTCTCTGTAAATTCGATATGCGGTTCTTGACTTATTCTAGCAAAGCACCAACACTAAAGCACTGGAACAGCTCAGCTGTAGAAAATTTACCATAATTCAGTCCGTCAGGAGAACCGACAGCTACATGTTCAAAGTAATCTTTGCCAGCATCTGCAGTCGGATAAAAATATCAGAATTGTTAGGCAGAAAGTTTGGGTTCAAAATCCTTGTAATAATGATTTTTTTTTTCATGTCATATTGGTACTACCATGCTTCATTGTTAGAGATGGGTCCTGATCTTCGATGTACCCAATAATTTTTGCTGGATTCCCGACGGCCATGCTTCAGATAGTGAAAATAAAAAGGTATGAGTATTAGAATCACAATGAACTTACAACTAGGATTCAAAAATAATTGATAGACAAACAGTTGATTATATATTTAAAAAAAAAAAAGGACAGTCTAATGCACGAACCTCCCGCCATGCAGGATTCCGAAGAAAGATCCATTGTACGCAACTTTACCTTGCTTTGCAAAAGACTGTTTTCAGGATTCGAATCCATGACTTCTATGTTATAAGGCAACGACTTTACCGTTGCACCCAGACTCCCCTTCAGTTGATTTATTTGGAACATAGTGTTCACTAGAAGAATGCTACATATTGAAAATAAGGTTTGTCTTCATTTTTCTGATAGGCTGAGTACTATGCGCTTAAATTTTTCAAAGACTAACAAATACAGATTCCTACAGCACAACACCACTGCTATACCCACCCCTACAAAGGCATGTTTAATACAGATTCCTACAGCACAACACCACTGCTATACCCACCCCTACAAAGGCATGTTTGATATACTTGTTCTAGATGATTTATCATTGCCAAACAACAATGTTATTAACAACAATAGACATCATTCTGTCATCAACCTCTACACCCAACCAACTGGATTATATTTGAAATCATAGGGTCCGATCAGGGTGGCCCTAAAACAACTACAATTTACCAATCAATTCGAAACACAGTATGGTACAACCGACAGTGTAACAATTACAAAAAATTCGATAAATAATAAGCATGACACCAAAATGTGGGGATAGACTTATGGATAGTAGTAACATATCCGGATTTGCCTCCCGAAATACTGGCTGTCATAGTCTTCGAGCTCAGTCACAGCGGCAAAAAGAAATACCTTAATATGACACCAAGACTCAACCCTTATAGCGGTCTATTGCACAAGATGCAATATATGAGAACTTGGCAACCAAATTTAACAAACATATTGTGACAAAAGCAACAGCCGACAATAGTATACTTAGTTCCTTGGGAAGATATTGTTGGGGAAACAATGCCCTCAAGTGGTCGGTATTATATCCATACCATGGTTGGAATTGTAAAAGAGTTAACCCAAATGAAGAGTGATTATAGGGAAACATTTTGAGGGGACTCACTAGACTGGTGATTAGGTTGGGATTAAGAGTGGGGTCTTATAATAATGTTAATTCTACTTGTTAGTGAATGCCTTTTTATATATTTTATTTCCATTGCACATTAAGACTCTTGCAAAGAAGGATAAAACTGCATACAATAGAGTCTTTCCAGGGACCCCCGCATGACGAAAGCTTCGTATACCATATTGCTTTTTTTTTTTTTTGTACATTAAGACTCTTGGTGTGCACGCACACCATCCAAAAACTATCAATTTTATTGACTTTGTTGTGAGAATTGTGTATTAGTATTCTGTCTATTCGACAACTCCCCCGCTAGTCAATGTGTCCGATCCATTTCATTCAATCCTATAGATAAAACTAAGTATGAACATTCATTTCAACTTTCTGTATACAATTATAAAGAAAACAAAATCATACAAGCACACATATTGCATTATGCTGGAACTACATTGCAGTATAAACTTTCCTTGTGCATGAAAATAATCACAATTTACTTAAATTGCTTTAAAAAAAAATTGATGATACTCTCAACAAGGAAAAGGAGAATGATATCTATAGTTTAACATTTTTTTAATCAAATCAAAAGGATGGACTAACCAACCTGTGTGGAGGTACATTCTTCAAGACAACGGAACCAGCAGCGATCATAGCACCTTCACCAACCACAATATTACCAAGAATTGTTGCACTAGCTCCAATTAGAGCACCTTGACCAATTTTGGGATGACGATCTCCAACTTCTTTACCAGTTCCTCCCAATGTAACTCCCTGTAGAAAACAGAAAACGATAAAATTTACCATCCTTCAATGCACGTCTTCTAGAAATAAAAAAAAGTTGTACATGGTACTTGAAAAGAAGAACAGAATATTAATTGATAAAAAATATTAGAATAAAACAGAGATTTAAAGAACACTCAATTCAGCCGCCATTTATGAGATCAACAAGAAATAATGAATTATGTCCCAAACACACAGACTTACTTTAAGAACTCTGCCATTTACTAAATGGATTGATGCTAGCCAATGGTCACCCTATACAACATCAACTGTTATTGTAATACTTTTGTCCAAATGAATGCATTTCATCCACCTTTGCTAAGAAAAGTTTCATGCCATTAACAAGCATTTGCAAAGTCTCTCTCGTCCACCTAAATTGTATTCCCATATTTGAGCCATATGGGAGGAAGAAAGCACCTTGATAAACACATCCTAACCTGTGACTGACAGGACAAGTGGAATTTCCAGTTATTCTTTTTTTTCTTTTGCATGTCAGATGACCTTTATTAGCCTAATTATCCTGAAGAATATCCCTTCGCACCACAAGTTCACAATCAACTAATTATGTAATATCATCTCCAAGTTCTACTTTTCCTTGCCCTGCCACAATCTCATGGCATTTTAAACACGTATACTTTTGCTCCAAATCAAATATAACTTGATGCCACTCAAAAACTTGAGTCTCCAAAAGATTGAAGGAAGAACCATGTCCAAGCCACTTAGGCACAAAAAAATTTGAATAACTCTTGGCTCATTCGACCAATCAAAAGTAATTCAGATAAGCCAGATCACTGTAATGCTTCCAATATGCAAAATGTTAGTGTACCCACAAGATCAGAACTAGATGTTCAAATCTGGAAATTACAAATAAAGAGCATGACTAACAAGAAGAAATGTCTGACTATTAGCACAATGAGTAGAATGAACAAAATAAGAAAGACTTTCCACTTCTGTCACCAAAGACAATTTTGAGTTGCAAATAGTATCTTCCCTAAGTTTTTCTCCTGAATACAACTTTTGCATGATGATAAGACTATCCAAAATATATATCTAGAATGAACAATACAAGCATATACAAGTAGAAAAGACATCGTTCAGATTTATTTCTAAATTAGATGGTCCATATATATTATCTATATATACACACATATTATATGCTAATGGAAAACCAGAGTTGAATGCTTGCCTGCATCAGAGAAACCCAGTTTCCAACAACTGCAGTTTCCCCAATGACTAAACCTGTTCCATGATCCAATAGTATTCCCTCACCAATACTTGCAGCTGAAAAAAGGAAAGAAGGAATAATGAGGGGTTGGAATGTTAACAAAAAACAAGTAATGAACTTCAGCTCTACGGTCAATTTTTTTTATTGTAAATGGAGTAAGGAGTAGCGATAGCAACAGTTGACTGTTATGCAGCCTATGCCAATTAGTGCCAGGTACAGATCATCAAATATGCTGACAGAATAAGTACATTAGTGTTTCATACGATGCTAAGTTCCACTTCCACTATAGCACTTCCTGTCTTCAGGCATTAACCAATATCTTACAATAACTTTAATGTGAGCCTCTATTTATTTTATTGGTTATTTCGAATTACATGGTCATTACATTACCCAATCCAATTATCTAATTTTTAGATTAATTAGTCATTGTATAACCTGTAAATAGCTGGGTCATATTTCTATTTGTTGATAGAATAAGATATCCAAGATCTCTATTACAACATCCACATTAGTAAACCATGATCATGCTCACATGTAATGGTACTGATGCATACAAACAATAGAGAATATTTAATCACTAAGCTATGTTTCACTTTGATACCAAATGGTTCTAGTGTAAACAACAGTAACAAAAAAAAAAAAAACTTCTGTGGTATAACCTTAAAATTAACAAGTACCTGGATGTATATCCACAGCAAAAACCTAGAGAAAGATCACAATACAAGAAAATAAACTTAGAAAGGCAAACTATATTTCTTGGCTATCATTGATGCACATAAGAGGTCATAGCTAATAGAATCACATTAACTCACCTCACTAATTCGACTTTGTAATGCCAAGGCCAAGATTTTACGCCCTTGAGTCCATAGAGCATGTGCTATTCGATATGATTGCAAAGAATGGTAACCCTGAAAAAGAAACATCCGATACCAAACTAACATAACTACAAAAAGCTGATGAAAACTATGGTTAATTAGACCAACAACCTTAGATATTTCAATGTTTGCCTATCCACTCCAAACAAATGCAAAAACATCATTGCAAAGTCACACTTAAGGTAGCTATATTTTTTATATTTTCAGCAACTAATAATAATAAAATTGCACCTTAAGGTACAATATTGCCCAACTGTATGATGCACAAGCAGGATCTCTATCCTTGAATGCCTGCATCGAAAAATAATGCAACTCACTAACGGCAGAACAATTCCAAGGCAGCCCGCAAACCAATGAGAAACTCCAGTCACCTGAGCATCTAGGCGAATTGAACGTTGAATACCTCGATCATTCTTCATAACATCATAAAAGATATCCATTAATTGTGTAGCCAAAAGTGTTGCATTCTGAAGTCTATTTGAGAGAACAAACCCTAATGCACGCTCTAAGCAATCATGAGATAAGACGCTAGCGTATAAGAAGCTGCTCAAAATTTGCTCCTTGTCCGCCTGCAAAAAAATTCGAGAGTACAGCAACTAATAAGAAAACACAAGTTATGCGGACAAATAGGTATACACAGAGGCACACAAAAATACAGTGAGGGATCAACTAGAAGCTAGAGGAATCATGAAAAAACTGCATCTTGGCTACACACATTAAAACAATGTCAATAATTTCCATCTACGATGTACTAGAGAAATGAGCAGAGCAAGGAACACACAAAACTACCAAACTTAACCACCCCAAAACCATTTCTTTCAACAATTTTTCAACAAAGCGCAAAAACGAGTGATTGTACTGGTACACTAAAATACTGTTAAGTAAGGGAAGTCCTGGACTACGACCTCGCATCGGGCATCGGATCTAATAGAGTCCCAGATAGGGTCGCCAGCGACATCGAGAATCGTCCGGGAGATAGAATTCGCCTTGGATCTTCCCACTGCGTACATGGGGAAGATAGTCTCCCGGTGGCATCTTCCCAGCGAAACCCTACCATTTGCCTTCGCCTCCTCCCCGCCCTCGTCCACCTGCTGGATGACGACGCATCGGCAAGCCATTCGAGAACACAAGCAACCACCGACCGGACCCACCAAAAACAGAATCAGATCGACGAGGAGGAGGAGGACGAGGAGGAGGGAAGCGGAGCAGCTCGGCGTAATTTATAGAGGGAGGGCTGCCGACCCGCCGTCTGCGGGGAAATGAAAACGCACCAAAGAGACGAAGGGCGGTTCACTCATTTCGACACCGGGCGACCCCGCCTGGACCGGACCGGACCGGACAATGTTTGACCAGGAGCACCGGATCGTGATAAGGCAAGGCTGGGATGGCAACTCCTCCACCCCTACCCACCTTCCGTTAAGTAGGGTGAATAAAAATTCGGTTAAATCGAATAGATCGATCCAGTCGATCGAATCGAATTTTTCGATTCGATTTATTCAAAAATATCAGTCGACTTATAATAAAAAAAAATTATTTATTCGATTTTCAATCTAATTAATCAATTTTATCGATTTAATTTGTTCGATTTCGATGGAAAGTTTGATCAATTCGATTTATTAAAAATAATAATTTATTTGATTTTGATTTAATCGATTCGATTATTAACTGATGAATCCGTCCAAGTAAACACATCTAGCATAGATCATACTGATGCAAAAGACAATAACATTCGCCCCCAAAGACACGATGCAACCGTAAAAACAGAGAGACATTCCATAAGAAAATACAATTCGATCCTTTGTTACGATATCGTTCGACGGCAAATTTAAAAAAATCCATTCGGATGCCCCTGAAGCCTAGGAGTTTGTCCGATAGACGGAGTACGACTTTGATATTTGATCGTCGTTCATAGATGATGCGACTATGGAATCCAAGCTAAACCATAAAAAAATTGTGAGCGTTTCTTTGATTTATCTTTGATGGTTGATGGAGGTCATTTAGGCTCCAATCTTATTCGGCTCAACTGTTGACGAGGCATCTTGAAGGTTTGTGGAACAGAATCGATCATTTTAAAAAATCAATCGGATCGAATACTAATAACATTCGTTTCGATGCCCTTCGCATTTCTATCCAACAATGATTATCGACCTCTCACATCCATTCGGGCGCCCATGAGGCTTAGAAATTTATCTGATGGACGGAGTATAATTTCGACGCTAGATCATCGTTAAGAGATGACGCGATTATTGAGTCAGAGCTAAACCATGAAAAAGCTATGATCGTTTTTTTGATTGATCTTTGATAGTCGATGAAGATCATTTAAACTCTGATCTCATCCGACTCAATGATTAACGAGACATCTCGTAGATCCACAAGACAAAATCGATTAAAAAACAACAACCTCCCTCGCATTTCTATCCAACAATGATTATCGACCTCTCACATCCGCACAAATCGGACGAAAAGCGAGTGAGTGGTGGGAAACCAAAAGGCAATGAATTAATAATATTTTTCATCATTAATATATCGAATTAAATTTCTCAACCATTCATAAAATTATTTCGTAAATAATATGAATAATTATAATAGACGGTAGGACCCGATCCGATTCCAGTTCCGGTAAGAAATTGAGCCGGGTCAGTTTTGGCTCGTGGTCGTTTTCTCTAAAGCGAGGGACGAGTCAAAGTGGTTGCGGGCCCAGGGAAAGTGACCCGGTCCAATTATTAGATAGAGATTCGTAAAACCGCTGAGGGGCCCGGCGGCGACACGAGCAGCCGAAGGTAGACAACAAAATGATTGTGCAGGGGAAAGGAAAGGAGTGGTGGTGGCTGGGCCCCGTAAGCTTTGGCCAATAGTAGGTTTTGTTTGCGGGTATGTTTACGGTTCCTGGTGAATGAGAAAAAGGAGGAAACGGTGGCGGAAAAGAATACAAAAAGCCCCAGCGTGATCGATGTGACCCGCAACAAATTGATTGTATTCATATAAACGGCTGCTGCGACATACTTTTTCGATTTGTCTCCTTTTGCGTTGTTTATATATATATATATATATATATATATATATATATATAGGATTTTGATATCCTGCGCGATCGATCCCTGCGCACACGTGCATGATGTGTTCCCAACCATCCGATCAACCGCGAGAGTGTTCCCAGTCGTCCAAGTCACGCGCGTTCCCAGTCGTCCGAGTCACGCACGTTCCCAGTTCTCCACCCGCACGTGCATTTCTTCTCGACCGACCATTGCAACCTGAAATCACCAGCGGACGGTCGGATCCCGGTCGGAATCCGACCGCCATCAGGTCGGCATCGAATTCTGATCGGATGGCGATCGGAATCCGGTGCGATTGCGGCCGCCAATGGCCACAACACTGGCGACCGCGATGCGCTAGATTCCGACCGCAATTTGATTGGAATCCGGTCGTCGTCAAGCCATCATCGGATTCCGAGTGTCGTCCGCCCGAAAGCCAGTGACGACCTGATGACAGCCAGATTTCGATTGTCAGTCGATGGATTCCAAGTTGTAGTGGTCTGCCGACGGATTTCGAGTTGTAGTGGTTGGGCAGATTCCAGGCTACAGTGGTCGATCGTTCGTCGATGGATTCTAGAACTGTGCATTTCTCAATCACATTGGATCGACAGGCGAGATCGCATCGCGCATGGACATGGACAGATGAAGTGCGCAGGAGATCAAAATATATATATATATATATATAGTCGGGCGACGGTGAATCGGCGGCGACAACGGTGAAAATCATACGGAAAAAACACAGTGCGTTCCCCGTCACTGTGCAATCGCGATTTTGATTCGACGGTTGAGACGTCGCGCACGATGCCACTCAAACTCGTCGGTGAGAGGTCGAATTCCGACCACGATCTTATCAGAATCCCGACGACGATCGCAATCGTAGTCGAAATCCGATCGAAACGTGGTCTATTTTCGACCGGATCATAGCCGAATTCCGATCGCAATCGCGATCGTTTTCAATCGAAATTCAACCACCATCCGACCAGACTCCGACGAATCCAAGCTATGGACGAGTGAAATTGCGAAGAAAAAGTACTGTGCATTTTTCATTTACTAGATCGATCGGAAGATGAAGAAATCATCATACACGAGTCGTACAACAAACGATGTTAAAGATATCAAACTTATATATATATATATAAGTCCGAGACTTGACTAATCTTGAAAATAATCAATTTTGTCCGGGATCGCTTCAGCAAATATCTTTTTTAATTTATCATTATATTTAAAAAATATTTTACAAATACATCAGAATTAAATATCAATAATATCTAAAAATCAAATTGAACATTCCATGCAATATCCTTGATTTGTCTCCTTTTGCATTCTTGCATTTGTTTAATGATGCTAGAAATTTAAAAAAAAAAATATTGTGTAATTTTACTTTATTTTATAAAAAATTATTTTTAAAATTTGAATTCGTGATCACAACTAAGCTCCCCTTCCATTAGAAATCTTACATTTCAGTTAAAAATAGTATTTTTTTTTACAATTAAAACCATTTATCTGAGTGTTAGTGCAAAAAACGCCCTTTTTACTCAATACTGCTTAGCCAGTAGCAAGAGTTTTTCTTTAACCACTCAAAATAATTGATTTTCTTCAAAACAAAAATAAAAATAAAAGAAAAAATATTCTAGTTTTTTTCTTAATCGAAAGGAAAGTTTTTTTAAAGAAAAAAAAAATTCTCGATCAGGATTTTTTTTTCTTTTAAAGAACACCTTCGTAACCTACTCAATATTATCTTTACTCAAAGATATTAACACCCAAGTATATCTAATAAATTAAGAAAACAATTGCACAAATTATAAAATCTCTTATCTTCTAATTTATTTTCTATTGAATAAACTTAATCTATCCTTTTTTTAAGAAGGAAAATCTTGACAAGAAAATAAAATTATTATTGCATGCCTTAAAATCATGAAAATAACCTCTTATAAAATAGAATAAACTATATTGACAAAAATTTTGTACAATAAATTGCCCTTTCACCTTTCAAACACGTTTTTCCATTAAATTAATATAAGAAACAAAAGCAATTTAAATATTTGGTTGGGATTTGATTTATGGTTTTAAAAGAAGGAATGAGAATGCAAATAATATAAAATATTTAATTAATGAATTTGAAAATGAGATTATAGAAACCATTTCTTTCCATCCCGTAGCTCATGGACCGTCATTCACCGATCATCGACGAACATCTACCACCCATCGATGCCCTAGCCCGCCGATGTCGCCCGTCAACAGCAATGTCAATACCGCCTCCTCCTTTCATTCTCAACTTATAAATCAAACAATATTACTAAAATGATTAAACTCATTTTTATTCCAATTTACTACTATCAAATCTATTTCCACACTCAAACTAAACGCCGCCTTAATTTATTCTCCAAAAGGCGACTTGAAAGGAGCACGAAGTGAATTCTCTTTTTGAGAGAGTGGGGAGTAGCGTGTAATCTTCTAAACACTATCAAAGAAGAATAAAAGCCTAAGTAATTGCTATTCAAATTTTTCCAAGTTATTTAAGCTGATTCGAGTACCACGAAACAAGAATACAAGCAATTTACATAGAACACAAAGGATACAAAGTCTCGTGAGATCCAGAGTGTGATGAACTGCGACGAGCAGCAGAAATTAATTATATTCGGGAATTGGCAGCTGGAAATAAAACACAACAATGTCATCGATGAGATAACAAAAAACAAAAGACTTCTTCTGGTAACTTAAAGCCAGAGAACCAAATAAAAATGAATCTGAGTTACTCACTGCAGTATACAAACTGGTTGAAATCTAGTGTTACTCTGCCTTGTTTGGTTGTATCGAAGGAATTAAACAAATTCCTGCGATGAAAAAGGAAACGATTAGCTAAAACTTACATGTCTTCGTTCATTCATAGACACACAGACGAGAACTCTTTGAAGCTGTGAATTGTAAAAAAGAACTCAAAATATGACTCCTAGCGGATATTCTTTATCTATAGAAAAATGTATTTTCTTACAACATAACAGATAACCACAACAGATTGAAATCCGCCAACCTAACGGTCTCCACTGGCCTGTCCCACAGTCATTGTAAGGAAGGTAAATTATGAAGGACCCTATGGACTTTGATGTGGTGACCAAGATACGTGGAGGTCATTTGAATCCAGGAAAAGGCTTTAGACCTCCTCCGGAATCGACCCTTGCTTTATCCGCAAGCTCCGCCGTGCCTTAGCCACCACATCATTCCCGTGAGGACTACAACATAACAGATAACGAATAGCCATGAGAAGTAAAATAATCAAAGGTTTAGTCAAGTTGGTTGGATTGAACGTCCGAGATAGGCTTAGCAATCCAACAAGATTGATAGTCCAGACGAGTCGAATGAACTAGATGGGTGGAGGAGGGGGGCTGAGTGCACCAAATAGGTCGGGTGAGCACAGCTGGTTGGGTCGGGCAATTTGATTGTGTCGGACAAGATGGGTAAGGCTGGACATGCTGATTGAGTTGGGTGTGATAGGCCAGCCATATTGCGCCTAATGACCTTGTTAAGTCATGCCTACCCAAAAAAAAAGTGGCTTATTGTGGCATTTTTCAGAAAAAATAAATCCACAATTTCTCCACATCCCTTACATTTTCAAGGAACAAAGAGCACAAAATAATGTTGGAAGTTGATAAGTTAGTTACTCATCCACCTACGAGCAAAAGAATATGCATACCGAGTTGACTGTAAAAACGTACAAAGTGCGATGAACTCGTCCAACCGAACCATTCCCCTCTTGCTCTTGTCAAAGCTCTGACATCAATTATCAGCCAAAATTAGTAATAATGTAAGTTCAATTTGCAAAAATCTGATAGCGTTAGAAATGAAACCAAAGGAAAATGTTCCGAAATGAATTTCAGAAGAATTTAGACTGTGTTTGGTTTCACGCGTTTTCCATTTCCATTTTCTATTTTCCGCGTTTTCCATTTTTTGGAAAACGACTTTTCCACATTTTTCAATTTTCCGGAAAATGCTCTCTCATTTTCTAGAAAACGCGGTTGAAAAACGCAAACCAAACACATTTTCCTGTTTTCCAGAAAATGAAAATGAAAAACACTCCATTTTCTATATACCAAACACTACCTTAATTTTTGCTAACATGAAACTCCTTTGAGCGAAGCACATGTCATGAAAAAAAAAAGTCCCTTCGTGGATCATTAGTGTTGTCGCTCAATGTAGAGGTACGCCGGCAACATAATCCACACGAGTAACCATGCATAGCGTGTAAAACCATAACCTCCAAATAACTAACATTGACCAACACTAACTTTGAGCAGATGGTGTTATGATGATGAAGTATTGCTTGACTTAATCATTATGACCAAAGGAAAATAACCTACTGGTAAGTAAATTTTCACCTTGTCCCCCATTTTAATTGTCTTCTCTTATTTTATTTTTCATTAGCGTCATAAGATTGTCTTAGGAAGTAAAGCCATTTGTGCACTACCAAAACTACTGCTTGCCCATCTTCGCGAAGTAATCATAAGTTTTTTCATACAACTCACTACAGTCTACAACCAGTGTTAGGTTAACACATGAATAAACAGAAGTTTGATATCATATAACGAAAAACTATATACACATTAATTTCATAAGGATTAGGCCATAGTATCTTATGAAACTGATAAAATCATGAAGATAGAAGCTAAATATCAAGCATGCCTTCCTTCCATACGCCAATATCAAAATATAAATGGATATTCTCCAGAATATTAAAATAGCATGTCATCTACCTCGCAGACTGTTAAGAAAGAAGGTGAATCAAGGGAGAAGCCAAGGCTGACCAGTCCCTGCAAGAAGGTTGTGGAAGTTCTCAATATTAAGGTAAAAATTTAATATTCATACTGACAGAAAAGTCATAACCCAAATCAGGCCCTAAACATCATGTGACATATAAGTCAAGAAAGTAAATATTAATTACTAAGAATAACAGTTAAATCCAAAACAGAAGTATCTAGTTATAGACCAATTGAAAAAACTGGCCCTAATTTACAGCTACTCTCGTCGAGTCCTACGTCCAGTAGTCCTGGCGACAAACAATGTGAGGATGAAAAAGACTACATTGTAAAGGACAATGTCTGGTAATATCTTTTGCAATAAAAGGGAGAAATGAAACTTGATGTATCATTTTCAGTACTTCAAAAGTATCAACTCCTTATTTTTGAGTCAGAACATCCAAGGCAAGACTAAGCATAAAACTTACAGAGAACTGTCTGTACTTACAGCTATGTTTTGCAATCCACTTTATAGCAATCATTTCCCCTATAATGGAGAGATATAATCAAAGTATTAAATACCGACCCGTTCCGTTCAAAACGGATGATTTTTTTCATTTCAACGTGGAACCGAAGACAGAAGGAAGCAGTAGCAGCGATGAAGGCACGATCGGCGACAGTAATTGTGGCGATCACGTTCGTGATCGTGCTACGGGATCGGGAATGTGATCGTGTTCGCGATCACAGTGTGGGATCGAGAACGCGATCAATCGCGATCGAAATTAATAAATGTAATTTATAAAATTAATTAATATATAAATTATAATATAATTATAATTAAATAAATTATTAATTAAAAATATATATATATAATATAAATTAATTAAACTGTATATTAAATTAAAAAATATTAATTAATTTATATAATTATATAAATTTATATTTTCATTATTTTTTATTTAAAAATATAAAAAATAAAAGATATTTTAATTAAAATTCTAAATTCGAATTTATAATTTATTTAAAATTAAATCTTAAATTCTCTTTTAAAAATTAATTAAAACTTCAAAAAATTTTGAAATAATTTTAAAATTTTATAAAAAAAATCATTTCAAGAAAAAAAATCGAAATATACTTAACAATAAACATCTGAAATCAAACGAATAATAAGCTTTTTAAATAATTAAATATTAATATTTAAAAAATAGAAAAAAAATATCGAAATAGTATTGGCATAGACAATACGGTACCTAAACCGTATCGTTTCGATCGTAGACCGAAATCTCAATACGGATCAAGATTTTAAGCCTTGGATATAATACACTACAAAGAAGAGAATACTAAGATAATCAAATACGCATGGTAAGGTAAGTTCAGAAGAAAAATCAGAATTGTGGAAGTTGAATAATTTCATTCCCAACAAAAAAAAAATCTTAACTTTTGAAGGTGATAGATTGAATATAGGTATTATATGGAGCTAAATGTCGGGATGTGACTTGAGCACATGAGCAGAAGATAAAAATATTACGATGGATATATGGACATGTGAGGATGGATAAAATAAAAAATGAGAATATTAGAGCGAAAGTTGAGATTGTATTATTGAGGGAAAACTCCAGGAGATACGTTTAAGATGGTACGTATATATACTTAAACGATCAGTAAATGTTATAGTTAGGCAATGTAATACTGTTACAAATATATAAATCAAACAAAAAAGAGGAAGAACAAAAAAAACTTGGTTAACAACGATAAAACAATATAAAATGTATTTAAATATAAATGATAATATAATAAGAGATAGTCTAATGGCATAGGAGGATCCATATAGTCGATTCCACCTAATAAGATACGGCTTAATTGTTGTTGTCATTGTTTGATAGATTGAATATAGGTAATATAGATTGTATATAAAACACATCTTTGGAGAGGTTGATTGGAGTTTTCATATATTGCTACGATGGCAATAAATAGCAATCACACTCATATTGTTCGATTAAACGAGAATTCATCTATTTCTATTATGATTTAAGCTAGAGAAAATTTTCATTGTTGTTCTAAGGACTATAAATTTTCTTAACAAGCTCCTTTTCTCAAAATATTAAATAAGAAAGAAAGAAGCCACCAAGGTTCCTTGTAACAATTTGCACAAGTTAAAAGAAATAAATCAAGGGAAAATATAGTCAAAATGAAATAAGAAAACATAAGTAATTAATTTTGTAACATAAACTTTCTAGCATTGACTTTTAAAAAAAAAACATCAAGGGTGGAAGGGTCTTTCTTAGAGAAAAAATATATAGCATCCATAAGGTAAATAAGCCTCTTCCTACATTAAGGAAAGAATAATTTTCCAAAAAAAACTATGACAAGAAACCATTACCTCATAGACATCATCCGGATTTAGATATCCCCGACCCCTATATATCCAAGTAGTAAAAAAGTTATACAAGATAGCACAATGTATGCATAGGAAAATATCATATCAAGAGACATGTATATTAATAATCAACAAAATGTATATTAGAGACAACCAATATAAATACTTCTGCATGTCCATTTCATATGTCATAGTCTATCATGGTGCATGTTATTTATGGATAATATTATTTTGGTAAATAAGATACGTAAATGAATAAATGTTAAACTTGAATGTTGAAGGAAAACGTTACAAGTGAAAGATCTTACACTTAGTAGAGTAAAAACAGAATATATAAAATTTAAATTTAGTAATATTAGATACAATAAGACAATTATTAAGTTAGAAGATAATGAGTTGTCTGTAATGAAAAATTTTAAATATTTAGGATCATTTTTGCAAAAGGATAGAGGAGTTGAGAGAGATGTCTTACATAAAATATAAGCATGATGGTTAAAATAGAGAAAAACATCATGTATTCTTTGTGATCATAAAGTACATTTAAAACTTAAAAGAAAATTTTACAAAACAACAGTTAGACCTACTATGTTATATGGAGCTGAATGTTGGACTATAACTCGAGCACATTAATAGAAGATGAGAGTTACAGAAATGAAGATGTTAAGATGGATGTATGACATACGAGGAAGAATAAAATAGGAAATGAAAAATATTAGAGCGAAAGTTTAGGTTGCACCTATTGAGGGAAAACTTTGGGAGACATGTTCAAGATGATACGAACATGTATTTAGAGAACAGATAAATGCTCCAGTTAGGCGTTGTGAAACTATTACAAATATACAAATCAAATGAAAAAGAGAAAAACCAAAGAAGACTTAGTTAACAACAATAAAACAAGATAAAATTTATTTAAATTTAGATGATGATATAGTAGGGGATAGGGAATAGAACCTAATGCATAGGAGGATCCATATAGCCGACCCCACCTAGAGAGATAAGACTTGGTTGTCGTTGTCGTTCATTTCATATGTCAAATTCCCAATCTACCCCAGAACTAACTAGAAGGATCATGTTCATCTAACAAATACTACATAGGTTTTTGGTGAGCAACATATAGCATGCAGGTTGCAGAAGAAAATGAAGACTCAAACAAGGCCCTGATAATTTAATTGCAAATTCTACAACTTTGTATGAAATATCAACTGAAAATACACTTATCTATACAGAGTTACAAATAACTTATCTATTGTTCAATGGTTTCCTTAAAGAAAATAATGAATTTCCAACACCCGTGAGAGAAATTAAAGCAAGAACTAGTTAAAAAGTGAACATATCACAGGATGAACCAAAGAACTAATAGACAATGCATAGTCCAAGTTCACGAATTAATAGGCTAGCCCACAAGATTGTATAATTCTACAGCCCAAAACATGCGAGCCAAGTTGACCCATGCCCCAGAGTGTAAACATGCAATCCTTGTGGATCATGATCCAAAATATGGATTGGGTAGAATGAAGCATGTGCCACGATGCTGAGGTTGAACCCTAAGCAGTTTAATTGCTACAAGTTTTTGCTCTCTAGCACAAGATATAGCAGAGAACAAAGAACTATAGATGACAGAAGACAAGGAAAGAGATGTTGATGAAGAGATGAAGTCGAAACCTTCACTAGTAAGATCCACTTTTTATACAAGTGGACTTAACAGAGCTCAACTTTGTGGCACCCCTAAGAAAACTATGTGAAGCATGTCATCACTAAAAGAAGCTTCAAAGTTTGTAACTATTGTGAGGTCTTTGATGAGTTGATACTGTCCACAGAGATTCTGGCGGAATTTAGAAGCCAAATTGAATATATGTGATCACATGCAACGAATCAGATTCACTCACATTCGATGATCAATGACAAAATACTGTAACTTAACAACACAATTCTTATTTTTTATTTAAAACGTTAAGTTGTCTGGAAAAATTATGCGAATGATTATCTAACTCTACCAGCAAACTAATGTTATCGTTTGCAACAGTTAGCATGGCAATGAATTCGTATTACTAATTATGAAGGGCGTGATAACAAGTATAAATGATACTTTTTATACAATTTGAGCATTTATATTATCCAGGATATTGGCAATGACTAATGATGTGCTAGACATGAGTAAGCAAAGGTGGATGTTCAAGGAAAAGAGGATACGACATCCCAACTGTCGTACTCTTTAGATTCTTAAAAAAGGTGCAGTCCCTACCAAGACAGGAGGTTCACTCTCACTGACGATTTCACTTCCATGTCACCAAGCCTTCTTCACCTTCACTCCTCATTTGTCAAACATAAATGCTAACAATTAGGTAGGAAAAACTAGGTCGATAGCTACGCTCTCGTGAGAGCTAGTAATAAAGAATAGAAAGTAAAGGAGAAGTTTGACACATGGTCGAAGTTCTATTACTATCACTTATATCAGACATAGGAGCAATTAGATGTAGCACCAATAGATGACAAAATAAGTTAAAAAAAAAATATGTTAACACAAAATGAACGTGTCCAGAGGCAGCCAAGAGTAGAAGATTAAAGAGATAAAAGAAAATCAAAAAGATAGTAAGAATACATTTTAAGATATAAATAAATGATAGAACTTATGGAAAATATAACTAATTTGGCCTGATTTGCAGATTCTTACAAGCTTAAGATCCGTTCCTCATCTAACTCCATGAACCTCGTCTAACATTATCTGATCCTACCTAAGAGTGAGCTCGACTACCTTGTGCAGAGAGAAACCTATGCCAACTAACAGGAAGCTCAGCTATATATTTTGAGGTCACAATGTACAATGATACAGGATACTTCTCGTAGGTGACCTCACCGCTCCAACATAGACTACAACAGGGACCATAGTTGATGGTATGAAAAACATCATTTTCTAACTAGTATCTAATCTTAGCATGGGGTTCATAGTAAGCATGAAAATTTTAGCATGTAGATTCCACAGTAAGTTCTTACTGCATTTCGATTATTTAGTTTATTTAGTTGTATTGTTGCTTCTGCAGGGAAGTAAGTTAGCATCAAGTTAAATACCAAAAATAAGATTATGTAAGCACAAAAAAAAATGCAAGAAAATAAGACCAAGACATTACTTCAAAAGCTGAATATGGTATGATCATATTCTTACGAGTAATAAAAATTATGTGATCATTATCTGTGGAAGTTTTTAAATCCAAGGAAATTATCGTAAGTTGGTGAGTTCTGATTCTGCGAGCCACATTACTGAAAGACGATCACATGTAAGGATGAAGGACAATACCTTTCTTTGAAAGTGAAGGCATTTTGGACCTGTAACAGGATTAGAGTGTTTATGTGTCAGTACCAAAGAAACAAGCGAGTAACAAAAGACTATGACAGTCCCAATCAAAATACAAAGAAAAATCATGAGGCAAATAGAGTGTTCACATATCTTTGGTTAGATAGAAACCTTATACAAGATAACAACCATTAGATTTGTAATATAAATATATAACAACAACAACAACAACCAAGCCTTATCCCACTAAGTGGAGTCGGCTATATGGATCCTTCTACACCATTGGGCTCTATCCACTACTATATAATCATCTATACTTAAATAAATTTTATCTTGTTTTATTGTTGCTAACCAAGTCTTTTTTGGTCTTCTTCTTCCTGGTTTGATGTGTATATTTGTCATCGTTTCACATCGTCTAACTGGAATATTTATTGGTCGTCTAAATACATGTCCGTATATAAACAGATAACAGTTGCAAATAAATCTGATTCTGGTAGGGTAGCGTTTCAAGCATTTCGATGTTTTTACAATGAAGTATTGGATTCATACCACCAAGGAGAAACATTTTAAATGGAAATATTTGGTTGAATAAAGCAGATAATAAATTTTTCAAGACTTGGACGGAACAAGCACAAAGGTAGAGATCAAAGTTTACAATAATACAACCTCTAGATTTATAAAGATTGAATACCCCCCAGAACAGCATATTGGTTAAAATAAAAATAAACAATGCATTTGTGTTTCATTTTCATTAGTTTATAAATGATCCAAAATGATGGGCAATAACTTCCAAAACAAAGACTCCAGGATAACAGGTAATATGTTCGATAAAATTCAGAATCATCAAAACAAACTAAATCTACCATTTGCCTTCTTCAGACTGTACTAAGAGCTCATTGTGTATGATAAACCAGTTTACTTGAGCTAAAACAATTGCAGTGAACTTGGGCTATTATCCTTTAGCAACTGATGCAAATCAATTAAAATAACAAAAATGCCAAAAATAGTAACTGTGTTATAGTTCCAACAGCACGGACATAACTGTGTTAACAATGCCAAGAATAAGAGACTAAAGGCCCACAAAGTCAGCTTCCTTCTTTTAGGCCTTTTATAGTGTGGGTTTCAGTTCAAGTATCTAATAAATTAGTTATCGGCTTCAAGACTATGCTATGTGCTGGCAGGAACATCCTACTATGCACACTAACCAAGGATTCAATGAATGCCACTAAGCAATGAATGGATCACAATTTTGTATCATAATTTGTTACCACAAATATTAACATCGCAAGTTCCATGTGTTTAAAATTCACCGATATGTATACACAAGATAAAGTAATTCATAACACATACTACAAAAGGGGAAAAAAATGAGATGCAAGATCAAGATGTTAGTAAATAAGTCAAAATACAAGCAAAGCTGAAGTATTAAGATTTTAGAACAAAAAAAAAAAAAAAAAAATCAACCCGGTGCACGAAGCTCCCGCCACGCGGGGTACCGGAGAAGGAATCCATTGTACGCAGCCTTACCTTGCTTTTTTTGCAAAAGGTTGTTTCCAAGATTTGAACCTGTGACCTCTTGGTCACAAGGCAGCAACTTTACCGTTGTGCCAAGGCTCCCTTCTATTAAGATTTTAGAACAAAGAATAAAAATCCAAGCCACTTAGGGCAATCATATTTAAGAAATAGAATATATTTTTTCTAAATTTGGTTACTTTATAACAAAAAGTGATAATTATATCACATTGCTATTGCCGCGTGTGTGTATTTTTTTTAAAGCAAAAAAGGTAAATAGATGGTTTATAAATCCCTTTGTGAAATCCCAATGGTAAAAAACAGTATACTTGGGGAAGCCAAACATGTCTGCAGTCTGGAAGAGACAAAATTAAAGAACATAAAATATGGATGAACTATTACAAAACATTAGTTATATTCGCTATATATTCAGTACATGCTATCTAAAATTAGAAACATAAATTATTGCACTTGGTCCTATTTTAGTTTCGCACAAACTTGATTGATATGAGAACTGACCTTGAGAAGAAACTTGTTGAGAGCAAGAAACTCTGCGATAACACAATTAGACAGTTTAATAGAGTTATATCTAGAAAGCAACAACGTTCAACAAAAAAAAAAGTCATTAGTTAATTTTTGCTAGTGATTCCAGTTGTACCATGTGCATCTTGACCTTATGCAAACTAATACGACAGCCAGTCAGTAATTATTCCAACAAACCTGACCAGATTATTTGTAGCTCAATAAAGGTACATATGGTCGTGCATGGTTCAATTAAAACAATAAGAAAGAGGCCGTTCCTAATCAATACTACATTGGGTTAAGAAAATCAAATGTGGAAATACATAACCTGAGACTAAAAAAAAAAAAAGGTACAACTTTATTTTGCATCAGATTTCTCAGTTTCAATTAGTTTATCCATGGACAAGTTAAGAAGGTTTTTCATTACTATGATTAATATAGTTGTACGAACCATAATTAGTATTGCAGTCCTATAGGAACCACCACCATGCCACGAAAATTATTAATTTCTTGCTGTTCTTAATGTGAATTGTGAGGTACCTTTCCTAGCCATTGCATATGATGTAGTTTTATTAGATACATAAAGTCGGTACTAATTGATTAACCAAATCAATTTATTACTGAATGAGAGAAAAAAATCTGCCAAATGCACATTGTAATTAAGAAGTAAGTTACTACTACTCGAGGAAATAGAAATTGAGAACACAATCCGCCAAATGCTCAGTGTAACTGAAAAGTAACCAATTACTAGTCATGGAAACAGCATCCAACGCATTGCATAACTAAGAAAGGAGTGATCGAAACCACCTTCAAAGTTCATGGTCCCATTCCCATCAAAATCGTACATTCTGCAATTTAAGAGGCATCAAATTAAGAAGCAGAGCCCCGACCATCAACAGATGAAAACATAAGGAGGACAGACAAACCTGATCATCTGTTGTACTACGGAGAGGGAGATGTCGAGGTTTCCGACGGCGAGGGCTCTCTGATCGCAGGTTCATCGATGCCGAAATAATCAGAACTAGGGTTTTGGTTAGGAGAACAAACCAAGTACTATTGGATCAAAACAAGCTGCGGAGGATGAAGAGGGGAAGAACCTGGAGCTGGTGGGCCGTGATGTTGCCGGAGCGATTGGAATCGACGCGGTCGAACCATTCTCGGAGGGTCACAGCGTTGTCCATCACGGTCTCCGACGAGGAACTGGATGGACTGGGACGATTTTTTTTTTTTTGATATGTAGTTAACAATAAAGATGGATCAATAATAATAATAGCAGTTTGGTTCGCTCATCTTTGATAACGTGCGCATATGACTAGTCTGATGTATAGAATTGCATAATAATATATATATATATATATATATTGTCAAAGTACCGTGGCATGTTTAATGGATCGATTCAATTCGAAATCTTGAAACTAATCCATTAAATTTGAAATCGGATTCGATGAATCAGTTCTAGAATCGAATCGGAACTGTTTCGATTCCAGTTCGGTTCGGTTCTAGTCGATTTCGGAATCGGTTCGAAATTAGTTTGGAATCGTTTTGAAATCGGTTCGGAATCGATTCAGATTTTGATGTGGATCTGATTCCGATTGTTAATTTAAAAGTGAAAATTCTTAGCATGTTAGCATGTCTATAAAATTATTTTGCGATAGAAAAAAAAATAGAATCGCTAATATGTTAGATGAATTTAGAAGCTCAAGTTCGAGGAAAATGGTTCGGAACCATTTCAGAATCGATCCGGAATCATTTCGAAACCGATTCAAAATCGATCCGGATTGAATTGATTCCAAAATTAAAATTTTAAAATCGGAACGATTGGGAACCGGTTTTGAATCGATTCATATCGATTTCAATGTCGACGGATCTGAAACCAGTTAGAATCGAATCAAAATCGGAATCGAGGAATCGATAAGCTTTTAAATTCTATCGAATGGCGATCGAAATTGTTATAGTCAACTACTACCGTATTGACAATTATAATTCTATCGAATTTCAACTGTGAGCAACTGTGATATTTAATTATAATATATATAGTTCATCGATTTTGATGAAGAACAACCACATTATATGCCTCGTGTGCAAACGAGAAATATATAATAATTAAAAATATATAATATTTTGTCATTATTCTCTCATGGCATTGACATCGCTCGATATCTCGCAGCTAGATTCTGATCAAGAATTGATTGGATTTTGATCCGGATACAATTGAATTCTAATAAAATTGTGGTAGAATTTCCAATCAGATCATGATTGAATCGGGATCGTAATATCATAATTGTATTGTGGGCTATCACTGCCACGATTGCGACAAAAGAGACACTGCAGAAGATTCGACTAGATTTAAGGATTATACTTTAGTATAAATTCGATCGATGTTGATGATTGTGATCCGATCCACGATGACGAGAACACTATGTATGCATTCCTCTAGTTATTGTGCATTCATGTAAATCGAATAGTGGATCGACCATCGCATATAGGTGCGCAAGATAAGATGTCCAATAATCACTCCTCTATGATTCATCCTATATGAATAGCTAAAAATACAATTATTTTTTAAAAAGAAAAAATATAAAATATATTTATAACATCACCTAGATATATGTATATATACTGTCAGTTATATCAAATTGAACATAGTGTCTCTTTTTAACTAATATAAATTTATTTAATTATAAAAAAAATAATAAGGGTTCGTAAATTTTATAAGTTATAATTTCACTTTAGTCGCTCATCAATATGTTAATTCATCGAAATGGAATAACGGCGTTGAAGGGTTTGGAATGAAAAAATAGAAATAGGAATGATATATGGTGTTTGATTAATGAGTTTGAGATTGAGATTTTGAAAAGATTTTCAAATATTTAGAAATCAATGAAATCCGACCTAAACGATGGGTTTGAGAATGATTCCCAAATAAATGATCGTTGTTGGTCGACGATCGACGATAGACGGCTGACGACCGATATCGACAAGCGACGGGCGACAGGCGATAGTCGACGACCGACGACCGACGACCAATGTCAGTTGGCGATCGACGGTCGACGTCGACGACCATCGGTGACCAGCGACCGCTGACAACCAACGATGGCTGACGATCGTCGACCGTCGATGGTCGGCGGCGACCGTCGACGACCGTCGACGATCGACGATCGATGACCCGACAATGATATCGACATCGTCTCCACTTTCATTCCAAACTTATAAACCAAACAATATTATTGGAATGACTAAATTCATTTCCATTATATCCTATTATCAAATTCATTTTCATTTTTATTTCCGGATTCAAATCAAACATCACCTTAATAATTATGTACACTATTAATTACGGTCTAAGAGTAAAATATTTAAAATTATCTTGATGATTTAATAGTGAATATATTTGTACAACCATATAGTCGCGAGCGAGCTTATAATAATTTTTTGAGTTTAATTTTTGAAATCCTAAGATCAGCTCTCTACAGTGGGTTTTTTATACATCTTATAAATTTGAACAAGAAAAAAAAACTTTTATTATAATAATGGATATTTGTAGTATTTGATCATACTTACATTCAATCAAGTTATTTATTGTATGCGGATATCTTCTCTCAGCATGATTGACTTTGTGATGTAGTATGGGCTCTTATGCAATCTGTATTGATCTTGGGCTATTCTGATTCAGCTTCGTCAGTCGATAGTGTTCATTGTGAGATCAAGCTGGTTGATCATCATGATTAATAGGGAAGAGAAATTATATTTTATATATGATGTAAATAAAAAAAAATATATTTATTATAGTACTTTAAAAATTATTTCTGTTTATTTTTTTAATTGATAATACGGCTCTTTTAATTATGTTTACTTATCATTTCAAGTTGCTTTTAAATTCTCTAAACTTTTTTACACCATTTAATGAATATATTTTGCAATTTAATTTTCCCTTTTAATATACTTTGACTGTCACAATTTAATTATATTAGATAGTCAATAAGTTGAAAAAAAAAATCTTCCATGGTTAAAGAATACACTAATAAAATGGCTACAAATACTGAAAAATCAATTGCAATATACATCGATAAATTCGATTAGTTTATCTACATTTAAAATTTATTAATAGTTGAAAATTTGTGAAATTTTAATAATTTATCATTATTATTTATCAATAAAACTAAATGAAAATTTTAAAATATGTTAGAATTATACGACATTTTAATAATTTATAATTATTTAAAAATCATTATATATATATTTGTGATGTTATTTTTTAGTTAAATATCTTAAACTAAAAGTATTATTTTAAAATATTTTTTTACAAAATAAAATATATAATGTGCTTATAATTTAACTGAAATAATTGAGATTTAAAAGAATAAGTAAATTTTTAAATTTATCGAATGAAACTTACTAAAAGCATTTATTTTAAAATATTTTTTTACAAAATAAAATATATAATGTGTTTATAATTTAACTGAAATAATTGATATTTAAAAATAAGTAAATTTTTAAATTTATCAAATGATACTTAATCGGTGGCTTAATGAAGATTTTACTCTCCCCTAACTAAGAAGTTGTAATAATAAAAGAATCTACAAAGACTCCTTTCAATTGATAATTTATCTAATGGTGGTGTTTTAACAAAGGGCGTTTGATTTTAACATTTTTCGTTTTTATTTATTAAGAAAATAGAAAAATATGGAAAACATTATTTGTTTGACATTTTTTTTCTAAAAATAAAGTTTTAATTCGGTTGAAAAATAAAAAATATCAAAAAAAAATATTTTCGGAAAAATGAAAAAATGAGGTGAAAATAAAAAAGGGAAAATGCAAATCAAATGCTCTTAGAGGAGGTTTGGTTCGTAGAAAATTTTCTATTTTTTATTTTTATTTTATGTGAAAATAATAAAATGTATTTGGTTGGTATTTTTCATTTTCGTTTTCCAGAAAATAAAAAAGTGTTTTTTAGAAAATTGAAAAACACAAAAAAAAACATTTTTTATTTTCATTTTTATTTTCCAGAAAATAAATGAGGGTTTTTAAAAAAAACTAAAAAATATAAAAAAATCGTTTTTTATTTTCTAAAAAAAATGAAAATAAAAAATAAAAAATTCTCTACACTTAGCTTTTCAAATTTCTCTTCACAATTTTGGCCGGATTTAATTAAGCACACAATCTTAAGAAAGCGAACATATTTGAGGTTCTAAAGATGCGAATGATAAATTTGAAGATCAAGCTGGAACTAAACTTTGAAGAATATGTGAAGCATGAGTGTTGTTTAATCGCATGGAAACGACTGGTTACTTTGATAAACATACTCTATCTTGTTAAAAAAATTATAACATGTAGCATTAATAAGAAAAATTAAGTAAATACTTCCTTAATTACTTACGAGACTCCCCTCTTAATTTTTATGGGTTGGTTTCGTTTTGACAGCGCGCGTTGTACGAATGATGATAGAAATCAATCTCTTCATCTCAGCGTTGTCGGTCTTCTTGATACCGCATGAGTTCAAATGTATTCGGACCATGCGTCATGCTAATTTATCTATATCGACAGTTGGAAAATTTTTATGGGGTCAAAGCGGTCGTCCATCAGAATTAGAAGGGAAGAAAAATCGCATCTGATATCTCACGTCGAGATATTTATCTCAATTTCGTCCTCACAACTTAGCAACATTGACATTTTCTAAAAAGACATAGTTTTTTAAATTTCTCAAAAAAAAAACATTTATATTTTAACCTTGCTAAAAAAGCATGCACACCTAATTCTTAAAATATTTTTCTTATCGTCCTAAATTTAAATTAAAAAATTATTATTTTTATTTAAACAGAATAAATTGAACCAAATCAAATTAGACCTAAAATTTTTATTATTATTTCATTGATGAGTTTCATATAAAAATTGTTGATACTTTAAAATTTAATTTTATTAAAAAAATTATGTTGCAAATCTTATAAATATTTTTTATTATTTAATATCTAATTACAAGAAAATAAAGAAAAGTGATATAAAATTAACAAAACAAAGAAAAAATTAAAAAATAAAATAAAAGTCATTTTATCGAACACATCAATATAAAAATAGGTGTCGACCTTAGAAATTTAAAATTTATGTCAAATTTTGTAAAATTTTATTAAAGTTTTAAAATTAAAATTATGAATAAATTTAAGAAATTATTCTAAATATTTTTTAAAAAATATTGAGTTTTTAAGGCTATCAATAGTTTTTTTACGAAATTCATTGATGTAACGATTAATTTTTTACTTTTTTATGATTCAATTCAAATCTATCTGGTTAATTTGTTTCGATGTAAATAAGAAAAATCACTTTCTTACTTAAATTTAAGATTAAATTAAGAGGAAATATATTCTAAAAATTAGGTGAAATTGATAAAGCAAACTGATCGACTATCTAATATTAATTGACTGATAAAAAAAGTTTACTTAATTAAGTAACCAACAAAAGTAATTGATTTAATATCGGTTTAGTTTATTTTATTTTAATAACAAAGTCTGGTCTATTCAATTTGCCTAAAAAATTGATTAGCTCAGTTTTAAATTATTTAGTTTGTTCAGTTCGATTTTTAATCAAATACTCATCATTATCTGTCTACCACCACTAATATGATCTCTAACAATGATGATATTGGATGTGAAATACTTTAAAAAAAAAACTCCTCAATAAACTCATTGATTGAATCTAATCGAAACCTTAATCTTTGGAGATTTTTTTTTTACCTTAAAAGTAGGTAATTATATTTCTTTTATTATTATTATTATTTTGTTAGCATGATTTCAAGTCAATTAATCCTGAGGGGGGATCGTCTCGGCCTCGTAGAAGTTTTCCATCGATTATCTAAATAAATTGAAAAGCGTTTGCAATGAGTGACCTAAAAATCCAACATTCCAAAATTTATCATCCCACTATAGAAAAATCTTTACGGTGCATCGTAATTAAGAATCAAATCGAAGATACTTGAGAGACTATATATATGGATACTCTACTATTACACTTACACTGTAGTCCTGAGGGTACAAAAACAAAACGACATGGAAATGTGTAAAGGCTTACTGGATCAACATCAAAAAGATGATCGCTCTGTAGATCTGAAGGAGCCGTAGCTTGATTTCTTATCTGAACAAACTAACACCATTAATGTCATAGCTTTTGTTTGTTGTGGGCAAAGAGGTTACTTATTTCTTTTGATTGAAAACCCAAAAACAAAAAAAAAAAGATAAAAAAAAGAAAGAAAGAGACTTAATTTCCTCATTAAACACAAGTAACCTCATTAAACATGGATAATATGGCATCGTTAGACAATTATACTTCTTTTATGATAAATAAGAAAAAATGTGAAGATATAATTATTGGTGAACAAAATATTGATTAAATCCAATTAAATGAAAGTTCCATTTGGTTAATTTGGACATTCAATTTTTTTATTTATTCTATTAAAACTCTGTTAGAAAATGTAAAAAATCAATTAAACTAAATAATTAGAATCAACGTCAACCAACTATTATATTGTGAATAATAAACTGACATATTTGAATCGATATAAATATATTATGTCTAATAGTCGATGGGCCAAAGACCTACCGTGATTTATCTCTCTTACGATGATCCAGGAGCGGGTTGGTAGGGACCGCTAGGTTGACAGATTCCAACCTTTTTGCACCAGTAAATAACGAACTGATAGATTCGAATCAATATAAATATATTATATCTAATAGTCGATTGATAGATTTGACTGTTCATCGTTAGTTGATTTAGTTTTTAACTGAATTAATCAATTTTTTATCAGTTTAATTTTTTTTTTTTAATTGACAGATTTGATTTGTAAAAAAAATTGATTTATTTGATTTTGAATTAATCAATTCGATTATTACACACTGAATAAGTCCTCCCTGACCACAACTATGAAGTACATATGAATTTACAAATTCGATTATCAGTTTAATAATTATATCTTCATGTTCAGCAAATAGAGTTGTGATAAAAGCTTTTCTAAGCTAACGACACACACAAAAGACTACATTCAATAAGATTCTCTATGTGTAAGAAAGATATAATATGAAATATAATAAATACCTTGTTATGGTGACCAACGACGACAATAGTACAATCATTTGTAAATATGAAACATATATTTAAAATATTGTCCATGTGATCTGAATCAAATGATAGTTTAATTAATATAGTTAAGCCAACATCTCAAATGACCAAATTATTAGCTCGGAGAGTTCACAATCGTGTATTTGTCTAACTTTTTGTTAATGCTAAAGCACATAAAAAGATCCTATCAGGAGTCAGAAAGAAATTAATCAGAGAAGCATTCAACACACGTACTATCTAATGTTAAAAAATTTGAACAATAAACGGATGCACAAACTAAAAAAAATTAAACTGACAAAAATATGTTAATTAAGAGGGAGCAAAATATCAATTAAATCAAATTAATTGATTCGATCGAAATTAAAGTTTGATTTAATTAATTCAAAAATTCAGTTTTTACAAAAAAAAATATGGTTTTTTGGTTAATTAATTTGAAATTTTTGATTATTTTTTTAAATCTAGGTAATTTCAATTTATTTAGTTGAATTTTAATTTTAAAATTTCAAATTTGATTAAGTTGATTAAACTGAATTGTTATGAATCGACTATTATATTATGAGCAGTCGATTATTATACCTGAATCAAACAATAGTTGTACAACTTAATCGATAAACTAAAATGAGTCGACTATCCAATATAAATTGTCTGTTTAAAAAAATCAATTAATTCGATGATCAACATAATTAATTGATTTTATATTGGTTCAGTTTATTTAGTTTTATAAGCAAAGTTTAGTTTATTCGATTTATCTAAAAAAATCAATTAATTTAGTTTTAATTTATTTGATTAAATCAATTCAATTTTTAACTGAATACTCACCCTTACTTGTATACCACCACTAATATAATCTCTAGTAAGATGATGGATGACTCCGCATTTCTACACTACCCATCTGGGATCTGATTTACCCCCCTTCCATACATAGGAGCAGCGGTGAGGGGCCGCTAATGTGGCGGTTCCACATCTAGTAAGATGATGGATATAAAATATTTTTTTAAAAAAATTCAATAAACTCATTGACTGAATCTGATCGAGACCTTGATTATCAGAGAACAAATATGATTTCAAAAAATTTCTCAACTCATTGACTGAATTTGATTCGAGACCTTGATCTTTAGAGAATAAATATATCTCTTTGTTATCAGAAATCTATAATACATTTTTTTTATGACAAATAAGAAGAGAAGGACAATAGTAATCAATGGGGTAATTACAATCTGATTGAAGCTTGTAGACTCTAACATATTCATCTTCTTCGTCAATTACAACTTGATGTGCACTTTGTGGATCAATTACAAAGCTATTTAGAGAAATAAATTCCATTGTGTCGTTGCTTCTAGGTTTAGTGTTCTCAAAATAATTTGTATCGAGTAGAAAGTCATGCATGTCAACCAATAATAAAACACGTAATATAAGAAATGTCTGCATGCGAAAATATAAATTTTGGGTGAGTGGAATATTGATTAAATCGAATTAATTGATAGAAATTAAAAGTTTAATTTGGTTAATTTAGATATTTGTTTTAAAAAAAAAATTATTTTTTTGATTTATTCGGTTCAAACTCGATTAAAAACTTTAAAAATCAATTAAATTGATTAATCAAGTCAATTAAATCTGAATCAATATGAATATAATATATCTAACCATCGATTGATAAATATGATTATCCATCATTAGTATATTTAAATTGTTGATTGAATTAATTAAATTTTTATCAGTTTGATTTATTGTATTTTTTGAGAAAATTCAACGGATTCAATTTGAAAAAAAAAATTGATTTATTTGATTTTAATTTAATGGGTTCGATTATTTTTTTTATTTTTTATTTTTATTTACATCAGGTATCAGGTACGATTTCTCTTCCCTACTAATCTTGATGGGTAGTCGCCCTGGCCCCACGGAAGTTTTTCAACGACTGATGTGGGTAAATCAGGATGACGGATGGTCAGAGTATGTTTGAACCCATGTTACACCAGAAGGGACGACCACGCTGGGACGGGAGGGGGGGCATCGTGCACCACCATCCGCGTAGCACGTGCAGCCAAGGCGGAATCGACCTCTGAAAGTGCAGAGTGGAGCCTCGTGAGTTACCATTGCGCCGTTGCCCTGGGGGCAATGGGTCCGATTATTAATTGCATGTTTGCATGCTAAACAAATCCACCATAACTACAACTATATAGGACATGTAAATTTTTTCTAAGCTAAATTGACATTTTAATAACCATATCTTCATAATTTTCATGTGAGAAGAAAGAAATAATATAAAATATAATAAAATAACTTCCTAACTTAACCAACAATGACAATTGTAAACTCATTTGTAAATGAAATGAAACATGTATTTAAAACATTGTCCGTATAATCTAAATCAAATGATAGTTTAATCAGACTAACATTCAAATCTCATAAAGTTACATGCAAATAGTCTTGGAGAGTTCACAATGGTTGTGTATATTTGTCTAACTTTTTGTGAATGCTAAAATGTATAACAAGATTTTGTCAATAGAAAACAGAAATAAATTAATTAGGTAACCATTTAGCACATATATGGTCAAAATATTTGGTTTAATTAATTTGAAAATTTAGTTTTATAAATAATAATAGTTTTTTTGTTTGATTAGTTCAAAAATTTGATTATTTTTTAAAATATCAATCATTTCAATTTATTTAGTTTGATTTCAAATTTAAAATTTTGAATTCGATTATATCGATTAAATCGAATTGGTATCAATTAATTATTATTTTGTGAGTAGTCGATTATTATACCTGAATTGAACAACGATTGCATAACTTAACTGATAAACAAAACTCACTCAACTATTCAATATTAATCGATCGAATAAAAAAAATTAAATTAATTTGATAACTGACAAAATTAATTAATTTTATATCAATTTAGTTTATTTCATTTTAGTAGCAAAGTCTAATCTATTCTATTTTTTAAAAATGATTAGTTAAATTTTGATTTATTCGTGTTGATCATTTTGATTTTTAATTGAATACTCACCCTTATTTGTGTGACACCATCAATCCGATATCTAGCAACTCACCAAGTATGTGAACTACTTTCAAAAAATTCCTCAATAGACGCATTGATTGAATTTAATCCAAGACCTTGATCCTTAGAGAATAAATATATATCTTTGTTGTCAAAAGTTTGTAATTACACTTTTTTTTACGACCGATAAGAAGAGGAGACAATAGTAGTTTATGAGATAACTACAATTCGACTGAAGCTAATTATGAATATCATAGACTCTAACATATTCATATTCTTCTCTACTGATTTCAAATTGATCTGTACTCCTTGGATCGATTACAACGCTATTTAGAGAAATATATTCCACTGAGAAATTACCTTTTGATAATTTGTTTGGATTGTATTCTCAAATCTATCTGTATTGAATAGAAAGTCTTCGTGTATGCCAATCAATAATTAAATCATGTAATATAAAAGATGTAAAGATATAAATTACGGATGAGTAAAATATTGATTAAATTGAATTAACCAATCGAATCGGTTGGTTAATTCGAATATTCAATTAAAAAAAACATTTTTTTATTTATTTGGTTCAAACTTGGTTTAAAAAATTGATTCAACCAATTAATTAAAGTAAACTCTTATATTATAAATAGTAAATTGTAAATAGTGAATTGATCTATCCAAATCGATATAAATACAATTTGTTTAACAATCAATTGATATATTTGATTGTTTATCATTAATAGATTCGGTTTTCAACTGAATTAACCAATTTTTTTATTGGTTCAATTTATTCTTTTTTTTTTTTGGGAAAATTCAACGAATTCAATTTCTAAAAAAAATAATTTGTTTGATTTTGATTTGATTGGTTAATTATTAATTGCATGGTTACCCACTGAACAAGTTAATTATGACAACTATAAAGTTCATATGGATTTACAAGCTTATCTGTCAATTTAGTAACCATATCTTCATGCTCAACGGATAGAATTATGATTAAAGCTTGTTTAACTTAATGATATAAAGACTACACACAATTAGATTCTTGAGGTGGGAAGAAAGCTTTTTTAACCTAATGATATAAAATTTAATAAATAACTTTTTATCTTAACTAGCCATGACAATTGTACAATCATTTGTAAATGACATCAAACATGCATTTAAAACATTGCCCATGTGGCCTAAATCAAATGATAGTTTAACCAAGGCAACATCCCAATCCCATATAGATATATGCAAATCGTTAGCTTCGGAGAATTCACAATGGCGGTGTATTTGTCTAACTTATTGTTAAAATTTTGATTATTATTTTTTAAATCTCAATTATTTCAATTTATTTAGCTTGATTTCAATTTTAAAATTTTGAATTCGATTAAATCAAATTGGTATCAATCGTTTGTTATATTATGAATAATCTATTATTATATCTGAACCTAACAGCGATTCCATAACTTAAATGATAAACCAAACAAACTCAATTATTCAATATTAATCCACTGAATAAAAATGTTCAGTTAATTCAGTAATCGATAGAATTAATTGATTTTATATCAGTTCATTTTATTTCATTTTAGTAGCAAAGTTTAATCTATTCGATTTGTTAAAAAAAAGTTTAATCAGTTCAATTTAGATTTATTTGATTTGATCAGTCTAATGTTTAACTGAATACTCACCCTTATTTGTGTGTCTCCGCCAATTTGATCTCTAGCAACTAACCATGGGTGTGAAATACTTTCCAAAAATAAATCTTAGAGAACAAATATATCTTTTTTGTCATCAGAAGTATGCAATTACACTTTTTTATGACCGATAAGAAGAGGGCAATAGTAGTTGATGGCATAACTACAATCCGACTAAAGCTTGCGAATATTGTAGATTCTAACATATTCATCTTCTACGTCGATTACAAATTAATGTGCGCTCCTTAAATCAATTACAATGCTATTTAGAGAAACATATTCCACTGAGTTATTACCTTTGTATAATTTGTTCGGGTTGTGTTCTCAATTGAATAGAAAGTCTTCATGTTTGTCAATCAATAATTAAAACATGCAATATAAAAAATGTGAAGATATAAATTACAGATGAGCAACATATTGATTAAATTAACTGATCGAAAATTGCATTTGGTTAATTCGTACATTCGATTTGTTTTTTTTAAATCAATTTTTTTGATTTGTTTGGTTTAAATTCAGTTAAAATTTTTATAAATTTAATTAAACTGATTAATTAGAGTCAACTCTTGTTACATTGTAAATAGTGAACTGATGTATCCAAATCAATATAAGTACAATATGTCTAACAATTGATTGATAGATTCAACAGTTCATCATTAATCAATTCGATTTTCTATTGAATTAATTAATTTTTTATCGGTTTAATTTATTCTATTTTATTGGAAAAATTGGATGAATTCAATTTATAAAAAAATTATTTATTTAATTTTGATTTAATCGGTTCAATTATTAATTGCATGGTTGCCCACTCAACAAGTTCATTGTGACCATAACTATTTCTCTCGTTTTCCATTTCATACATAATTTATTTTGAAGATTTGACTCATAAGGCAGTAGATTTTGTTGCTAGATTTACTTTTCATTGTCTTATTTTCATGATAGACTGATATGGATCAATTAGCAGTAAGACAAGAGATGAAGATAATTTCTCTATTTATTATACGCAAGAAGAAGATGCAAAGGAAGTTATTGATGCTTTTATTGTTGGCGGTTGTCTTAGCTAACAAGAGGAGTGCTAGGTTTAGGAGGAGCATATCATATACTAATCAAGCATTTTCTAGATATAATATTAGGTCTATAAACTTAAATGAGATGGTTTTTCATAGTGATCGACAATGTGTTGATAACTGTAGGATGGATAGAAGGACTTTAGACAAACTTTGTTCTTTGCTAACGACTCATGGAAAATCGAAAGGAAATAAAAAATATATCAATTAGTGAACTTGTAATATCTTTTCTTCACATTATTACACATAATGTGAAGAATAGAGTCCTAAAATGCCAAACAGCTAGATTCGGTGAGACAGTTAGCAGACAATTTCATTCAGTTTTGAATTTTGTTCTACGGTTACACAACATTTTGCTTAGGAAGCTTGAACCAGTCCCAAAAAATTGCACGGATGAGAGGTGGAAATGATTTAAGGTACAAGTATATAATTTCTATATATTTATTTTTTAATCATTTTAATGTACACAGTAAATTAATTTAATTTATGATACTTCTATGATTGTAGGGTTGTTTAGAAGCATTAGATGGGACGTATATTAAAGTTAATGTCCTAGCAGTTGATAAACCTAGGTACCAAACTAGAAAAGGTGAAATTGCAACCAATGTCTTGGGTGTGTGCACATTGAACATGCAATTTAGCTATGTCTTACCGGGTTGGGAAGGATCTGCAGCAGATGGTAGAGTCTTAAGGGATTCTATTAGTAGGAGAAATGACTTAAAGATTCCTCGAGGTAATTAAGTTATAATTATCATAAAATGGGTTGTTATTATATATATTAACACATGTTCACTTGTAATATAGGTTGTTATTATTTGTGTGATGCTAGATACACGAATGGGGAAGGATTTTTGGCACCATATAGAGGTCAAAGGTACCACTTGACTGAATGGAGGCAAGGTTACCAACCAACGACAACCAAAGAGTACTTTAATATGAAACACTCTCAAGCTAGAAATTGCATTGAGAGGTGTTTTGGTATTTTAAAAGTCAGATGGACTATATTGAGAGATAAGTCATTTTATGATGTTAACACTCGATGTAGGATTATTTCTGCTTGTTGTATCCTGTATAATTTCATAAGGTATGAAATGACAATCGATCCGATAGAGAGTGAGCTTGATGTCCTCGAGTTAAATGAAAGTGATGATGATGATGTCGATGATGGTTGTGATTTGATCAGACATTGTGAAACCAACCCTGCTTGGACTGAATGGAGAGACAAGCTTGCAGCTGATATGTTCATGAGTTGGCAGTCATCGGTTAATTAAATTTAATGTTCTTTCTTGAAATTTGAATTTTCATGTATTTGAACTCTTTTCTTATGTTGTATTTGGGTTTATTATCCATTTGAATAGTTTAAACAATTTGGTTGTATCTAAATTTGATTAAGTTTGGACAATCTGATTGTATCTGGGTTTGATTAAGTTTGAATAATTTGATTGCATCTTGGATTTATTACGTTTGAACAATTTGATTGTATCTGGGTTTGTATATTATTTATTTAAACAAATTGATTATGGTTTATGCAAGAATAATGTGTTATTTGGATGATTTAATTTCAGTTTTCAATGGAACGACATAGCCAGAAGAGGATAAAAGGAGTAGAAACAACCAAGGATGCATCAAGTAAACAAGTAGAAAGTTCAATGCTAACGAAGTTCAAAAGGAAAACTACGAGCACTAAACACTTGTGGACAAAACAAGAGGATGTTATTTTAGTTGACTGTCTTGTTGAGTTAAGCAAAGATTCAGCTTGGAAGAGCGAGAATGATTTTCGACCTGGATACTTGCTGCATTTGGAGAAAGTCATGGCTGCTAAATTGCCATCCAGCAATCTGAGGGCTACCCCTCATATCGAGTCGAGGTACAAGCTACTGAAGAGGCAATTTCATGCTATCAATGAGATGTTGAGTCATAGTAGTGGATTTGGATGGAACGACATTGATAAGTGTATCATTGCAATAAAGGATGTCTTCGATGATTGGGTAAAAGTAACTTTTTTTAAACGACTCCAGTATTTCTGCACAAGTATTTCATGCCATCGGCAACTTCTAACTACACCGATTCTAAGAAGTCGGAGTGACATATTTTGTCACGCCCTGAGGGAGTCTCCGCCAGACGAAAATCCGACAGCACCTCCCCTGTACGGGCGACAATACCAATTTTTATACAAGGCCTACACGGCCACTATACATCGGTCAATATGACCGGAATCCAATCACAACACAATATACATAATATGAGGCCTTAGGCCATCAACCTACCCCTTCTGCCATCTGAGCAGGAACATACAACCAAACCAATCGAAATAAGATCCGACCAATGGTCCACAGGAACCCCAAAAATCCACGAGTACATAAATCCATTTCCAAGCCTAAACATATCGTCTATACAAAATTCAAACCATAACTCAAACAGATAATAAACTGTCACTACGAGGGGGGGGGGATATGACAACTGGACTCTCCTGACAGCTTCATCCTGAAATAAAAATAAAACCACGGGGTAAGTTCAAAGAACTTAGCGGATATTTATCGATATGAATAGCAAGATATAGCTAACAATACTAATCATGTCAGTACAGTCTCATATATATGGTAAGCAAGAAATAAATGCAAAAGGATCTTTCACTGAATCTCCTACTCTGATATAGGAGCATGTGCCCTACTATAAGAGATAAAGTCATCACCATAAATGAATATGAATCCTGTATGCATGGCAATCATATGCAACATCCAAGGCATCAATACAATAATGCAGCAAACACAATACAAATGCAATCCGTGCAAAATGCATGTCGTGCAAATGACATGGTCACCCCTGACGCTGATCGGTAGCCTCACACGTGATGGTGAAGCCGAGTGGGTAGGGCTATGACAACTGTGCACTCTGCCATCACTTGCTCTGGTGGCCAGAGTGGGCGGGATCTGTCGAGTACACCTATCCTCCCGCCCCAAAGCAGTGGGGAGCTAAGCTCTCATCTCCGGTGTCATAGACGGAGGAGGGATCCTGCCGCTACCACGCCTGCCTCGTCGCTACGGAGCGGACGGCGAACTGAGCGAACAACTGCACACACCCTCGATGTACCACTAACCCGAGTGGCGGTGTGTGCGAGCCATGTAACAGTTGCGGGCTCACAATAATGGAACCCCGTCGGCCCAAAGATGCAATCATGCAAGATGGTGCATGACACTAAAGCATGTAATACCAACTAACATACGTGTCAGAATAATATGCACAATAAAAGGTACATATACATGATCCAAGTAAAACAGGGAAAGTATAACTATAAACTGATCAAATGCATGTGTCAAATAGGCATAATAACATGCAAGGTAGATAAACATGAAAACTATTGCAAGCTATAACTATCTAGCATATCAACATGACTATATCAAAAAGACAAGTCAAAATACCCGCCTGAATATATATCCGCAAGAATAAGAATCAAATCGTCACGACTGGGAATCTGTCTCGTGACCGAAACCTGCATATAACGTAATTATAGTCAAGCACAAAAATATGATCCACTGTCAAATCGAATCCTAAGCCGATTTCGGATTTAAACTAATTAACCCAAATGCTTAATAAAATCTCAGTCAACTAGATTGATCTAGTTATCTCATTTAACCTAATCAATCCTCTATAAATAATTACGAAACCGATCAACCTCACACCGAAATCAATAACCCATCATATATCAATTTACAGCTAATAAAAAGAGAAGATAGATCAAGCTTACCAAGCTATAAGCTTTGGCCAATACCAATCCATCGACAACCCTTTCACACCACGACCGGCTTCCACCCACCGCGGTGTTCACGGCTTCCGCGGTAAACGACTCACGCCACCTTCACCTAATACAAACACATAGTCGACACATGGACAAAACACAAATCAATGACGGATGAAGAGAAGGCGGATCGCGACATACTAGCGACTGATACCTCACCGACGGCTCATCCAGACTAGTTTGAGAACGACCCCTGTCGAGGGGTCCTTACCAGGCTGATCGGAGTTCAACCGTTGGTGCCGAGCCTTTATTGGACTACTCCCGTTGCCCCTTGGGCAAGAGCCCTGCATCCTCCTTCGATCGTTTCGAAGACGAAGCGATCCGAAGAGGTTGCCTCGTCTCCACCATGGCTTTGCTTCTTCCCGATTAGAAGGGCGACACGGCTCTTGGTGAAAGCGGCGTGATGCATGGCACTTGCGTGGCGGGGCCGCAAGTCGGGCAACGGCGGCAGCGGTGAAAGAAAGCAGGCGAGATCCGTGGCGGGGCCGAGAAGGCGGCAGTCGAGGCGAGGCGAGCGATCTCGGCGCGATCCATGCGCGCGGCAAATCGGCAAAGGTGGCTCGGTGCGCGCATGGCGGTGGGCCAGCGAACTCACGGTGTCGGCGGTGATGCTCGCGGTCAGCGAGGGCTGCGGTGGGGGAGAAGGCTCGTAGGAGAAAGCGTCGCCGTGAAAGTGGCTCATGAGCTAGAGGGAAGGAGTTCTTGGAGGGAAAAAGGGAAATAGATAAACTTAGGTTTTTAGGTTAATAACCCCTCAATACTGATAAACCAAACAGGCCTTTTAAAAGCCTGTTTTTCTTATCCCCGTAAATATCTCGTACAAGCCCCGTTTAAATCCAGAAAAATTCCCAAAAATCCCGAAAAATTTCTAGGATTATTTTCTTAATTCTTTGGCCATTTTATTTTGGTATTTTAAATTTTCCGTATTTAACATTCTCCCCCACTAATTAAAATTTGGTCCCCAAATTTCCTACTCAGATGCATAATGAGTAAGAGATAGTACAAGTACTGAAAATATATCTCACGTACCTTAAATAAACAAGTGGGGATATTGAGCTATGATCTTTTCCTCAAGCTCCCAAGTAGCCTCCTCACCGGTGTGGTAACTCCACCCGACCTTGACAAGTTGCAAAAATCTTATTCCGCAACTGTCGTTCTTTGTGATCCAGAATCCGTACCTGAGCCTCTTCGTAAGTAGCATCAGGTTGAATGGAACCTGACACACCTGACCGAATATGTGTAGGGTCTGGCACATACTTCCTCAGCATAGACACATGGAACACATCATGTATACTCGTCAAAGATGGTGGTAGCGCTAGACGATAAGCAACTATTTCGACCCTCTCCAAAATCTCAAATGGACCAATGTATCTAGGAGCTAGCTTACCACGGAGGCCAAATCTCTTCACCACTTTCGTGGGTGAAACTCGCAGGAATACATGATCACCAATAGAGAACTCCAGAGGTCTCCATCTCCGATCTGCATAACTCTTCTGACGATTCTGCGCCTCTGCAATCCTACGTCTAATAGTACGGACCAACTCTGTCTCATACTGAGCTCTATGGGTCCAGCAACTAGGCCTTCCAGTTGCCCCCGAAATCCATTACACAGGACCTTAACAAGTCCTCAGACTGTCCATCTGTCTGCGGATGAAATGCAGTACTAAAACGAGGATCTGTATGCAAGACTGCTGCGGACTACGCGGATCCGGGGCGTGAATCGGGGATCTCTATCGATATAATGCTCGAGAACACCATGTAATCGATGATATCCGACAATATATAACTCTATTAAGCGATCCAAGAGTTCGTCTTCCGAATCACTAAAGTCGCGGTTGGTTAGTCGGTCAACGACTACCCCAAATCGCGTCATGGCCTTGATGTGTCCTAGACAAACCCACCACAACATCTATAATAATATGCTTCCACTTCCATTCCGGAATCGGAATTTCCTGAAGCATCTGTTCCTTAAACTAATGCAACTTCAGAAATCATTATCCTCATCGGAGTCAGAGACGGTAGTCCATCTACCGTCCAAAATCCACTCCACCACACACTCTGTAAATGCATGGGAGGTTATAGCAACCAAACTCCCTTGTTACAACCGTTCGTGTTCCAGCTACTCTATAGTAGCTATCCAGTAGCTATCCAAAACTCCATGAGCATTTCTGCTCCTTACCTCTTCAAAACAACCTATTAACTACTAAGTTCACGCCATATATATGACGACTTATCTCGCAGTGCTTTAACTGCCGTAAGGTTAGGATACGTCCTATTCTATAGCATCGGAATCGCTCCGATTCCCAAAATGATACATCTGTGTACACTACCCTTCCATCCACACCAGAATGATTAATCAACACTGGCATAAAAGTCAACCATTGTCTGAGCCCTAAAACTAGTTTCACAAGCTTCAGACCAAGTAAATTTCCTCACCTTCCTAATCCAACCAGTCAGCGATGTAGTACCGCTAGAGCATCCTATCCATGTCTATGGTAATAATCAAATCAATACCAGGAAAACTACCATCAACGGTGACCGAGTGCGCAACTCCAACTACCACCCTCCGCAGTGGCCAAGTTACGCAATCCAACGACCATGATAATTGTATGACACCGTGTCACTATAATATCAACCCATCAATCATAAATCAATCCTAGAGCATACACGGATGCCCTATAGTTGATCTAAATAGATCCTCTATCCATAATGAAGGATATTCATTTCCTTCCACAACTACCACATTCTATCATCGATAATCGATGCATAACCTCAAAGGTCAATCTCTCTTTTAACAAAGAGTTCCAGATCTTTTCTGGAAGAAATTCTGGGACAGATAAATGTCCGCTCCAATACCTTCTATAATAAGGTAAAATAATCTTTCATCGTCTTAACCAATGTACGCATACACGCCTTATCCATAACCAAATCACTAATAGTAGGGACTGATATTTTCTGAGGGTTTACTCCTTGACCTTCAAATGGATGACTAGCAGGTCATATTCCTAGCTTCCTAATTCGACATCAGTCGGCACCTCTAAAGGATCCGTACCTCTGAAATCATCATTAGATTCCTCAAGATCAATACGTCGTCGAACTCGTCCACGACCATGAGTAGGGGCAATTTCACTAAGTCAATACTTTTCCTAACCATTTAAGTACAGTAACCACTAAAGACAATACTTTTCATATAGCTCAGAGATATCCTTCAAATTGCTTGGTCCCAAAACACGAGATCTCCCAAATATCCAAGGAAAAGATAATCCTCGAAACACAAAACCCGTAAACCAAAACCGCAAACCAATAAATTGTCACGTCCTGGGGGCATATCCGTCATCCAAATGACAAAGGAGCCCCTTAGTGACAATATCCAAAATCCATGGACCAAATCTGGTAAAAACCTCGAAATAATTATAGTAATACTCGTATTTTAATAACTGCATGCATGCACGACTAAACATATATCCATTAAAGTAAAATAGTTTTATGACACCAAATCAAACTGCGACAAAATCCAAAGTGCATAATAAAATGCAACACCGATAAAGTAAAGCAAAGATCTCGACGATGCAGGGGACAAGCACGGCAAGGAACTCTGAGCGACTCAAAGGTAGGTCAATATGACACGCCCTCCATCGCTAATCTAGAGTATAAGTGAGGAGGGGGGTGAGTACAACCACTCTGTGGATGTATAGACAATAGTGCATAATCATAATGCACATAATGGAAGTCACCGGGAACAAGTTAGAGTAACCCAACCCTCAGAGTACCAATATCAATCTGCAACTATCCTGATCAGCAGTATAATAAATATACCCGTAAAACCCAACCACTGCAACAAGCAGTGCACATCCGGATACCACGACAAAGCCTCGTGGCTCTCGCACAAAAAAGGGATCTATCTATGAGCTACCGCGAACGTAACCCATGGGCCGACAATCAATTGCACGATCAACGCGCAACTATATGCTACCACGAATGAGACTCGTGGATAGACAGACAGTATATAAATATCTAGTTATCGACTGCAGGCATTAGCATACTATCACCAATAGGTCGCGTAAGCAGTCGATTATCCTAGGTTGTTAAACCTCGGGTTATCCAATACATCCAATATAAAACGACCATTGACGTCGACAACGATCATCGATCTATAATTAAACCCATTGAGGCGGTCAAGCGAGGGTTTCAACACCTCTAATACGAAATGTTTATCAAATTCGGTAAAGATCATCAACTTATAAATAAATAAGTCGAGATGATTAAATCTAGCATTCCAACCCTTCTAACATGATCGGTATCAAGGTCGATCAGAATCATAAGTCCACTAATAATCGCGTCGAGACGATTAATCATAGGGTTTCGTCCCAACTAACAGGAATCGTCTATCCAGGCCAATAAGGGCCACAAATCTACTATCAAGCCCTTCAATAGGATTAAGCCTAAATTATACCGTCCTACCAGTTCAATCATGCATGCCCCAACCTGCTACCACGAACATATCTCGTGGTACTTAAGACATAAAGTAGCTATCTAGCTACATGCATCATACGAATCCGATTATTACTAACTCCGAACGAATATCGCAAAAATATAATCTTACTGTAACACCCCCCTAGTCTTCCCACTCTCTACCAAGGGAGATGTCACTACTTTACTGTCTCTATCTTGGATTCATGCAATATACCAATGCAATATGCTAACAACTAAAATAATCATAAGGACCTTTACATCACTTAAACAATAATCATTTCAAGATCTTCACCTAACATGAAAGTATTAAAACTAACTCAACATGACTCTAGCATTCTTTGGTTTCAACCATAATTAATCCAGTTGAACTTCAACAATATCAAAAGAAAACAAGAAACTAAAAATCTGATTTAGATATCTGCACTTAGGATCTTTTACTTCCACTGTTCCGTCGCCACACACACCCAACACTTCATCCGCCATGCCACCTTACTGAAGCTTTTCTTTACCTTTATCTGCAGTATAAGGAAATGCAACTATAAGCAACAACGCTTAGTAAGTACTTTCTATGCTCACAAAAACATGCACTGTATGAAATCATGCAACTAGTTCTCTTGCCCTGGATACATTGATACACATGCAAACATAACTGGAAATCATAACTCTGATTACTTGTCTCTTGTATGAAATCATGCTCTTAAGTATTTTAAAACTTATGTGATTATATCTGAATGGAATGATTAACTTTGAAAACTTTTACTTCTACTTGTACTGATACTTCAAAATAATAATCATCCTGGATATGGGCCCGACATAGTACCAATGCGCGCATTCCTAATAGGCCGGGGTGGCCAACCACCGAATCTACTAGGGTAATCAAATCGAGGGCCTCTCTGGCGAGTAATCGATGCCCGCAGTACATGCCAAAAGTAAAATACTTCCTTTATACTTATATTCTTATACATCAAGGAAATGCTCTTAATCCCTAAATCACAAATGGGAGCACCTATAAAGATCATTATGCTCTTGACCCCAAAATCAAAATGGGAGCATCAGATCGTTGTGCTCTTAATCCCTAATTGAGCAGGAGCATCTTTAAATTTTCTTTATAAAGGAAATATTTTTATATCTTACTCTACATCATGCATATAATTGTAAGCTACAACTCATCTACAACATGCATGATCATAAATCACATTCTTATCTTGGATCTCAACATGATGCTAAATTACCCATAATATAACGGTAAAATCGCGTAACTGAAAACATCATGCATAATTGGAAATAATATGCATAAAAAGCGCCAACCATGTAATCGAAATAACAAGCACTGTGAAAAAATATATCAATGACATCGATAACTACTTATCTGCAGTGAGCAATACTTACCTTGATTGCTTTAACTTATATTTGTAAAATCTAATGAGATGCAACCTTCTATCCCGCCCTAGCTTAGCTGCCCTCTAAGGTCTCTTGAATCCACATTTCCTTGGATTGGTGAGAAGACAACCCTAGGAGAAAATTCTCCTTGATGTGTGGTTGTTGGAGGGACCAAGAGAGTGTAGAGAGGTGTCCTCTAGGTATTAGGGAGGTTAAATTTATAACCATCAAGGCTTAACCTATTCCTTATAAATTTCCTAAAATTTCTCTCTTTATGTAATTAATTCCTTCTTCAATTAAATTTGTGACTTCTCCTAATCATATAAAATTTTATTCCCTTATAAATTTCATTAAATCTCTCTCTTTAATGAATTAATTCCTTCTTCAATTAAATTCGTGATTTCTCCCTAATCATATAAAATTTTTATTCCCTTATAAATTTTCCTTAAATTTCTCTCTTTACATGAATTAATTCTTTCTTCAATTAAATTCGTGACTTCTCCTAATCATATAAATTTTTTATTGGATTTTTGGTGACTCACCCCTTCTTGTCAGTTTTCTTTTCTTTTATCTTTTTTATTTCCTTTAAATCAACGGTTCATGGTTGAGCCTCTACTTAACCAATTATTTCTTTATTATTATTATTATTATTCTATTCCTATTTTTATTACTTATTCTTATTTCTATTTTCCTCTAATAAAAATATAGGAATTAAAATTTGGGATATTACAACTTATACCTTAAAAAGTTTCATCCTCGAAACTTAGAAAAGCTCAGTACTTTTGCTTCATGTCATCCTCACGTTCGGTTGCTTCTTCAACCCTTTGACTTTGCCATAAGACTTTTACTAACGGTATTTCTTTGTTTCTTAGTTTCATTGCTCGATCTATTATCCAATAGGTCGACTTTCATAACTTAGATCCGTCTCGAATCTGTACCGTCTGGCTCAATCACTTGATTGGTGTCCTGGGGCGTGCTTCTTAAGCATTAAAACATGAAATACATTGTGGATAGTGACATTTCTTGTGGTAGCTCTAGCTCATAAGCTACCTTACCAACTCTCTTGGTGATCGGTAGGGCCTACATATGGACTTAACTTGCCTTTCTTCCCAAATCTCATTACCCTTTCATAGGAGCTACCTTAATGAAAACCAATCTCCGACTTGGAACTCTAGGGGTCTGCGGACATCTACGTAACTCTTCTGCGACTTTGGGCGCCTCTATCCTTTGACGTATGTTCTTTATAGCTTTGGTGGCGCCATCTATAAAATCAGTCTTGAGTCCCATTTCTTTCTTCTCGCCACCCTCATACCAACAGATATAGGCGATCTGCATCTCCTTCCATACAAGGCTTCATAAGGTGCCATTCCAATTGTGGTTTGATAACTATTATTATAGGCAAACTCGCCAAACACAAATATTTACACACCTTCCTTTAAAATCCAAGGCACAAGCTCGAGCATGTCCTCCAAAATCGATTCACTCTTTCTGTTTGCCCATCCGTCGAGGATGAAATGCATCAATCGTAACTTAGTGTCGAGGGCTTTCTGAACACACTCCCGTATGTGAAGTGAAGCTATCTCTATCTCGGAGATAATGGTTTTAGGTACTCCATGCATCTAATCACTTCCTTGGACGTATAATCGGGCTAATCGCTCCATGGAGTATGATATTCGATAGGCATGAAGTGAGCGGACTTTGTCAATCTATCGACAACTACCCAAATAGAATCGTAGCCATTGGTTGTTTTGGGCAATCCTACTATGAAATCCATGGCTACTTCCTCCCACTTCCATTCTGGAATCTGGATAGGTTGTAGAACTCCTCCTGGTCTCTGGTGTTCGGCTTTCACTCTCTGACATGTCGCGTGCAAGTACTAACATACTTAGCCACGTCCCTTTTCATACCAAGCCACCAGAATTTCCTTTCATATCTTGATACATCTTGGTGGATCCAGGATGCATCGAATATGGGGTCCCATGAGCTTCTTCTAGGATCTTCTTTCTTAAGTCTGGGTCATTGGGGATACATAGGCGTTCACCCAAATATAATACCCCTACTATCGAGACACGGAATCCTTCATCCTTCCCTTCTTGGATCTCTTGCTTGATCCTTTGGATGCTAGGATCTTTGTCTGTCGCTAATATATCCTCAAATAGTGTAGGTACTATGGTCAAGGCGGAGAGCTGTCTAGAAATGATCTCAACTCCAAATTCATTATCTCTTTCTACAGTGGTTGGGATAGTGTTGCTAGGGCCATCAAGGTGGCATGATTTTCTACTCGGCGTCTGCTACTTTGTTTGCCTTTCCGGGATGGTAGTGGATTTCATCATAGTCCTTTACTAACTCAAGCCATCTCTGTCGCATATTCAAATCCTTACGAGTGAAGAAGTACTTGTGACTACAAATCTTGTATTGGACTCCATATAAGTAATGTCTCCAAACTTTCAGAGCAAAGACCACTGCTGCCAACTCAAGGTCATGAGTGGGGTAATTATTTTCATAGTCCTTGAGTTGTCTAGATGCATAAACAATGACTTTACCCTTCATAAGTACTGCTCCGAGTCCCATCTTGGATGCATCACTATATAGGTCAAATCCCTCATTACTTTCTGGAAGGGTAAGCACTGGAGCACTTGTGAGTCTCTTCTTTAATTCAAGGAAGCTCTTTTCACAATCTTCGGTCCATTCGAACTTCTTATTCTTTCTGGTAAGAACCGCCAACTGGTGAAGCTATCCTTAGAAGTTTTCCACAAACTTTCGATAGTACCTGCTAATCCGAGAAACTTCCGACTTTGGCATTCTTTGGTTGACCCCATCGATCGCTTCTATCTTTGTCGGGTCTACCATAACTCCATCTTTTGAAATAACATGACCCAGAAACGATATTCGATCAAGCCAAAACTCACACTTGGAGAACTTTGCATATAACTGTCTTTGCTGAAGGGTCTGCAAGACTATCTTCAAGTGTTCGACATGTTCTTCCCGGTTCTCGAGTAGATAAGGATGTCATCAATGAAAACGACCACAAAATTGTCAAGGTACTCCTTAAATATCCGATTCATCAAGTCCATAAACATAGCGGGTGCATTTGTCACTCCGAAGGGCATGACCACGAACTCATAGTGTCCATACCTCGTTCGGAAGGTTGTTTTCGGTATCATCTTCTTTAACTCTTACTTGATGATAACCTCGACCGCAAGTCAATCTTGAGAAAAGCGTGGCTCCTCAATTGATCAAATAAATCCTCTATCCTTGGCGGAGGATATCATTCTTGATCGTCACTTGATTTAAGGCTGTAGTCTATGCACATCCTCATAGATCCATCTTTCTTTTCATGAACAACACCGAGCTCCCATGGGGAATGACTAGGGCGGATGAATCCCTTGTCTAATAACTCCCGTAATTGTTCCTGAAGCTCTTTCAATTCAGCTGGAGCCATACGATAGGGTGCTTTTGAGATTGGGTTGGTACCAGGAATAAGTTCAATCTCAAACTCAACTTCCCTTCTAGGTGCTAGTCCTGGTAGCTCGTCAGGAAATACTTTCGGGTAGTCACATACGATTGGGACTTCTTCCAACTTTTGGCTTCTTTCTTGCTTAGTATCAACTAGATGTGCTAAATACCCAGTGCATCCACTAGCTAGCATCTTCTGAGCTTCCATGGCGGGCAAGAACTTCTTAGTCTTCTTCCTTGGTTCTCCAATAAACTCAAATTTGGCCTCGGTCTCGGGTTGGAATACTACCCTTCGCTTACGACACTCAATGGAAGCACCGTACTTGCTAAGAAAGTCCATTCCAAAGATGACATCATAGTCATGCATGTCTAACAAGATTAAATCATTATAAAGCTCTCTCGCGAAATTAAGCCAAGACGCAGACGCAAGTGTGTAGATGTCATTATTTCACCCGAAGGTAGGGTCGTTAAAAATTGAATATCTAAGGTATCCGGAGTTATATCTATCTTCTTAGCAAATGTCATAGACATGAAAGAATGGGTTGTCCCAGTATCAAACAGTACGGTAGCATGCTGACTAAGGATAGGTATCTGACCTGTAACCACCGTAGAAGCATTTGCTACCTCTTCCTTGGTGAGGGAGAAGATCCGGCCATTAGGTGTAACTGATGGAGCCTCTAATCTTCCTTGGCTGATGTAAGGACCCTCCAGTGCTCCCTGCATCTGATGTAGCTGGGCTGATCTACCTCCATACTGAATAGACTGTGGCAGAGGCAGATTGGTCTTAGTGGGACACTGTTTGGCGAAGTGTCCCTCGACACCACATATATAACACCCGTTCACGCCCTGGCGGCAAACTCCTGGATGCTTCCTCCCACACTTAGAACATGTAGGATACGTAGGCTGCTTACTGACTGAACCTCCCTTTGCATTATTCCATTGCTTCCTCTTGCCATTATTGTTTCGCTTCCAGTTCGAATTACCGCTCTGAGGTTTCTGACCTCCTGAACTTCCCTGGCTTTTGCTTTCTATTGAGGCTAGCTTTTGGTTCTTGATACTATTCATGTAATGCTCCGTGATTAGCGCCTTCTTGATTAGCTCTTGATGGTCCGTGGTCTATTAATTCCACCACCACCACGTTGAGCTATCTCCGGTCTCAACATCTTTAACATCAACCTAACTCTTTCCTTCTCAGTACTGACCAGTTCCGGGCATAGACGAGCCAACCTATTGAACTTCTTAACCGCTTCATCTACTGATAAATCCCCTTGTCGAAACTCTGTGAACTCATCATAATGCTTATTGGTGACTCGCATATGAAAGAACTCCTCGAAGAACTCCGTCTCAAAGTCCGTCCATGACATTTGGTTCACCACCCTCTTGGCCTTTACTCGCTCCCACCACATTCTGGCATCTCCGATCAGACAGAACGAGGCGCACTTGACTTTCTCATTCTCAGGCCAGTCCAGCAGTTCCACTATGCTCTCTACTGTCTTAAACCATGCCTGAGCATCCCATGGTTCACTGGCATCGACAAAACTCTCTGGCTTCAACTTTTGCCATTGAATCAGATAGGACTCTTGCCTCACCCTCCCACCGAGCCGCTGGTGGACCGTGGGGCTAAGATGTAGTTGGAATGGTATTACGAGTCCTGGTTGAGTAATGATTTTTCGGCCGATTCGTCATCAAGGTATTGATGACCTGCTGCTGCTCTGCCACTTGCTGTTGGAGCTGAGTGACTATCTGCATCCAGGCAGGTGGTGGTACTTCTTCATTCATTCCTTGTCCTCTACGGGGTCTTCCTCGAGGCATTTCTTGCTCTTCATAAAATGATAAAGTGAAACCACTATAAGACTATTATCACTATTTTTTTTTTCATCTTCACATACATATCTGGGTATGCTCTATTACTTACTGTTCATCATCTTTATATATATATATATATATATATATATGCAAGCATGTTTAACTCAAAGAGAACATTCTAGGTGAGCATGTTTAACTTAAAAGAAGCATTCCTTACTACTCATAAAATAAATAAAGCAGATAAATACTTGCTTACTTGGAGGCGGGGTGATGCTTGTGTGTGTGACTAAGGGCTAACCCGCTCTGATACCATCTTGTAACACCCCCCTAGTCTTCCCACTCTCTACCAAGGGAGATGTCACTACTTTACTGTCTCTATCTTGGATTCATGCAATATACCAATGCAATATGCTAACAACTAAAATAATCATAAGGACATTTACATCACTTAAACAATAATCATTTCAAGATCTTCACCTAACATGAAAGTATTAAAACTAACTCAACATGACTCTAGCATTCTTTGGTTTCAACCATAATTAATCCAGTTGAACTTCAACAATATCAAAAGAAAACAAGAAACTAAAAATCTGATTTAGATATCTGCACTTAGGATCTTTTACTTCCAATCGCTCTACGCCACACACACCCAACACTTCATCCGCCATGCCACCTTACTGAAGCTTTTCTTTACCTTTATCTGCAGTATAAGGAAATGCAACTATAAGCAACAACGCTTAGTAAGTACTTTCTATGCTCACAAAAACATGCACTGTATGAAATCATGCAACTAGTTCTCTTGCCCTGGATACATTGATACACATGCAAACATAACTGGAAATCATAACTCTGATTACTTGTCTCTTGTATGAAATCATGCTCTTAAGTATTTTAAAACTTGTAAACAGTGTATCTGAACTGGAATGATTAACTTTGAAAACTTTTACTTCTACTTGTACTGATACTTCAAAATAATAATCATCCTGGATATGGGCCCGACATAGTACCAATGCGCGCATTCCTAATAGTAGGGTGGCTAACCACCGAACCTACTAGGTAATCAAATCGAGGGCCTCGGCATGGCGAACTGATGCGTACATACCTCCAAAAGTAAAATACTTCCTTTATACTTATATTCTTATACATACTGAAGGAAATGCTCTTAATCCCCTAAATCACAAATGGGGAGCACCATAAAGATCATTATGCTCTTGACCCCCAAAACTGAAATGGGGAGCATACTGAAGATCGTTGTGCTCTTAATCTCTAATTCGAACGGGGAGCATCTTTAAATTTTCTTTATAAAGGAAATATTTTTATATGTTTCTATTCATCATGCATATATTTGTAAGCTACAAGTCATGTTGAAGATGCATGATCATAAATCACATTCTTATCTTGGATCTCAACATGATGCTAAATTACCCATAATATAACAGTAAAATCGCAGAATCGAAAACATCATGCATAATTGGAAATAATATGCATAAAAACCGCTCAACCATGTAATCGAAATAACAAGCACGAAAAATATATCAATGACATACGATAACTACTTATATCTGCAGTGAGCAATTCTTACCTTCGATTGCTTTAACTTATATTTGTAAAACCTAATGAGATGCAACCTTCTATCCCTCCCTAGCAGCTGCCCTCTAAGGTTTCTTGAATCCCACATTTCCTTGGATTCGGCGGAAAAGACAACCCTAGGAGAAAATTCTCCTTGATGTGTGGTTCGGCGGTGGAGGGACCAAGAGAGTGTAGAGAGGTGTCCTCTAGGGTATTAGGGAGGTTAAATTTATAACCATCAAGGCTTAACCTATTCCCTTATAAATTTCCTAAAATTACTCTCTTGTAATTAATTCCTTCTTCAATTAAATTTGTGACTTCTCCCTAATCATATAAAATTTTTATTCCCTTATAAATTTCATTAAATCTCTCTCTTTAACAGAATTAATTCCTTCTTCAATTAAATTCGTGATTTCTCCCTAATCATATAAAATTTTTATTCCCTTATAAATTTTCCTTAAATTTCTCTCTTTAACAGAATTAATTCTTTATTCAATTAAATTCGTGACTTCTCCCTAATCATATAAATTTTTTTATTGGATTTTTGGTGACTCACCCCTTCTTGTCCGGTTTTCTTTTCTTTTATCTTTTTTTTTATTTCCTTTAAATCAACGGTTCATGGTTCGAGCCTCGGCTAACGAACCAATTATTTCTTTTATTATTATTATTATTATTCTATTCTTATTTTTATTACTTCTATTCTTATTTCTATTTTCCTCTAATAAAAATATAGGAATTAAAATTTGGGATGTTACACTTACAGTAGGTCATCTCAACCATGATTGAGAGGCATGATTGACCACATGTATACAAAGCACCTACCTATAGAGAGACTCTACTGCAGACTCTCTCTCTCAACCAAAAATGGGAGATATAGTAAGGATTTATCGCATCCTAACCATACAAATTCTACTAGTTTGATCACCATATCCCTGAAATAGTAAATGGATAAACATATACCAATATGCACATCCGGGTTTTTACGCCTAGGGTTTCAACCCCTAGGGTTCTCCTAATGTTGTTTCCTTCCTGAGATCCGCTCCTACAGAATAACCTCATCTAAGTTATTCTATCTCTACCAATCATAATCATGGTATCCACCTCAAAAACACATATCCCTATAAACATATAACACACTGTCTAATAAATGACAGCATAGTCATACCTATGGAAATCAATGGCGGAAATTAATTAGGGTATAACTAAAGAGTCATGCCGGAACAAAGTCAAGGCAATACTAATAAAGTATTAGATGACTATATATACCCTAATCTACGTAAGCAATGTAATCATGTCATCAAGCACTAGGATCTAGAGAGTTCAAAGTAACTTTATGTATACTTTCTACGAATTTATCCACCTTAGTCGTATTATTCAACTAGTCCACTCCTAATACTAGTAAAATCCTAAGAGGTAAACATCTACCAATAATATCTAATCATTTATATCACAATGATAACAAGCTACGTATAGCAGTAATAGTAATTTATAACCAAATGCTATCTATAAACCAGCAACCTAAAAATCTAACAGTCTAACAGATATCAAGTTAAAGCAATACTAGATAAAACATGATATCACCGCATAACCAAATATAACCAATATAAATATGTACCAAATCTAGAAAATTTTCTAGAATTTATTTACCTGTTAGCCGTCTGGAGATGTCCTGTCGCCGCCAAATCCCCCATATTGACCTCATCAATAATACTTCGAATTTCCGAAACATAAAAATCGTCGGAAATCCGTACAACTCCGAAAATACCTAGTTAACTCCGCCAAATCAAGTAACTCCAAAACCCAAAGACCCTAAGGAACTCAAAACCTACGCTCGATACTAAATAAATTGTCACGCCCGAGGAGTCTCCGCTGCGAAAATCCGACAAAGACTCTCAGACGGGCGACAATACCAATTTTTATACAAGGCCTATACGGCCACTATACATCGGTCAACATGACCGGAATCCAATCACAACACAATATACATAATATGAGGCCTCAGGCCATCAACCTACCCCTTCTGCTATCTGAGCAGGAACATACAACCAAACCAATCGAAATAAGATCCGACCAATGGTCCACAGGAACCCCAAAAATCCACGAGTACATAAATCCATTTCCAAGCCTAAACATATCGTCTATACAAAATTCAAACCATAACTCAAACAGATAATAAACTGTCACTACGAGGGGGGGGATATGGCAACTGGACTCTCCTGACAGCTTCATCCTGAAATAAAAATAAAACCACGGGGTAAGTTCAAAGAACTTAGCGGATATTTATCGATATGAATAGCAAGATATAGCTAACAATACTAATCATGTCAGTACAGTCTCATATATATGGTAAGCAAGAAATAAATGCAAAAGGACTGTACTCACCTGAATCTCCTACTCTGATATAGGAGCATGTGCCCTACTATAAGAGATAAAGTCATCACCATAAATGAATATGAATCCTGTATGCATGACAATCATATGCAACATCCAAGGCATCAATACAATAATGCAGCAAACACAATACAAATGCAATCCGTGCAAAATGCATGCCGTGCAAATGACATGGTCACCCCTGACGCCAGTCAGCCGCCTCACACGTGATGGTAAAGCCGAGTGGGTAGGGCTATGACAACTGTGCACTCTGCCATCACTGCTTCTGAGTGATCGAGTGGACAGGATGCTGTCGGAGTACACCTATCCTCCTGCCCCAAACAGAGTGGGGGAGCTAAGCTCTCATCTCCCGGTGTCATAGACCAGAGGAGGGATCCCTGCCCGCTACCATGCTGCCTCGTCGCTACCCATGAGCGGACCAGCGGAGCCTGACAGAGAAACTGCACACACCCTCCTGATGTACCACTAACCCATGAGTGACAGTTGTTGGAAGATTGTTGGTGCAATCGTCCCAGGTAGACTCCCGATGGTATTTTGATGATAGACAAAACTCATAACATGGGGTTGACATGGTAAATCCAAGCATGGAGCTTGGTGTGGGAAAGTCCAAAGCATTGCGAAGCCGTGCGCTTGGTGCTTGGCATGGTAAATCCAAGCATGGAGCTTGGTGTGGGAAAGTCCAAAGCATTGCGAAGCCGTGCGCTTGGTGCTTGGCATGGAAAATCCAAGCATGGAGCTTGGTGTGGGAAAGTCCAAAGCATTGCGAAGCCGTGCGCTTGGTGCTTGGCATGGTAAATCCAAGCATGGAGCTTGGTGTGGGAAAGTCCAAAGCATTGCGAAGCCGTGCGCTGGGTGCTTGGCATGGACAATCCAAGCCTGGAGCTTGGTGTGGGAACCAAGCATGGAGCTTGGTGTGGGAACGTCCAACATGGGGTTGGCAGGGGAAGTCCAAAGCATTGCGGCGCCGTGCGCTCGGTGCTTGGCATGGGAAATCCAAAGCATTGCGGGCCGCGGCGCTGTGCATTTGGGAAGTCTTGAGGACTTGGTAAGTTCACTAGGCTCGGGGTCCTTGAGTCGGTGAAGGATGGCATTGCGAAGTCGTGCGCTTGGTGCATCCGAGGGACCGCCGGACGGGGAGCGAAGGGAGTGAGCCCAAAGGAAGCATACTTCTAGGGCATGAGACGCGAAGGATGGCGTTGCGAAGCCGTGCGCTTGGCGCATCCGAGGGACGTAGGCCGAGGGAAGAGAGCTTCGGTGGGGAACTCCGTGTGGACTTGGCCAAGTGGCTAAGACTGAATGTCGGAGGCTCAAACATGGTAATGTTTGAGGTTTTAGCCGACATCACGATCGTAGCATAGGTGTCGATCATCGCTCTAGGTCGAATAGGTTCGACCGGTGTTCGATCGAACCGAGATCGGTGATCGATCGCCGAGGAGGGCGATCGATGGGATGACGATCAGCCAAGGGCCGGTCGATGACACCGCACGCAGCACAGAATGGAGTCGAAGTTCGCCAAGACTCGGTGATGGTAGATCACGATCGGTGATGGGTGCCATCGATCGATGAGTGATCCGTTGAAACTTGCCAACATGGATCTTGCCGTTGTGAGACAAACGGCTACGGGATCGATCGGCCGATCGATGGTCACGATCGCGATCGATGGGCGCTGATGAAACACGACTGCAGTTATAAAAGGAGCACGAGTTGGAGGATTTCGCCATGGTTTTTGTGGAGCTATTGGAGGAATTGCTGCCGCATTCCAATCCTTCAAGAGCCAAAAGCAAAGCAACAAACAAGTGATCAAAAGCAATCGGTGAAAAGTGTTTCTTTTGTATTGTATTTGTATTCTTGTTTGTATTTGTATATTCATGTAATTGCTTGTGAGAGGTTTCTCCACCTCCGACGTGTAGTCGATAAGGAGTTTGAGTATTGCCGTGTGCATCTCTAGAGCTCGAGGAGCTCGGAGTAGGAACCATTCGGTTCGAACCACGTATATGCTATGTATTTGGTGTGCTTGTATTGTTGTTAGTATTATTGTTATTTCTATTGTTATTCCGCTGCGTATATTAACGACAATTGTAGAGCGAGCACACGAGAACAGACAAAATAATCGACATCCAACGAACGAGGGCTATTCACCCCCCTCTAGCCGGCTAACCGATCTCCCAACAAGTGGTATCGAGAGAGGGCTCTTCAAGGACTAACCGCGAGAGCACTACAAATGGCCGGCTTCATCCATCCACCAAAATTCGATGGAGATTTTTCTTGGTGGAGGAAACGGATGGAGGTATATCTCGAAACCAATTTTGATTATATGATTATTGTAGAAAATGGTTTTGAGATGCCTAGGGATAAAAACAACAAGCAAATTGAGAAGTCAAGGTGGACCCAAGACCAAATTAAGTACTTCAAGACAAATCTTGAGGTAATAAAATTACTTAGTGATTTATTACCTAACTCTATTTGGTCTAGATTGGGTGATTATAGGGATGCAAGGGAATTATGGAATAAGGTAATGAAATTCCAAGAAAATTCCCAATCGGCACAAGTAGAAGAAAATGCCGAGGAAAAAGCACCCACAACATTTGAAGATGTTGATGACTTGGTGGAGACCTCCACCTCTAGCTTTGAGGGGGAGGAAAGGCAATCTTCCATCCCGGAGCAAGAACAAGAAGCATCTACATCCGGGAGAAGTGAAGATCAAGAAGAGGCCTCCACCACCTCCCTAGGTAACTCAAGTGTTATCATTTTGAATAAAAATCACATAATATGCTTTGAGTGTAGGGAGAAAGGGCATTACAAAAGCAAATGCCCTAAATTGGCTAAGAAGAAGGCATCGACACCAAAAGTCAATCCAAAGTCAAAGGATGCCGGTGTTCCCTCAACTAGAAGCAAAGAGCACATTGTGTGCTTCAAATGCAATCAAAATGGACACTACCGAAGCCAATGCCCTAGGGGGAGGAAGAAAGGGCAAGAAGGTGCAACTCATGTAGGGGGAGCTCCTAAAGCTAACCCTAAGGTACATTTATTTAATGCACCTTTAATTCCTAAAGTCAAAAAGCATGCCAAAAGGAATTATTTTAGCTCTCTTGCTATGATTAATAAAAAGCATGCTAGTAGGAATAAACATGTTTGTTTAAGTGCTAAGCATGTTAGTTTCTCTAAGAACAAACCTAGGACTCACAATTCTAGATCAATTTTACCTAAAGAGTCAATTAGGAGAGTTGAAGAAAACTTGGGTATTAATCCCAAGAAATCTAGGCACATGCCTAAAAAGAAAAATATTTCCCCTAAATCTAATGAAAATTCAAAATTGAGGAAGTTGGAGTTAGAAAACCAAGCCTTAAGGTCAAGGCTTGAAAAATTGAGAAGACCCTAGCATTAATATCAAATTCGGTTAAAGGGCCTAACATACAAAAATCAAAACCTAGAAAACAAGAAATGTCTAAGGGCAAGAAGGGTTTGGGTCACAAACCTATGTCCTACCATAATGTTCCATTTGATTATGGAACTATTTCTAGGTCTAGACAAACCAAGGCTAATAGCGAAGTTATCCCTAAGTCTAGCCATGGTATGTGTTTAGTGGCCAAGGACTTAAGAAAAACCAAGAAAGCCACTAAGAAGGTCAATGGAGGAGTCACCTCTAGAGTTGACCCAAGTAAGACCCATTTGACTAAGGCTTCAAAGCCTAAAAGGGTCATTAGGAAGGTATCTAGGAAGTTATCCCTAGGGAATACCTTGTTAACCCAAGGAGCTCCAATAGGTATTGTTCCTAAAAGCGTGATCGATTCACGCTAAATGGGTTAGGTGTGTCAACCCTAGGTGGATGGGTAGTTAACCTAACCATAGTAGAGTTGACACATTAGGGTGTGCCAATATGCTTGAGAAGTTTAAAATGATTTAAATTGGCACAATTAGGTCTTAGAGGTATTGGTGTGTGCCATTTGGGTTTTTGGCACACTAGGGAGATGAATGGCTTTAAGGCAAATTGATTTAATCCTAGAAATGGCAAATTGATTTTAACACTTAGGTATTCTAGACCTTAGTATATTTTTCTTGCCATGCTTTATTTGCCTTGCCATGTCATGACATCATTCTCATTTTTATTTATAAAAATGTCATGATCATGTTTAATGTTATTTTTAGATGTCATGTATGCTTAAGTTTCATTTACATGCCATGACATCATGATATTGGCATATGTTTTTATCTAAATCATATCTATGCCATAATCATCATGCATAATAAAATGAATTCAAGGACTATGGCACAATTTGATGGGAATCAAATAAATATTGCCTAGATATATGCATGAGACCAAGAAAAGAACAAAACCCACATCTCACTATGTTAATTGCCTTGAATGTGTTTTACAAATCTAGATATTAGTGAGATGTTTAGGAAAATGAAATTAAAGGTTTTGAAAATATTTTGAAAACATTTTGCAAAACCTTGGTGAAGACTATCTTGTGATAGCTATCACCATTGAATGGGATGATACAAAGAGGGCTCTTTATTGAAGCTTTTCTAAACTTTTGAACTTTGTATCAATCTCTAATTTAATGGGTAAAATAATTTTCAAATAATTTTCACCCATAATGGTTGTAATAAGTATTATGCATACCAAATTTCAAGATTTATCTATGTATGTATATTTACTTATGGATTTGGAAATTCATTTCAAATCAAAATCAATTAGTTATCACCGATCGCCAGTGGCCACGATCGATGGTAAGCCCAATGATCGTTATCCGACAGAGTCGATCGGGCACAAGCTGATTTCGCAAATCTTGATAATTAGGCCCATGTTCACTAGGTTAAGGTCCCCAAACCACTCTAACCCTAGGATATGCTTGGGATAGCATTAGAGAGGGTGGAAATCCATTGGATATGGATTAGGAGTTGGGTTGAGGTGAGTATCAATTTTAAGGTGGAAGAAAGTTCATTGTTGAACTTTGCCTTAATTTTGATTGGTAAATGTTCCTATTGGCTTAGGGACTCTCCAAGGACATTGTTGGTGCAATGGTCAAGGGGAAGCAAGCCTCTAGGGGGAGGAATCCATCATGGGAGAATGGATTTGTATTTCCTCATGGGAGGAAATTGGGGTGCCTCTCTTTGAGTGATATGGGATCACTTGGAAGATTGTAGGCATGTGTTCCTCCAAGGGAGAGATTGTAAGATCTCATTGGGATATGAGACATTCATACCCTTGGGGAGGACCTTTTTGATGTAATGTCAAAAAGGGGGAGAAGTTACCAAGTTACCAATTAGGGTTCGTTGGAATTCTCATTGGGATATGAGAATTGCCAATATGGGAGAATTGGTAGACTTGAGATGGTAGTTTTGTCAATCATCAAAAAGGGGGAGATTGTTGGAAGATTGTTGGTGCAATCGTCCCAGGTAGACTCCCGATGGTATTTTGATGATAGACAAAACTCATAACATGGGGTTGACATGGTAAATCCAAGCATGGAGCTTGGTGTGGGAAAGTCCAAAGCATTGCGAAGCCGTGCGCTTGGTGCTTGGCATGGTAAATCCAAGCATGGAGCTTGGTGTGGGAAAGTCCAAAGCATTGCGAAGCCGTGCGCTTGGTGCTTGGCATGGAAAATCCAAGCATGGAGCTTGGTGTGGGAAAGTCCAAAGCATTGCGAAGCCGTGCGCTTGGTGCTTGGCATGGTAAATCCAAGCATGGAGCTTGGTGTGGGAAAGTCCAAAGCATTGCGAAGCCGTGCGCTTGGTGCTTGGCATGGAAAATCCAAGCATGGAGCTTGGTGTGGGAAAGTCCAACATGGGGTTGGCATGGGAAGTCCAAAGCATTGCGGAGCCGTGCGCTCGGTGCTTGGCATGGGAAATCCAAAGCATTGCGGAGCCGTGCGCTTGGTGCATTTGGGAAGTCTTGAGGACTTGGTAAGTTCACTAGGCTCGGGGTCCTTGAGTCGGTGAAGGATGGCATTGCGAAGCCGTGCGCTTGGTGCATTCGAGGGACCGGGCGGGAGCGAAGGAGTGTGAGCCCAAAGGAAGCATACTTCTAGGCATGAGACGCGAAGGATGGCGTTGCGGCCGTCGCTTGGCGCATCCGAGGGCGAGGCCGAGGGAAGAGAGCGGTGGGGAACTCCGTGTGGACTTGGCCAAGTGGCTAAGGCCGAATGTCGGAGGCTCAAACATGGTAATGTTTGAGGTTTTAGCCGACATCGGTCGATCGGCATAGGTGCCCGATCGCTCGTCGAATAGGTTCGACCGGTGTTCGATCAACGAGATCGGTGGTGATCGATCGATCGCCGAGGAGGCGCACGGTGATGGGATGACGATCGCCAAGGCCGGCTGGCGGATGATCGATGACACCGCACGCACGGAATGGAGTCGAGTTCGCCAAAGACTCGGTGATGGTAGATCGGGCCGATCGATGGGTGTCATCGATCGATGAGTGATCCGTTGGAAACTTGCCAGCGTGGATCTTGGTTGTGAGACAAGCGATCACGGGATCGATCGGTGATGATGGTCACGATCGATCGTGATGGCAAGTTGGAGGATTTCGCCATGGTTTTTGTGGAGCTATTGGAGGGGAATTGCTGCTGCATTCCAGTCCTTCAAGAGCCAAACAAAGCAAGCAACAAACAAGTGATCAAAAGCAATCGGTGAAAAGTGTTTCTTTTGTATTGTATTTGTATTCTTGTTTGTATTTGTATATTACTGTTGTAATTGCTTGTGAGAGGTTTCTCCACCTCCGACGTGTAGTCGATAAGGAGTTTGAGTATTGCCGTGTGCATCTCTAGAGCTCGAGGAGCTCGCCCGTGGAGTAGGAACCATTCGGTTCCGAACCACGTATATGCTTGCGTATTTGGTGTGCTTGTATTGTTGTTAGTATTATTGTTATTTCTATTGTTATTCCGCTGCGTATATTAACGACAATTGTAGACGAGCACACGAGAACGAACAAAATACGACATCCAACGAACGAGGGCTATTCACCCCCCTCTAGCCGGCTAACCGATCTCCCAACAACAAGTAGTAATGTGCGGGCCAATAATAATGGGCTCGGGCTCAACAATAATGGTGCAAGATGGTGCATGACACTAAAGCATGTAATACCAACTAACATACGTATCCGAATAATATGCACAATAAAAAGGTACATATACATGATCCAAGTAAAACAGGGAAAGTATAACTATAAACTGATCAAATGCATGTGTCAAATAGGCATAATAACATGTAAGGTAGATAAACATGAAAACTATTGCAAGCTATAACTATCTAGCATATCAACATGACTATATCAAAAAGACAAGTCAAAATACCCGCCTGAATATATATCCGCAAGAATAAGAATCAAATCGTCACGACTGGGAATCTGCCTAGTGACCGAAACCTGCATATAGCGTAATTATAGTCAAGCACAAAAATATGATTCACTGTCAAATCGAATCCTAAGCCGATTTCGGATTTAAACCAATTAACCCAAATGCTTAATAAAATCTCAGTCAACTAGATTGATCTAGTTATCTCATTTAACCTAATCAATCCTCTATAAATAATTACAAAACCGATCAACCTCACACCGAAATCAATAACCCATCATATATCAATTTACAGCTAATAAAAAGAGAAGATAGATCAAGCTTACCAAGCTATAAGCTTTGGCCAATACCAATCCATCGACAACCCTTTCACAGCCATGCACTGTCCACCCACAGCTGTTCACAGCTTCCACAGCCGGCCAACTCACTGCCACCTTCACAGCCGACCTAATACAAACACATAGTCGACAGCAACGCATCCGACCCATAAACATGGATAAAACACAGAAATCAAACAGCAACGGATGAAGAGAAAGAGGCAGATCGCGACATACCAGCGACTGATACCTCACCGACGGCTCATCCAGACTAGTTTGAGAACGACCCCTGTCGAGGGGTCCTTACCAGGCTGATCGGAGTTCAACCGTTCAACCGTTGGTGCCGAGCCTTTATTGGACTACTCCCGCTGCCCCTTGGGCAAGAGCCCTGCATCCTCCTTCGATCGTTTCGAAGACGAAGGGAAACAGTCCGAAAGAGGGTTGCCTCGTCTCCACCATGGCTTTGCTTCTTCCCCGATCAGAAGGACGACCGCTCTTGGTCAAGCGCGGTGCATGGCAGCTTGCGGCAGCCGGGGGCACAGGGAAGTCGGCGCTGCAACGACGGCAGTGAAAGGGGAAAACAGAGGCGAGGATCCGGCGGCCCGGGGCACCGAGAAGGCGACGGTCAGAGGCGAGGAACAGTCTCCGGCGCGATCCTGTCGCCGCGGCAAATCGGCAAGGCTGGCTCAGGCGTGCACGGCGGTGGACGGCGAACTCACGGTGTCGGGCGGTGATGCTCGCAGGAGTGCAAACGAGGGCTGCGGTGGGGGAGAGAAGGCTCGGCCGGAGAAGAAAGCGTCGCCGACGAAAGTGGCTCGCGCAGAGAAACTGCCGAGGGGAAGGAGTTGCGGCGGGGAAAAAGAAAAAGGGAAATAGATAAACTTAGGTTTTTAGGTTAATAACCCCTCAATACTGATAAACCAAACAGGCCTTTTAAAAGCCTGTTTTTCTTATCCCCGTAAATATCTCGTACAAGCCCCGTTTAAATCCAGAAAAATTCCCAAAAATCCCAAAAAATTTCTAGGATTATTTTCTTAATTCTTTGGCCATTTTATTTTGGTATTTTAAATTTTCCGTATTTAACATATTTTCTTTATTTCCTATGTGCCGGTCGGATCTATTTTAATGTAATACTAGTTTAGGCTGATTGCCTGGTAAGTACACTATATATACATATATTTTCACTACTTATTCGAGAAGCTGGAGATTCCTCTTTTCTTATGGTAGCTAGTTTTTCTACTTCTGCAACTTCAATGTGATTTTTATTTTTATTGCATATGTTGCATAGTTCATATGTTGTTCCAAGTTCAAGTGTTGGCAGAAATCATCACCATCTCTACTTCTTGTCTCTGAAACTTCTTCCCTTTCATGGAAATCTACACTCGAGCTAGTCCCCCAGCATCACTCAGTCTCTTCTTTCCTTGTTGCTTTCTGATCATATCGATTCGAGGATGACAGAGTCAGCTCACAGTCCATCTCCTTCGCAGTCGCAGTCTGCAAAGTCCAAGCAATTATATATTTAGCAATTTTGAGTTTAATAACTCGAGCATTTGGTTGCATAATTCATGTTAGATCGACCTCATTTGTGCTATTACTTGGGCTCTTCATTATCCACTCTCTCAGCATTCGAGTATCTTTTCTGTGTCCATTTTTCCGATGACTTTTTACTAATGATATATTTTTTATTTAGAGTCATCCAGTGCTATTGGTTTAAGGAACAAAGAGTTCTCCCACCTTGATGACTTGATGTCTGTGTGGAGGAAAGATCGTGTCATAGGAGCTAATGCAGAAACCCCGACTGATGCAGTAGAAAAGATAAATGTATGTGATGAAGAGGTTGACACATTTGAGCTTGAAAAGAATGAATATGTTGAAGATCAAAAAGATGAAGAATCTGATTATGACAACCAAGCAATAAAGATATCTGAGACTCTAAGTTCATCAGTTTGTCTAACAAACAAGACGTCAACCAGAAAGAAAAAGGGAAGTCTGATGATGCACTAGGTGACTTGGTGGGAGAGATTAAAAAATATATTACTTCTGTTTCTAAATCTGATGAGGAGATCTCCAACTACTTCAAGCAACAAACAGAGAATAATCATAGAAAAAAGAAGATATACGAAGAGTTAATAGAACTTTCTGAATTCTCTGAGCAAGAAATTATGGATGTTGGAGAGTATATTCTCAAGGATGAACACAAACTTGACAACTTCTTCACATTGCCATCGATATTTAGGAGAAGTTATGTGTTGAAGCTGCTCTCTGAGCTCCATTCCAAATGAAGTAGCTATTTGAATTAGATTGTCATTCTGGTATACATTGTTGGTACTTATATTTTGGATATACTTTTGGATAGTCGTGGTATCATTTTGAACAAAACTTTTTGGATGAATGTCATTTTGGATTGAACTTGGATTGATCTTTTTGGATGAATATATTTTTGGATTACTTCTTTCTATTAATTATTGTATTTATAATAAAAACTTCTTATTTTTGGATTGGACGGTTGATGATGCCCCTTGCCCTTTGCCTCCTTATCAATAGTTTACTTTGTTTATGATAAAAAGTAAGCTATATCAAGTACATATCTCAAGACTGTAGGTTAACATTTCATCATCATCACATCAACACAAAGAAGGTTTTTCAGGAGCATATACGTGCTTCACGATAATTTAAAATTTATAATATATATTATATTATTAATATTATAATTAATGATTTAATTTATTTTTAAACAATAATTAAATATCAAATTAATTTAATTGTAAAAAATATTATAATTGAACTAGGGGTAATATTGTAAATGTCAAAGTAAGTAATACATTAAAACCTTCAAACAAATAAGGTTTTGTCTGATTACTTAGGATTAAACCAAATAAAGTTATGTTTTATTCTCCATAATCTTGGTTATGTGATTACTTGGTAATCACATGACTAAGGTAATCACGGATGACTCCCAACCAAACGCACCCTAAAGTATATATGGAGTTCCAAGCTCATTGTCAATTTAGCAATCATATCTTCATGTTCATCTTGTCACGCCCCGAGAGTATGCCGTGTCGAAAAGCAAACGGACGACATCTCCCCTGTACGTGGCAACATCTCGTGTTAATACACTTGTAGGTCGGCCACAACAACAACAACAAATATATATGTAAATACAACAAATACACAAAATACAGCGGAAACATAATACAACATCACAACTACACACATGCATACCGGTATGACTAACACCATAACAAAACCAGAAAAAAAAAAGGTACAATATTAATAGCGTCCAATCACTACAAAATATCACATAATCCAAATCCATATCGGAACACCAACGATAACCAAAAACCCCGACTCTCGGAGTTGAGATGAGACAATGCTAGCCAACGGTGCTCCAAGTCCATCACGAAGTCGACTACCTGTTACCTGGGTGACAAAAAAACCCAGGGTCTATGGTGGTGAGTAAAACTCAGCAGGTAATAGGAAAATATGTATATATCCATATCACATATAATTCGATAGAAAAATCTAAAGGTATATCAGATAACACTAACATGATAACATATCTATGTATATACCTTCTAACCAAAAGCCAATATAAAATGCAGACATACCTGAACGTCTGCTACGCTACACCTATCCAACCTGAGCACATATCCACAATATATACATATACAGGAAGTCTGCTCTAAACCATATAACGACATAAATACAGGTCAAAGAATGCAATAAACAATCCAACAACTATACAGGTATCCTACACGACTGTATAAGCGATGCGGATAGCATGTATGAAGATGATGTACAACCAAATGCAACAAGCATAGTACAATCAAATGCAACATCACAACTAATCACAATCATCCATATATATATATATATATATATATATATATATATATATATATATATATATATATATATATATCTATATATGTATATATATGGTAATATAAAAAGCGCCATAAGATAAGCCACTCCACAAATCAAGATCATATATATATATATATATATATATATATATATATATATATATATATATATATATATATATATATATATATATATATATATATATATATATGACAATATGCAAAAATACCATAAGTCAGCAATGCAGCATGCATGGTCATGTCGACTCACCCTAAAGCTACCATGACCCCAGTGTGGCCTCAGTGGCTCGAGCGTGACAACTGTCCCAACTCAACACTAACCACTATTCTCGAGTGGCCGAGTGGGCAATATGATCGAGTAGCATATAAGCGTGAAGAGCAAACTACACGATGGAGGGCACTGCTGTTGGCCACTCCGACAGTCACTATCCATGAGTGGTCGAGTGTCACACACGCATGACTACGACACGTAAATCCCACTACCACCGTCTATAGTGGTAGAGTGCGGCACCATAATGCTCTTCTCTCACACCAGTTACTCCTCCTATGAGTAACCGTGGAGGCAGGATGACTGGCGACCCTCTCAACCATAAGGGAGACATCGTCGCCAGCGTGCATGCAAATGACATGAATGCAATGTCTCACATACAAACATCCACCATAGACTCTCTATTCTACAGAGAGTCATACTAATCAGATCAACACACTCTCTATCCCGCAGAGAGTCATACTCAACTGATCATAACACTCTCTATCCTGTAGAGAGTCATATCAATCTAATCGACGCACTCTCTATCCCGTAGAGAGTCGTACTTACTGATCGAAGCACTCTCTATCTTGTAGAGAGTCGTACTCAAACTGATTATATCAAGCTAGGACCACCGGTCTGTAGCGACACACTAAATACCATTCACCTGACCATTTACACAATACATGGACGGTGGTAAATATGCAACCTAAGGGTACTAGAATTAACCCTAGGTTCAAGACATTATCTACCTACGGATGACCTTTTTGCCCAATTTACAGTCAGGTTGTCATCCGGACTTTACTATTTGCACTTAACTAAACAAATTCTAGGTTACTTACATCACCTATATATATAACTCCTAATCATGATAAAATCAGACATGATAGCAGCAATAGAGTTAACAACCAAAGGTAAAGTATCAAGCACAAGAGTAAATAAGAACAGAGTCAAGGTAACATGATCATATAAGATGATCATGCATCTAAATTTGTATGCATTAAAACTACCTGACCAGGGTAGGAATTACCCACCTATTATCAAGCTCGTGCTAGCTGTCCATGCGTCCAAGAATCTAATCCAGTCTTAATCCCTGATTAATTAACCCAAATAATCTAATTATATAAGATGAACCAACTCATATATTTGTATGCATCCGTAAGATCCAAATTTGAACTTACCTTACACCGCATCAATTCCCATAGCTTATCTGGAAGAATAATCCTCTTCTAAAATCATCCAGCTTCTTGATTCACCATTGAAGTAGCAATCTTGTGTTAATTCAATATCAACAGCTTCAATCAGCCCCAGATTATCCTAAACACATATCCCCTGTCAATCTTCAAATTAAATTGTAAATCAATTCTCAATCACCTATAATTGCAATAGAACCCATGAGCCAAATTCGGAGATAACAAGGATTACCAATAGACTTACCAAAAATTAGGGCATATCGATTATAAGAACTCACCGATCGATCCACAGATCTGAACACCGAAGGACAATGACCGCGATCATTGGTTGCAATGCAAGGCAGGCAATCAACGAGGTTGAGCCATCGGTGGCCTGGCTGCCGACGAAGACGGCTGGCCTAACAGATCCAGCAGTGGCAGTGGGGTTGTCCGGGGTGGACAACATGCGATCTGGAGAGGTAAGCGATGACACACGAGTCGGAGGGTAGTGTTGCCGGCGTGGCGATCAGCACAATCGGGAAGGTTGAATCGGTAGCATCGATTTCGGAAGAGAAAGGAAAAAATCGCAGCTGAAACGCTCGTGCGTAGAAAGACGACAGAAACGGGTCGGAAACGGGTCGGGTAGAAATACGGGTTGGATTTAAAAATGCCGATCGGATTTTTACCCTATAAGACCAAGCCTAAGTTTAATTAACTCCTATCCTTTAAACCTAGATTAGGTTTTAATTAGAGTCCTAACCTTTTTTTTTGTCGTATCTTACACATCTAATAGAGTTGTAATTAAAGCTTTTTTAACCTAATGACATACATAAAGACTCACACAATAAGATTTTTTAGGTGGGAAAAAAGATATAATATAAAATATAATAAATAACTTGCAATGTTATCCCGCGATGACAATTATACAATCATTTGTAAATGACATGAAATATGCATCGACTTGAATCAAATGATAGTTTAATCTGGCCAACATCTCAATATTACATAGCTGCATGCAAATCATCAGCCCTAGAGAGTTCACAACTTTGTCTAAATTTTTATGAATGCAAAAATGAATAACAAGATTTTGTCACCGAAAGTGAGGAAGAAGTTAATCATGGAGGCATTTAGTACACATTTGGTTAGGATGTTCGATTTAATTAATTTAAAATTTTAGTTTTAAAATTTTAAAAAATGATGGTTTTTTGTTTGATTAATTCAATTTTTTGATTATTTGTTGTAAAATCTCAATTAGTTCAATTGATTTAGTTAGATTGAGCAAAATATTGATTAAATCAAATTGATCGATCGAGAAGTTTCATTTGGTTAATTCAAATATTCAATTTTTAAAAATATCAATTTTTTATTTATTTAGTTCAAACTCGATTACAAAATTTAAAAATTGATTAAATCGATTGGTCATAGTCTACTTTTATATTGTAAATAGTGAATTGATGTATCCAAATCGATATAAATATAATATGCCTAACAATCGATTAATAGATTTGACTGTTCATCATTAATCCAATAAATTTTCAACCGAATTAATTAATTTTTTATCAATTTAATTTGTTCTTTTTTGTAAATTTCGATAAATTCAATTTGTAAAAAAAAAAATTTTATCTGATTTTGATTTTATCTGTTTAATTATTAATTGCATAGTTACCCAATGAAAAAGTCCATCATAACCACAACTATAAAGTACATATGGATTTCTAAGATTGATAGTCAATTTTGTAATCATATCTGCATTTTCAACTTATAGAGTTTTGATTAAAACATTTCTAACCTAACGACATACATAAAAGACCACACACAATGAGATTTTTTAGGTGGAGAGAAAGATATAATATAAAATATAATAAATAACTTGCTATCTTAACTAGCGGTGACAATTGTATTGGCATGAAACATGCATTTTAAATAATGTCTATGTCCTGAATCAAATAATAGTTTAACTAGACCGACATACCAATCCCATAGAGCTACATGCAAATCGTCAGCCTCAAAGAGTTCATAATGTTCATGTAGTTTCCTAACTTTTTTTTGTGAATGTTAAAACTCACAATAAGATCTTATAATTGAAGTCAGAACGAAGCTAATCAAAGAAGCATGTAATACACGTACAATCCTATGTTAAAAATTTTAACAATAAATGCATACATAAACTAGAGAAATTAAACCGACAAAAGTATATTAATTAAAAGTGAGTAAAATATTGATTAAATCAAATTAATCAATCCAACCAATTGAAATTGAGAATTTTGATTTTTTTTTAATAATGACTTTTTTTTGTTTTATTCAGTTTAATCTCAATTTTCAAATTTAAAAATTTAACATTAGTTGGCTGCTATATTACAAGCAGTTGATTGATGTATTTAAATTATTACGAAATAGTATGTCTAACAATTACATCAATCGATTGACAATAAAAAATTAATTAATTCAGGTTTTAACCTAAATAATTAATTTTTTATTGATTCAATTTGTTCGATTTTGGCACAAAAGTTTGATAGGTTTAGTTTATTAAAAAAATGATTTATTTGATTTCGATCTAATTAATTCAGTCAATTAGTTTATGAATCGATTGTTCAACCCTATTTTATTTGTTTAAAAAATATTATTTGTTTGTTTTTATCTAATTAATTCATTCAATTTGATTATTAACTGATTATGTAATTTGATTATTAACCCTGAATCCTATTGTTAATTATCTATGAGACATCTTAGCGATCGATGAATACTCTCAAGTTTAAGTAGCTCATTTCACGACGTTGTTGCTCGATGATGTCGTTGCCTTTTTCTTAACAAGTCAAATGGAGTTCAAACTCGATAATTAATTTACAATCAAAAAGTGGTCCTTTTAAAAGGGAAAAAATAAAATTGATGAAGGGAAACTATTGTTAATGTTTAATTAATTAGCATATTATTAATGATTTAATTTTCTACAAAACTAAAACTTACATAAATTTCAACTAGAAAGAGAAAAGAGTTTGATAAATAAAGAGAAATCGATTAACCGTTTTCATTGGGAAAATCCTAAAATTTGAATTTATCTATACAATATAGAATCAATTTTTGCAGAGTGTATTATGAATATCGTTTATAATTTTTCTTCATTTTAAAATTATTGAAACAATTTATAATCAATTTTTTTTCTTCCAAATTTAGTATGAATATTATTTATTACAAACTATTAGGTGAAAAACTTATTCAAATTTTTGTTTAGCCATATCTTAGAAAATTTTATTTAGAAAGTTTCCATCTAAATACTTGCTCTAATTCGTATTTAACTATATGGTTACATAATATTATTTGTTTTTGTAAAATTTCATAGGCTATTCACATTGTAAATACAAAATAAGAATATTTTCATAAGAAGACTTCGAGTCTACCTTCGAGCATAATATTTTACATTTTTCTTTATCTCAAACAATCCCTGTATGAACTATAGTAAAAGCTTATAACTTATTCATTTTAATTTGATATAAGTGTCTTTTTGTTAGCTATAAAATATATATAACTAGAAATATTAATATAAATATCATATGTGTATAAACAATTTTTTTTAAAGTTTTAAAAGACAAGATGAGATAGAACTAATTGCTAAAATTTCTTAAATAAGCTCATGTTGAAAACTTCAAATTATATATATCCTAGTCAAAATTTTAAATAAAGCTAAATTAATCAAATTTGACAATAAAGTCATTTCTTGTATTAGTAGTTTACATTTTAAAAAAAGTAAATGAATATTATTACTGGAATGTAAATATTAATAGTAAATTATTAAAGATAACCACTTATTATAGAAGTTATTTTGGTGTAAATTGTAAAATAATAATAACTAAATTATAGAAGTTATTTTGGTATATTCTTGTCAAAGTTCTAACATCGATTATCAATCAAAATTAGTAATAATGCAAGATCAAGAACAAAACTAGGTTACACTTACAAAATTTAACAATATTCGAAATGAAACCTTAGGAAAAAGTTTCAGAAGAATTTAATTTTTGCTGACATGAAACTCATTTGAGTGAAGCATGTCATGAAGAAGAAGCCAAAACTCACAAATCCTGGTAAGAATGTTTGTGAAAATTCTCAACATTAAGATGAAAAAATAGGACATCATGTGCTATAGATGTATATAACTGCGCAGAATATTCATACCGACAAAGAAGCAAAACAGTGACTAAGAAAAACATATGACAAAAATCACGAAAGTGAATATCAATTATTAAGAAAAAAATAAAAGCATCTGACCATATGCTAAGTGAAAAACTGACACTAATTTATAGTTAATTCCCCTCAGTTTTGATTAGGACAATAAATAAATCAAATTAAATTAAATTTTATAATATTCAGACTTATTTAATAAAATAATCAAGTTGAGTCAAACTAAACTAAAATTAACTAAGCTATTAAAACAGTTGTTCAAGTTTGTTTTGATTTTTTTTTTTTGAAATTTAGTTTGGTTTGAATTTGACTTGTTTAATTGATATCAAACTTCTAAATCAAATTTAGTTCAAGCTCAAACCAAATTTGATTCAAACTTGTTTAAGTTTGGTTTATTTAAATGTTATCAAACTTTTAAATCAAATTTATTTGTTTATTTAAAGTTTTAATATTTTAACATTTGAGTTTGATCACAAATATAATTTACAAATTTTGTTCAAAAATATAGTTTATAAATTGTGTTCATGAACGTCGTTCATGAATATTAACAAATTGAATGCATATGTATTCAAGTTTATTCATTTAATTTATCAAGTTGTTTATTTAATTGACTTAATATCTATTGAATAAATATAAATAAACTCTTACCAAATCAAACATCAAATTTAGTCATGAATATTTTGTTGGTTTACAATCTAGTTCTAACTGCAAAAATTGATGAGGATGAAAAAGACTACATGGTAAAGGCCATTGTCTAGTAATATCCGTAGCAAGAAAAGAGAGACATGAAACTTGATGGTATCATTTTTAATACTTCGAGTATCGACTCCTTATTTTGAGTCAACATCAAAGCATAAAACTTACAAAGAATCGTCTGTATGTTTTGCAACTGACCGCTTTATAGCAACCGTTTCTCCTATAATGAAGAGATGATATGTTACACTACAAAGAAGAGAATAAAATGACATCAAATATGCTTTGTAAGTTCAGAATAAAAAACAAAATACTTCATGAAAATTATATAATAAACTCATTAATATAAATTGATGGTATTCAAAATTTCTCCCATTTGCTCAGGATCCATCTCACATATATTTGCAAGTAACGTCCATATTTATGACATCCTACGCGATGCGGAAGTTTTTCGTTTATATAAAAGAGTAAATATTGGTGATGTGAAATGTAGTCTTTCGAAGTGTTCGAGTCATTTCCTTGATTCCATATCTTTTGCTCACATAACTGTGAGCTCTATTTCTTCAGTCCAGAGCTGATTTGACCGTTCGAGAGATCATATCAACCATGCCGATGGCCATTGATAGACATTGATGTGTAAGATCACTTAACCGTTTAAGTCGCAGATTGTCATAGGGTTCTATCTGTTCGAGTTAAAGGTCAACTTTATGAAAGAAAGGAGGGGAAAGACTAACTGCGAAGTGGGAATCATCATAAATAATATTCACTAAAATTATATTCATCAGTAAATTCTTATTAATATAATAAATAAAATAAAAACTTTAAAAATGAACAAATAACTATGTAATGATTTACACGGGAAACTTTAGTTGGACTAATTTTATGATAGAGTTATCAAGTTGAATTGGACCCGTCGAATCGGTCCATCCCGTCAAATAATCTAAGCGGATTAAATTGAAATTTTATCGATCCATCATTTTGATAAATTTAAATGGATCAATTGGTGCAGATTACGGGTCTAAACGATCCGACCCATGGGGAACTCGAGTTAGCCTACGAATAAAAAAAAAAAAAATCACTCCCTAGATAATTCAATCATTAGCGTTCATTTTTACTAAATGACTATACTTTTTGAAACCCTTCATTTAATAAGTATAATTTTACTAAATTAATAATTTCTATATTTAGATATCTACTTATTTTTGAATAAATTTTACACAAAACTCTATATATAATTTTAAGTAATTTTTATTTCTTCATCAATTATAATTTAGAAATATTTCAGATAAATGTCATTTATATTTATTATTTATTTCAAATGCTAGCTTTTTTTATCATAGATTTTTTTTTAAAAAATTTGTGATCCATGGACTGATCCATTTAATCTTCAATTCATCTTGAATTTTATTGGATTGATTTTTTTTTTTAATTTGTTCTTCCTCGTTTACGATAAATTGACCCGTCATGTCAGTCGTTTGACCGATCTATTTTAGGGTACTAAAATTGAATATCTAAATTTGAGTGGGTAAAATGAAAATTCCTCTGATGTCGAATGTCCTCGAGCAAACGTGTCGATAACAACTGGGAAGAAGGAAGGCCGGATACCGTTGTGGCGTTGTGCGCAGCGCATGCTCTCGATCGGCGCTCGCTGGCCGTCCCTACCGCGAAGCTCGCGACCGGATCCCTCCACAGCCTTCCCCAACCCTATTTCTTGCCTCTCTTCCTCCTCGGCGCTGCTCTGCCATTCGCTTCTCCCCTGCGCTCTCCTCCTCTCTCCTGACCCTCGGCGCCTCCGGTTTATCATCCCCTCTTTTCGTCGCTTTGCAGGTAACGCAAGACTCGGTACTCTTCCTTCTCCGCTTGATTGAGTTTTTGTTTGCGCTGTTCTCGTGATCTTCTCTGAATTCTCCAATTTCGATTTCGCGGCGTCAAGGATCTTGAGTTTGTCGGACAAGAAAAATCGACGGTAAATTGATCTCTTCCCAGTCCTTGAATTTGTAAATTTCCTTTTTGTTACCGTCAAATATAGCATTCTCGCTGATCTTTTTAAAACGATTAGCAAATTTACTTAGGTTCTTTGTATTCTTTTTCTTGCAATAATGGCTGATTCTTCGATTTTTGAATTCACGTCGTCGGATCTGAACGAAGAAAAAAAAAATTCTGGGTGCCCCCTCCTTAGGTAAAATTGTGTATCCCACAAAACACTGCATTCTCAGTATGGATCTCATATATTTTTGCACAATTAATGATTTCGTTGTTTGATCTCTTATCTCTCGTTCCTGTTGTCTTTATTATATATGTGATTTGTGTTGGATCGAGAAGCGTCGCTAGAGGGGGGGTGAATAGTGAGCGTAAAATCTTTTCTTTTCGTTCGTTCGATATACGAGTAAACACAGCGGAAAGATAAAAAGACACGTTTATTTTTAGTTGGTTCACAACCCAGTGGTTGCTACTCCAAGGCCCTAATGGTCCTAAACCGCGTACGGAGGGCAATACACTATAAGATCTCCTCCTCGTTAGAGGTAGGAGACAACGATCATAAAACCGAAAGTACGAGGATGAGACAACAAGCCTACCTCACCTCGTTACGATTAAAACAAATAATACAATAACAAAAACAATTACTTGCTGCTGCTGCCAACGAAGAAGATTAGAATTTGTCGTCGCACCGACGTTATGATGGTGTTGGAGCTTTGACGTTGTAGGAGCACTTGAGAATAATCTTGATGAATGAATGAGTTGGAATCCTCCCCTCCTTTTATAGAGTTTGGTCTCAGAATAAGTCTCCTCATCTTTTGGAACAGATCACGAAGTGGTACCAAATTTTATCGCAAAGTGGCCGCGTCAAATGTTATCCGTTTTGACCTAGCGCAAAAAGCTGATTCGTCGCCATTAGTCGACTGATGTCTTCCATCAATCAACTGATGAGCATCAGCCGACTGCCCAATGACCAGCAGTCGACTGCCAGCCTGGCCACTTCCCTGCAATAAGAAGTTAGCATGGAAAATGATAAATGCGACGGTTTCTGACCGTCCGATCTCGACCTAGACCTTTCACAGGAAGTCTTAGTCGGATCGCCGCCTACGGTCGTTCCCGTACAGAGGACACGACCTTACTTGCGCTCACTCGCACGAGCTCACCTCAACTTGTAGCTTCTGCTTCTGGTCTTCCACCTGATTCCTTCGACTCCCTCCGAAGTCATCCCGGTGTCGCCCGACCACTACGGCTCCCTTCGGGTGTCGCTGACCTTCAACTCTAGCTTTAGCACTTTCTGCACACTTGATTTAGCTTGTGAGATAACGATGTAAACTTAACTTTGTGTCTTTGCCATAATCAAAACACAAGTTCAATTATCTGATGCCCCTGCACCAATAATTTGTTCAGTGTCTATATATATTTAGCCCTCAAATTTGGATCTAATTTAAATGTCCGTTCAACTGTAATATTCAGCACTCCCGTTCTTGAATTTAAACTCATGAACTGGGGCTTATGTGTATGAAAAAAAATTAGGTTTGATACTTTCAAGAAGGGTTTCACTTCCATCTTTTTTGAAATCGACCTTCATATGAGAATTAGAGGTAGTCTTTTTACAGTATCCTTTCTCCTTGAATTTTGATGTGTTCATTGTCCTAATCTTCATTCTTTTGAGATATGTGAATTTTTTTGTCCTTCAGATTCTTCTAACCTAACAATCAACAATATCTGGAGGGCAAGTTTGAGACTTTGCTCGCAGTCATGTTTGCACTGTATCTATATAAATTTTAGAATTGTAGTTTCCTCTGATTATTCTTCTCATTTTCAATTAGATATGGATACATAGGTAATTGCAAACTATCATTTCTTTTTTGTTATTACTGTCTTCATTGGATGATTTTATTACAATTGGTTTATGGGGTTGATACAAACCTTCCTTTTGCTGCCCCTTGCCATATTTTGCATCTTAATAAACTCATAAGCATGTGGTTTTTAGAGGTAGAAAATATTCATTTTTTCTAATTCTTGACTGTACAGTAATGGATGACAATGATAAGGGTGATCATGGAAAGATGCTTTACACGCGGTTGAGGTTATGGCAATTCCCCGACAAGTATATCCTTGAGCCAATTGATATCTCTTCCGATTCTTATTTGTCGATCAGTCGTGCTGATGGATCAAGCAGCTTAATAGGTCTATTTCCCCCTTTTTTTTTGTCCTGCTGGCTTAATTTTATAATCGAATATAGTTTCATGAGTTAAGGGCTTCCTATTTTTTGCTAACCTATTCTTTCTACTTTCTGTTTTTTTTTTGAGTGGATAGAATTAAAACTGTGGGTGATAGATTATAGGCTGGACAAAATTGTCCTTGACTTAATATGAAGGGACATAAATAACGTGATTATCGAAGTTCAATGGTGTGTAAGATCCATGTATCTGTGTCCAAATAGTTGGGGAAGTAGAACATTGAACCTGATTGCAAATCTCATTAATTCAATCATGTTAATCAATTACTGACTAGGAATATCTTTGCAGTGGTGACTTTTTTTTCAGTAATCAGGTTGCTAGTTGAACACTATTACATTCATGAAGTAATTTCTTCACCTTGTTAATCAACTTGTTTAAAGAGATTTTGACTTCTAGTTCTACAGAATTACTACCTTGAAACTATAAAGAAATTTTTTTATCTAATTTTATCTGTTTTGATGTACAGCTCAACTTCCAAAGTGCACAACACAGTCTCCAAGTGTTCGCACTATTTTTGGCGTGATTGGCATGCTTAAGCTCTTAGTAGGTATGTGTATGTTGTCCCTGACATATTGTTGTTAGGTGTTATTTGTGTTGTATTGTTGACCATTGAACCCATTTCAAAAGAATGGTGAGATCCAGTTATAGTGCTTACTTCAAGAATGCTTGGTGAAGAAATGTAATGATCATTTCTTGACCTGTAACTGCAGGTTCAAGTGTCACAAAGGTTTGAAAATGTATGATCACAAGCCTATCTACATAACATGGGTGAACTTGTGACTGGGGAGCCTTTTATTTGGTTCTTGTTAAATGGGATTCTATTTGGCTCTTATTAAATGGAAAAGAAATATTGTATGATGAGAGACATCTATTACACAGTATAATTGGACTCCATATAAACTCTAAACCTAAAACATTCAATCTGGTACTAAATCCACAATACTTTATAATACCTTAATCCCTCCCCATCACGTTGGAAGTAGATACTGTATATGTCCATCTTGTTATATAAACTATGAAGGTCTCATAAAAATTGACTAAGATATGACAATGATGAAAATAATAACACAATAGATGAGCCAAAAATCTAAGAGATATATCTTGAGTGAGCTTCTCCTTACAGCGATGTTGACAACATATGATAGTCAAATGAAGGAGTTGAAGGAAATCACTCAATGAGGTTTCCTAAGGGTTAGCTAAGAGGATAACAATGCGAGCATGAAAGAGAAGATGGACAAATAAGCACAAATCTTGCCCTTGAGGAATAAATTCAATGGAGAGTGATGGTGATATCTTGGAACGACTGAATAGGAAGACATAACATTGTTTTAACATAGAAAATAAAGCTACGAACACTTCTTTTGTCGTCTGGCTGGAGATGCTAGAATTGGGTCTTGGAGCTGATGATTATGTTCTGAATTCAAATAGGCATTGGAAGTTTGGAGGTCAGATGATGAAAGGATTCAGATCTGGATCTAGTTGGTGCTGATATGGAAGGAATTGAACCAGACATTGGAGAGGCAGTCAGGCAGCTCTAGAGAATTCATCCGGAGTGGGCAAAATGTGAAGGAAACAAGAGCATAAGAGCAAAAGATGACAAATAAGAGAGGCATCAACAATGCTTGAGGGAACAGAAGTTAGTGAGCATTGAGGGAGGTAAAGCTCTCTATTAGGAAGAAGAGGTGACTGGGGCAAGGTGGATAGGATGAGAAGAGGATAGTAGGCTGCAGTTGCTGTGGAGGAGGGAAAGAAATGCTTTCTTTTCTTTTCATTAGCATATCCATCCAAATTTGAATACCAAAGAAATTAAAACAAAGGAACAATCAAGGGTAATGTTGGTTTTAGGTGGCATGGATACTGCAATGGAGGATGAGAAACCATTGTCAAACGCACAGGAGCTACATCCTTGCGACATCTGTAGCAGATTATTGCGGATGACAGGGCAGGTGTCAATTTGAAAGGGTGGCGTTGAAGAAAACTGAGACAAGTAGATGCAAGAGTAGGATATTTGATTGTCTGGAGCAGACACAAATGCAAAGGAACACAGAGAGCAGCAAACGTAATCAATAAAGTGGCAAGTATCAGAGAAAGCAGTCAAAGAGGGTGATGCAAGGCTGGTCAGGTGTGGTCTGAATCAAAGGAGATCCAGGCAGAGACGAATAAAACAGGGAGGAAATGGAGATTGTGAACTGGAAGAAAACATATTTGATGCTCTATAGACGAGTTTGGGGAGCAGAGGGGTCAGTGCTACAGAAGATCAATGATGACCCTATGGGACACAGACAACTCCATGGAGATGGCAAAGCGCAATGAATGTGGGATATGTTGAAGAAGAATCAAACATAAGGACAGGTTGTAAGGCCAATGCAAGCATAATATTCTTTGCTGCCTTAATATCTACCTCCATATGTGATAGCTGTTGCTACCATATTTAGCATTATCACTGTTTCTAATGTGATCCTTTTTAGCATAGACTAAGGGCAGGTTGTAAGGCCAATATAACACAATATCCTATGCTTCCATAATATCGTCCATATCTGAAAGATGTTGCTACCATATTCAACATTGTCACTGTTTCTAATAAGATTCTTTTTGGTAACTAGGGTTAGCATAGCTTGTAACTTTTAGAGAGGATGCAGAAGCTGGTAATTGTTGCAGATGAGGAACATTATTTTTGTTGCTGGACACAGACAATTTCAGATGTGGAAGATTTATCCTGGCTTTATGAATTTTATAATTTATAGGCAATATGATGGAAGTGTGTAATCGGATTATCTGTTAGCAACATGATGGTCATTGACATGGAATACTCATGGGCATTCATCTATTTCTTTCCATGTTAATGGTAGGAATCGTTTTCTTTGCTTGAAGTCCTGCAAGATAAGGTGTTGGTCAAATCTCTGACTGAGTTGACATTCTTCTATCCACTATTTGGTAGATGGTTTTGCTGTTCATTATGTGGCTTGTAGGTTTTGTGTTGTTCCTCACTTTATATATTATGTTAAGTTGAGCTCTATGTTTAAGTTGGACTCTGCTATTTACACATAATGCTTTCTTTTGGACATTTTTTCATATTAATTATAGCCGAATTAAATGCATTATAATATTTTAACCGTACCTTGTAGCTTTTGAGAAAAAGAAAATATGTGAGAATAATTAATATGGTCAAAGAGAAGGTTTCTACTAGTAACAATTTTAGATGTCTTATATCTATTATTCAACAATATGATATATATGAAAATATCATTAATAGGATAAAGAAAAAGTCAGTGATTAAGATAGAGAGAGGGTTCTAGAATCTTGTGTGATCATCTGTGCTTCATGTTAAAAAGAAATATTTTGTGTTTTGTGGTATGACCATCTATTTTAACAGTTAGGAAATAACATATTCAAGAAATTAGTTAGCAAAGATGTTAATGTTAACATGGATTAGTGGAGTTATTCGGGGCAAAAAATACTATTCAAGTGATTTTATATTTTGGCTTGGCTTGATTAGAGATGAAAGTTTCATTTAACATAATTCAAATATTTTTTTTAAAAAAATATGAACATTACTATTGATATAGTCATAATAAGTTTAGTGGAGGACAAAGAACCATCTAGTCAAATGCCTCTTCGGACTTAATCTCTTCTTGTTGTGCTTTCTAGCATCTACTAGTATGATATTCTTACTAACTAATATACTCATGCTGCAGGATCATATTTGTTGGTTGTAACAGAGCGTGAATGTGTTGGATCTTACCTAGGGCATGCAATTTACAAGGTCTCAGGCATGCAGATTCTTCCGTGCAATAATTCTCTGAAAAGTTCCTCGTCTGAACAGGTTGGAAGGGTTTTGTTTAAGTTTTGGTTCACTGATAACATTTATTCAGTAATTGTAACTTATATGGTTAAAATATATGTTTTTGGTTTGTTGATAATATCTATTGATAAATAATAACTTGTGGTTAAAATATATTTTGATAGAAAAAGATGGAAGCTGAGTTTTCTGTTCTTCTAGAGGCTGCACAAAGTTCGCCAGGTCTATACTTCTCCTATGATGTCAATTTAACTCTGTGGTAAGTATGTTTCTTTCTGATTTTACCTTTTCCAGAGTTCTTCCCTTATGAGCTAGATATATAAAAATAAAACTGAAGCCATTTTGCTTTTGTGTTAATATCCTAGAGTTTTGTACTTTTTCTACTAAAGATGTGTTCCTAGCCACATTCACTTTTTTACCTGATTAAACAATTTCTTGATTTAATGTGTGAAATCTTTGTGAGATGTGTGCAACATGTAAAATTTAACCTGTAGTATCAATAATCTGTGATGTCAGGTTCATTAATTTTTGTCTAACCAGGTAGAAAGTTTTCTTGATTTGATTCTTTAGATTCTTTCTCTTTTGTCATCGATTTCACACATGTTGAATTTTTTTTTTGCAGTTGAATATACTAAATCTCCTGAACAATGATTTGATGCAAAGTATGTGCTCTTTTGTTCAGGAAGTAATTATAACAAGAGACTGAGGAGTTAAAAATAAGTCAGCCTCCTACATTTTCTTTAATTCCTTATACTTATGATGCCATAAAGAAATAATTACCACTAACACCAGGCACTGCTTTCTATTGGAATTGGTCCCATAATGCATCAGTCAATTTCTAATGTGGAATTACCCTAACCTTGCCTGCAGGGAGATAATCTTATGCTAGTCTCCTAGGTTACCAAGAAGGCCATTGGTGCAAATCTCACCTTTTTGTCTAAACCCTAAGTTGCTGACAGTTCAACTAGTTGACCAGTTATGCATATAACTAACACAGCAATTTTCTTCCACAAGGTCTAAGTCAGAAATGGGTGTATGACTTGTATCTACACATTTGGAAATCAGCTTTGGTTAGTAACCTCTTATTGTATTCCTCTTTCATGTGGACTTAATGCTTGAACTACAAAGTCCCCTCAAGCAGCACCTATACTTTTAAAATAGATTAATCTTGTTATAGAGCATTAAGTGTTGATTGAAAGTATTAAATGCTATTCTAATTGGATGAACACCGCAGATTTATTATTCTCTCAATAACAACTGCAAACTCTTCAACTTGACGGTCAGTTTTCTCATATCTAGGCCAGTCATGCTTTATATTCTCCACAACAAAAACCTGATTTATGCTATGGCCTATTTTGATCAATGCCTCTTACCCTGCATCTCATAATTAGTCTGACGAATATATTCTGTATGCTAATTTCATCTTTTTTGGACATTTGTGGCTTGACCACTGATGCTACAAACGTCTATGTTCTGCTGTTTTCTAATGCCCATAAGGATTATTTGTTTTGCAGCTTGCAGAAGTTACATGAGTTGGGAAATGACTCGAAGATGGTACCTCTTTGGAGACAGGTACAAATTTTTGACTCCTGACATGTAAGAGAAATTTGTTGATTTGGGTTTGCATGGTTTTCATTTGAGGTTTTCTTGTTGAGAGTAATTTGGAAGGGGTTTGATTAAGACAATGTTTCATTGTTGGAAGTCTGATATTTATTAAGTTTTATGTTGTATTTATGTTCCTAGAACAACCATTAAATTTGATTTTCTTTTTCCCCATGTATGTGCCTTATCATCAAGAAATGAGAAAAATGATCTCAATTATTGCATGTTTGACAGGCAATTTAGACTAACTATCTACACTCTACCTCATATAATGTTTTCACTCTTACAAAAAATGTTCCATTAAAGACACTTCACTAGACTTCACTTATGCTATATTAAATTTCAAAAAGTCTATCTCAGTTTAGCACAAAACTATGTTTTGCTATAGTAAATTTAAAAAATCCCATCTCAGTTTAGCACCAAAATCCTTTTTTTGAAAGAAGAAACTCACAAAAATTTGAGATTTTGACATGCAACCTAAATTAATCAAAGTTAGAGATTCAATTTAGGTCTATCTCTCTCTCATAAATGAATGAATATTTGGATGCCTATTTCCTGATACGAGTTGTATGTAGGGACATAGACAAGCAAGATAAGTTTGTAAGTCTCATTCAAAACCAGGGTGGTGGTCCTCGACAGAAATAAGATATTTGGCATCATGTTGGTCTTTTGAGTGTGCCTGTACATGGTTTCACCTAGTCATTCTTTAATGCTTCGATCTCGTTCTTTCATCCATTGATTTGGGTTGGCAAGGGACCATCATTGGCCTAAACAAGAAAGCAAATCGACTTGTTCAATTAGTCATTTTGAACTTCTATTAGGCCCAATAGTGGCTCTTCTGTCACAATTTTGTTCCATGTCAATCCCGATTTGTAATGGTATGTTTTGGCACCATATAGTACGCATGCTTTATCACACAAAACATGTTGTGATAAATTTAGATGTGCTCTACACTTTCAGTACTCTTTCACTTAGTTTATTTTTTATTTTAAAAATAGGGATATAACAATTAAATAGTCAATTGAATTGAATTTTATTGTGCTATATCGTACCTATACTCAATAAGTTGACATGTGTTAAAGTAGCCTATATCAATTTTGATACTGTTATGATCTTCCACTTCTCCATTTTATTTTTAAAAATAAGAATATATTTGCTTGTCTTACCTATATACAGCATGAAGCTTGAATTGTCAAAATTGTATTAATTATGACAATTTGCTACTTGTCTTTATCACTTTAATCAAAACTATCTTGCAGGCAGAACCTAGATTTCTTTGGAATAGCTATATGTTGGAAGCACTTATTGATAACAAAGTGAGATGTGATTCCCAGAAATCGCTTCAATGAATTAGCATGAGCTTATCAGATTATGTTAATATGTTGCATTTTTTTCTGCAGTTGGATTCTTATATGCTACCAATCATCCAAGGAAGTATCCTGATATTGTCTTTGGCTTGTTTGTTTTTTGTTCTGTTTTGCAAGTTTCAAGTAACTTATTGAGTCATTGCAATAGCCTTAACCTCATATCAGGTTTCCAAAGTTTTCAAGCAGCCATTGGTTCACAAATCATTGATGTCACCTTAATTGCTCGTAGATGCACAAGGAGAGCAGGTTTTTGTTCATTACAAAAACTCACTGTTATTTGCTTCAGTTTTGGATTATTTATTCGAATTGTAACACTGTGACCAAGGGTCCAAGGGTCTAAGTGGAAGGAAATCCAAGTTCAAATCATAACATGATGTGCCTCACTCATTTCAATTTTAGTTTCTTCCTTTGTAAGAAATTGCTGTACTATCAAATCTGTATTTTTCTTTAAGGTACTCGGATGTGGAGAAGAGGAGCTGACTCTGAAGGCTATGTTGCAAATTTTGTTGAGTCAGAACAGATTTTGCAAGCTAATGGATTTACAGCATCCTTTGTCCAAGTACTACTTCTTTCCTTTTTTGTTATAATGTTAGTCAAATCAAATTACCCCATGTCTAGCAAAACTTGTTTTCTAGGTTTTTTTGTGTGGTTGCAGCTTGGTGTTGGCTACAGAAAAGTCTAGAAATTGTCTTATGCTTTCACTGGATGCACTTGTTTACGTAATTCATTGAGATACTTCTGAGCATCATCAGGAATTTAGATTGCTCAATAGTATCTTTGATTGCTTTTCTGGATAGATGTGTTTCTGTGCTGAACTACTTAGACTACACTGAAAATTATTGTTTATATTGAACTGTGTATTCTAAGCATTGCATAGAAGCAAGCAGGCAGTCCTTCGATTAGACATACGATTGCTAAATAGAGGTGAATTTCTCTTTCTGATGTTTAATAGAATAATTAAGCATTAACAATATGTAGGTTAAGTATCTACCAAAATAGGTGGCTTTCTGCCTGTTTAATCAGTAGCACAGTATTCTTTGTTTAAGCAAATTGATTTTAGCATCTGTTTTCCTTATATCCTTATTTCTCATCTGGTGTCTATTTTATGGGTAGTTGAAAGGTTTAAGAAAAATGATATGTTAAGGGTATAGTTTATTGAAAGTCTTTTTGAAAGAGGATTTATCAAATTAATGCTTGCAGATTCGTGGATCCATGCCATTTCTGTGGGAGCAGATTGTTGACCTGACATATAAACCTAAATTTGATATTGTTAGGCCTGATGAGGCGGTAATAATTCATCTATACTCTCTCCTCTCTAAAATAGGCTCCTTGTAGTACAAACTCTTTCATTATCCTCTTTTTTCTATTTAACAGTCTCGTGTGGCTGAACGGCACTTCTTAGATTTAAATAAAAAATATGGTTCAGTGGTAGCCGTTGACCTTGTCAATCAGGTAAGCATTACTGCAGCATTCTTCATGCTTAACTTATTGTTAAGTATTCACGTTCCTCAGCAATTTGCACATTATGTTTATGCAAAGTATTTGCTTTTGTGGTTAAATATGACACTCTAGTCTACATTAATGCAATGAATATTTTATTGACTTTTAGCTCACTATTAGTCGAATGATATGTTCTCAGTAGCATTGCTTAGAGGAATTTAATCTATATTGGACCGACTTTTTTGTACCGATTGGTATGTACCATACGCACTACATTAGACCTTGCCTGTTTGATGATGATGTTGGGATCTTGGAGTGGTAGTATTACTACCCATCCTCCTTGTTTGAGAGAGGTATCAAATGAAGTCACGGATCTATTTCTTGTTCCCCACGTCTTTGCTTCAGATGCATATGGGCTTGAATTGTCTTGCAGGGTTGGTAGTTACGTATTTTGTGTTCAGTTATATTTTGTTCATGGATATCTTTAGATATTCTTTCTAAACCCAAGTATTTTAGTGAATCAACTTAAATAGATTTTAGCTAAGGTCAATGAAAAAGGAAAGTAACCTAGGTTGTTTATGTCTCTGCCTTCATATTATGGCTTTAGTGAGTCTGCATGACATTTGCTGTGTATGATATTATATTTGAGATTGATCCAAGTATCAAATACTATGCTAATGTTTGCAGGGGAACTCGGTTTTTTTGAATCTCAAGCATATGTATGGGCAATGAACTTTCTTAGTATAAAAAATAATATAGGCTAAATTAATTGAAAGAAGGTTTTGATTTACCCTGATTATTATGAAAGTTTGATGCTCAAACATAGAAAATAATATATTGCAGAAACACCTTAACTTGCACAATTAGATTACAAAGCAAGATGATCATGTATGTAAAAGAGAATTATTTAAGAAACTACATGAATACCAAAGTCAAAAGTATCATGCTAGTAAATGTATGATATGCCAAATACAAGACTTGATTCCAGAAATAGAACCCAACATGCATACCCCTCCAATCTAGTATGTTAGTTACATTATTAACAATCATGTAATAGCATAGATGGATCCCTTTGTGTGGCATTGGCATGAGGCTGCAATGCAAACTCAGAAGGAATAGGACTGTTCAAGAATGCAGATGCTATAATGAGCGTATTCACAGTTTCATTAATGCTAAATATCAAGATTAATTTTGCATTTTTATTTCCTCCCATCTCGACTTAAGAGCTAGTCTATCAAGAAATCATACTACAAATGCTATTTTCTTACCTGACTAAACTCCTCTCACCAGTGGTGAATTTATTGGATGTTGTTGCTTTTGTTATTTTACGTTTTACAATGCTAAGTTATCTTTCTGCATATACAAAAGACAATTTTAAGCTGTACAGATTTTATTCATGTTTTCTTATATTTGGCACAATCATCAGCATGGAAGTGAGGGACGTCTGAGTGAAAGATTTGCAAATGCAATGCAGACAATTCAAAGTGACGAAATTAGGTAATGTAGCATCAGGATAATAGCATCATGCAGACAATAGTAGTACATGTACACATCCTTTTTTGATATCAACATATACACATGTACCCCTGTTAAAAAAAAGGGCATCAAGATAATAAAATTGATTTACCTTATTTCTTTAGTTACATCTATTATCTTCTTTAGGTATGTGCATTTTGACTTCCACCAGATCTGTGGCCATATACATTTTGAGCGCCTGTCAATCCTTTATAGCCAAATAGAGGATTTCCTGAATAAGCATGGGTATGTTGTTTGCTTTAGTGTCTTTCTTTTTGATTCAGCACCGACTTGCTCAGTGTTCATTTATGCAAACAACTTGGACTTGCTAATTTTTTATGGGAATTGGTTTCCTTTGTAAACTCACAGTATATTAAATATCATGAAGAGGAACAGCTACCAATTAAAAAGGATGACCGAATGAATTTTTCCTTGGTGGAGTATAATGTCGTAGAAAAATTACTTAGTTTTAATTCGGATGATCTTGAATTTTATGAGTATTAAGAGATGTAATATATTATTTTGGTCAAGTCATAACAAACTAGGTTATTTTAATTATTTTTAAGGAAATTAAGTTAGTTAAAGGATAAGTTTATTTACCTAGTTCGCAAGGATATTGTATTTTTTTCTTCCCGAGTTGGGTCCTGGTTGGGCCTTTAAAAGAAGCCCCGACCCTTCATGTTAGCTCACTTTTCAGCTTAATAAAATTTTAAGTAATTTTTCTTAGTTTGTTTGCCCTGGTGCTGCATGACCCATTTAGCAGTTCATGAGAATTGCATACCAATGGGAATTGGATTATCTAGTTAGAGGTGAGGGTTTTTTTTTTTAAAAATTAAAAAATGGTTTAAGGGTAGAAAGAAGTTCCACTTATAGTGGGCTCATGGCTTCAAGAAAACTTGAGTCACAAGGTTTGTTGAGCGGAGCACTCACTTTTTACCTGAAACATCAAATTTCTCATCTTGTACTTAGTGGCGATCAGTAGATTCTTGATTCTTGGTTCTGCCTTGATTAATAAGTCATGTTAAATGTTTGAAATATTTAATTTAGTTCATCTGGTATCAAAGGGTAACTGCTGATTCCTTGCCATTGGGTGACCAACACAGTTAAGCTATTGGAGGTGGTGTTATCCAGGATTAGGAATAAACAATGCATTCATCTGATTATTTAGGCAGATAAATAACAGGGTGGTGACTCTATAATCATACAAGTTTCTTTTAATATTTCATTCTGTATGCCACTAATGGAAACTGGCTTATTGATGGTAATCAATGAATACTTCGGTGATCTTTCAGGTACTTCCTATCAAATGACAAAGGTGAGAAAGTTACAAGTCAGACAGGAATTGTGAGAACCAATTGTATTGACTGCTTAGATCGAACAAATGTCACACAGGTGAATGCTTATCTTTGGTGTCATTTTAGTTATGCAACAGATGTTATTTTTATTTGATTTTTTGGCTCATGCAATCTAACCCTATCAAAGGCAAATTTAAGTCTATGAAAAGAAGCAGAACAATTGTTGCCAGTTGTTCTACTATTTTGTTCCTTTTGAATTATTCTGTTTTTTGTTAGATGGAAGTTGTTGTTGCAATGACTCATTCTGATCATCAGAAATAATTCTTTTCCTTTATAGTTAACCTGAACATTCTTTTTTTTTTTTTTACCTTGATAGCATTTGTGAAGTGAAAAATTTAATTTGAAACTTTAACCAGTTGGGAGTTAGGGTGTGAAATTTCAAGAAGGTAAAATAGCATCCATACAAATGCAATACCTAGGTAACTAAACTATGTAATTCACCTTATGTTTCAACCTAGAAGTTTTGTGCATCATAGTTAATGTTAGCATTTTACTACAACTTGAACAAATCAATTCAAATATATCAATGTTTTGAAATCTCAGTTTTTAAATGCTCTCATTACTCCTGTTTGCACGTACTCTTGGATTTTCTGTGATGTTCATTTCAAATGCTCGATAGAAAGTCCAATAAAATTTCTTAACTAAATATATATTTGATTTCATCAACTTTGCATTCACTTTCTTTCTATTTACCTGTCAGAGATACATCTTTCCTCTATTATTATATTTCTTTGTCGTAACATATGTTCAGATTGATGGGCAATATGAACTTTACCTAGTTACCTTTCACTTGCTATGCATGCTTTTTAGGGGTCCTAGACGGCCAAGTTTTATAAGAAACAATTTTTTTTTTTATGTTTTCCTTGTTTTACCAGCCTGATTTATGCAAAGGCTTTGAGCTTAAAGATGATAGATTAAGTGATTTAATTCATCATATTTTCTAAAAGGAGATATTTCAAAACCGATATCCCATATAAAATGTAACACTTTTATTTATTTTGCATTATATTATCTCTTCAGTGCTCGTGTCTTTATTATTTATTCTTTTTGGAGGTAAGGTCTTTTACTGTGAAATAAGCTTTTTTAGTTCATGTTAATTTCCAAGTAGGAACTTCATAAAAGATCCATTGATTTTATCTTCTGTACTTGTGTCTTTTGACATGCTCAAGTTTCTATGCTCTTGAAAGTGTTATCATTACTAAATATTCTGTCTTGTAATAACAGAGTATGATTGGGAGAAAGATGTTGGAAAGCCAACTCAAGCGAATTGGTCTTTTTGGTCCTGATGAGACAATCACTGCTCATCCATTTTTCGATGCTAACTATAAAATTTGTGAGTTTCTGTAAAGCTTTGTACTTTTTTCTGTACAATTTCTAATATTGTAATTGCTACTTTCAGTATGGGCTAACCATGGAGATGCAATTAGTATACAGTACTCGGGAACTCCTGCATTGAAAGGAGATTTTGTTAGGTAAAATGCTTTGAATAGTTAATCTTTTGTCAACTTTACTATAACTATAAAATGGAGGTGTTAAAATTCCAAAGTAATATTTCTTAATGGGCTATTTTTGTTTAGTTCAATGATTAACCATGGCAATACAACTCGAGAGGAACCTTAAAGCTCATAACTGTTAAGTATTTAATTTTGGAGATTGATTACCAAAATGTGGATTATCACTAGGTATTTACTTGGTATACTATTCTATAACAAGATCTTGAAACCAGTATCAGAATGGTTTCCAATACTTTTTTGCAAGGGTCAGAACACTCATTGGAAAAAGTACTAACAGTCTAAATATCATTTGCTCCATTTTGTTTTCTTTCACAACATGCTTGTTTTGGAACACACTCGACTATATTACTGTTGAATAAGTACTTCATACCTTTGTATTGTTACATAACTTTTCTGAAGCTGAGTATTGGCAAGGATTGAAAATTTTGACTCCTCCAAATCAAGATCATTTGTATTGTTACGAAATAAAGCTAGAGGAGAGTATGCCTCTCAGACCTATATACATATATTTTTTCCTTTTGGTAAGCATATCCAATTAAATTATCCTTGAATTTGCTGTCACAGGGAATTGTTACATGCCATTGCCATTCATGTAGGTATGGCCCTAGATTTGTTGTGCTTAAAGAATCTGGAAACAATTCGAGTGTGTAGACATGTTGGTACATAAACCTTGATCAGGATGCAACCAACATCATTAGTTCTCTTTCAATGGAAAAGTAACCCACTTACTTGGTAGGACAACTATAATCTGTCATATAGTGCATCGAAATTGATCATCATGGTTTGCCCCTACTATTTGGAATCAGCTATATATGGATTTTAGTCCTCCGTTTATCTTTATGCAAAATATGCCACTAGAGATCAAATGCAAAGCCATGCCACTAGTCCATCAGTACTCAGACTTGAGGTATGAGTATCTGACACAAATGTGGATCCAAGTTTCAAACCCTGGTCGTTGCTAAAATTCTTTAGATGCGAAGTGGGGTTGTCAAATGTCAACTCAAAGTGTCGGTATTGGAGAATAGGTGTTTGACGTGTTTACATAGGCGATAACTGAAGAATCCAAGTAATAGAAAGAAGAGCAACATGTAAGGCATACTGTTTTTGATCGGTACACCATTGGTCCACTTGGAATTAGATGGTCTCTTGTGCTGGGCCCTTGTCAGACTGATACTTACTCTGTACCATGCAGTTTGATGAAATTTTTTAAACCTTGAGATGATTGGTATTGAAGATTCTTTCTTACTACGTTCCTTCAGGTTACAATCTCTCTTTTTTTTTTCTGCTGTTTCTCGATGTACATATTTGTTGGAACTTTTCCTCGTGAGTTGGATGATCATTATTTGGTTCTCTACCTACTCGATAGTTAGCATTTGAAGGATAATGTTTTTTTTTTCTTCTGTAGTCTTTAGAATGTTCTATTATCATGTTTTGTATTGATATCCTTGAACTTTTTCATTGAATTTACTATGGTTCAGTTTTATATAACGTTGTACGTGTATTGCTATATTTAGGTCTAGTATATTGCTTAGTCTTATTTGATTTTTCCAGGCACGGGAAGCGGACAGTTCAAGGAATTGCAAAGGATGGATGGAATGCTCTTGCTCGTTATTATTTGAACAACTTTGCTGATGGGACAAAACAGGTATAGACTGGTGATTATATATCTATAATCTGTGGGATAGCTAAATTTTCAATTTAAACACTCTTGTTGAACAACCTTGAGTTGAAATCCTTTAGTTTGTCTAATATTTCCTGATTTGTGGCGTATACATAGTTCATAATTCATATATGTGAGAATCAAAGCATACAATTTTACTTTCTTATTTATAGTTTAGATTGTCATTGCTCTTTTCCTTCTCATAAGCAAAGCATACTGCAAATATGGATCTGAATTGTATAATAACTGAATCAGTGAATCCACCAATCCATATCATTGCTTTCACATGTGTAAGTTGATTGCAAGTCACCTAGGATTAAGGTTTGATCATATTGACAGTTGATAGTATTGAAGCTCAACAAACTAAATGGGCTCGTTGATCTCATGGTATCTTCGTAGCAAGAGACATTTTTAGAATGCAGAGCTTGATTGATCCACCAAGATTTTATATATTCTCTCTTGACTTCTCCAATATGATGGAAACCAATTTCATGAATGTGAATTACTTTTTTGTTTACTGGAATCACAATACAGACTTGATTACTTTTGTTCCATTGCCAAAGTCCACAGGCTTATTACAAGAATATAAACATATGCCACTTGGTACCTAATCCGTTCTTTTTCTGTGACCATATTTTATCCATGTTTCAACAACTTGATTATATATATGATAAATCTGAACTAGATATTCTTTGTTACTGACCAGATGTTTTTCCTTCCTTCTTTATGTTTTATGGCAATGGAGCGTTAGACATCACTAACGTTTTTTTAAAATTCTGTTTAATGTTATATATGGTAATATTTGTACTATTGTTAATCTTATCGATTATTACTTGTTTATAAGGCTTTATATATGACTAATACAATTTTTTTTTTTTTTTGGTTCTTTATACAAGGATGCAATGGATTTGCTCCAAGGGCACTACATTGTGTCTGTCAGCCGAGATTTGAATTCTTCAACTAAAGCAGGAGCATTGGAGACGTACATGGTATGTTTTGACTCGTTAAATTATTCCTGTGTATTTTCTCAAAGTGAGGAAATAAACTTGTTCTTGCAAATGGTGCATGAATCCTGTTGCCTATTGCTGACCTATCTTTGCCAATACTAAAAGTTTAAATCCATGTAAAAGAGCAGTCCGATGCATGAAACTCCCGCCATGCGGGGTCTTAGGAAAAGATCCATTGTACGCAGTTTTATCTTGCTTTTGCAAGAGATTGTTTCCATGATTCGAATCCGTGATCTTTAGATCACAAGGCAACAACTTTATCTTGCGTTCAAGTTCATGTACTCTGAAAATGTAAATTATCTGCCGTAAATTTTAAGATTTAAAGATAAGTAGCATAATGAAAGTGTACAAAATGTTCCTAGTATTAATCAATGATATATAGAGGAAGTGAAGGGTAAAAATATGACACAGAAATAATGTAGATATAGCATTTGTCTTGGTAAAAATTGGAGCTTGTGTGCTATTTTTCCCAAAACTTGCAACCTAATTTCTTGGTAAATGTTCTCATTTGTAGTCCTTCCGATTGGCGTTGGCACTTGCCTTGTGTGGGCTTATGTTCGCATTCATGTCTCTACGACGAGGTAAGTTTTGCAATATTGGCTTTTTGAAACTGCTGTAACAGTTCTTATAACTTGCTTGATTAGAACTCAAACCATTTTTTTCTTTTTTATTCTCACGTATTAAAATAATTTGTTGGATCATTTTTTGTCATGCTTGAATGTAATAATTTTTTTTTTTTTTTTTTTTTTTTGCGACTTATACCTATCTTGACTCTCTTCCTTTTTTTTTTTTTTTTTGTCAGCTCGAACCGATCTTCGACATCTTTTTCTATCGTTTATTTGGACTGGATTGAGTCTGGGAATCACAGCATTCGTTCGAGCTAATGGTCGGACATTCACCAACAGGCCTCGATTTTACAAATCAAAGCATTGAAGTCGAAGACGATCTCACGTTCATTCAATTCATCCACATAGCCACAGATGTTTCCATCTTTAATCCCATAGTACTTTATATATATATATATATATATATATTTTCATTTGAGCTTGAATTTCTCTTGGTGTATTGTTTTTTAATCACAAAAAACACGCCAATACGAGGACTAACTACGGTTTTCCTTGTGAATTTTTTTTAATCTGTAAGACTTGATAATATTTTTGATGGATTTTGGATAATAAATTTGATTTGAATAATCTTTTAGATGCAAGTCTGAGTTGTCAATTGAAACCGTTCGTTTTTGTCTTTCTCATTCGAGCTCCTTTGGGTTCCATCTAAAAAGGAAGACGTGAATTTTCACACACTAAATAAGTTAGCAATTGGAGTATGAATTTTTATTTTTCATTCTTCTATTTAAATCTTCCACGATGTGTTTGAGTTTGGCTTATGTTTTGTATTTTGTGACAATTTACTTCCAAAGTTAGCTACTTTTTAATCAACTCAAATGGTCCAAATCTCGAGCAACATAATTCTTTCTTTTCGTACTCTCAATTAGGGATGATAATTTTAGAGAAGGACATCGAGGAATTTTTTAAATATTGAAATAAGTCATTTTTAATATATTATTATTATTATTATTATTATTATTACTAAGATTAGTTTGTTAATTTTTATCTTTAATTTTTTTTATTGTTTTCTTATGAATTTAATAAATATCCATAATTTCATCTTAATAATTCAAATTTGAAAGAAAAAAAATATAATTATAAATAGTAATGTAATATTTGAGTAGAATATAGTTATTAAATTGTCTTTAAATAGCAAAAGACGATTATGTTTGTCTTTGGTATTTTTCATCGTCGATCCTTCAATGATGATAAAGGAAAATAAATCATAGAGAGATTATGTCGGAGGACTTCGATCCTTTGATTGATACGAAGATGGGATGAAAATTGAGATAGAGATAATGAAAATGAATATAATAAATGAGAATAGAAATGAAGAATATAGACTCCTTATCAATCATACTCCTAGTCAATTTAAAAGATGACTTTAAGGACAACTTGAAGATGGCTCGGACATCACTCAGAGACAAATAACGTAATTTTAGCACACACTGAGTTGAAGATTGGATGGCTTGCCACGTCACTTCAAGATGACTTTTATGTCGAGGTCAATTTTTCTTTTTCTTTTTTTTAAAAAAAAGTCAATATACTAAATTAATCCCTCTTATATTTACTTATCAGACTCAAAGACTATAGAAAAAGATGTTGTGTATAAAATACTTGTTTTTTTTTCCCAAATGGAATCTGACTACTTTGCCACCATTTCTTGACAATTTCTTTATTATTTCACTTAGCTCTATTACAACTGTTCGGCTTCCTATTGGGAAGCCTACTAATCTTTTTTTTTTCCTCACAAAACTACTTTTATTATTGTTATTATTATTATTATTATTTTATTTCCCACGAATAAAGTTTCCAAAATTTCTTTAAGGAAACGAAAATCGATTGGGCAAATTCTTTTCGTATTGTAAAAAAAAAATTGTAGTGGAATGATTCTTTTTATTAAGAAATTACATTTGTTTCGATAAGGTTGAAAAATTCCTAATAAGCACTCCGAGTTTTATACTTTTTTTTTCCCTCCCCGAAGGTTTAGACTTTTTCATGCTCAAAGCATTGCAAATTATAATTCAAGTTGCAAACATCCATTTATATAATTCAGAAAATAAAAAAAATAAAAAATAAATAAAAAGAAAGATAAAATACTATTGAACTTCACTCGATGACTCTACTACTTAATTATTGTCAATGATGTAATTATTCACCGTCAAACGATCTCTGCAGCAGAAGTGAAAACATTTCCCTTTTTTCTTTTTTTCCTTTTTTTTTTTTTACTTTACTTTACTTTCAGGAATTTAAGAAAAAACACACTTGAAATTTCCAAAATTATAGCGCAGCCCACGCCAAAAGTGATCTGGACCGTCGATTCTGAACTAAGGTGTATACACACTTATATCACTAAAGACGATTATGCTCGCCGCCAATATTTCTCCTCATCGTCGATCCCTCGATGATGATGAAAGAAAAAAAAGTCACGGGAGGCTCTCTTGACTAGTTGATCAGAAACGGTGAAGAATTTCTGAATTCGAATGAGAATTTTTAATTTCACATCGAAATTCGATCCATATTTATCTATAATAATATATATACTTAGGCATGCTTATAGATTCCTCGATTCTGATTCCGATTCGGTTCTGATCGATTCTGGATTTATCGATGTTAGAACCGGTCCGAACCGATTTAAAACTGGTTCCGAACCGGTTCCAAAATTAAAACTTTGGAACCAATTCAATCCAAACCGGTTCCGAATCGGTTCAGAACTGATTCCGAAATGGTTCCGGATCACCTTCCTTAAACTTGAGCTTCTAAATTCATCTAATGTGTTGGCGATTCTATTCTTTTTTTTCTATCGTAAAATAATCTTATAGATATGTTAACATGCTAAGAATTTCAATATTTAAATTAACAATCAAAATCAGATCCAAATCGAAATCCGAATCGGTTCCGAATCGATTCCGAAATCGATTGGAACCGAATCGAATCGGAATCGGAACAGTTCCGATTCGATTTCAAAATCAATTCATTTGAATCGGTTCTGATTTCAAATTTAACGAATTGATTCCGATTCAATTCCGAATCGAATCAATCCGTTAAACATGTCTATCTATATTGTTATGACCAACGAGCAATCCGAAAGGAACACACACTTTATGCAGCTGATGGAGATGTACACAATCAGTTAATTTCATTTCATTTGTTTATTTATTTTGATTTGGTCATGTGTATGTGTTTGCCATGGGCATGTCAGTATTTGAAATCCAAAGTCAAATTTGACAACTGCATTAGCCATTTTTTTTATCTCATTGGTCCTTCGTATTTTAAATATTTTCAAGAACGTACGATGATGTCGATGACACGACAACTAACTTTTTTTCTATATATATATATATATATATATACATTAGGCAGTGATGTATATTAGATATATAATTATTCGGGCACCTAATAAAATCTCTTTTATCTTACTCTTATTCGCAAATATTGGAATCCATCAATCTAGTGATCTCCATTGATCTGTACCATAACTATTATAAGAGAGATAAATCACGAAGGATCTTACGAGTTTTGACATGGTGACCAAAACACGTGAAGATCATTTGAATCCAAAAAAGAGTTTTAGATCTCCTCTGCACCGTGCCTTAGCCACCACGCCATCTCTGTAGGGACAACATTTCTCATATTCCACTTTAAGAACAATGTTACCGCATCATTAATTCCTGCACACTAATCATTCCCAGAGTCGTCCCTCGTGTTGTTCGACATCGCCAATCGATCGTCAAATTTCGATCATGATCCGACGAAAGTTTGAATTCGATCACAATTTAATCAGATTCTGACTCAATAACGGTTGCTAGAAATTAAGATTTTCGTGGCCGTAATCAGATCAGATTCAGAATTCGATTCCGATCAGATTGCGCTTGAATTCCAACCAATCACGACGGATTCTGTAGCGATGTCAGAGTTGGATTCCGTTCGTAGGAGTGAAAATGCGGCGAGAAGACGACGGAGGCAATGATTGGGGTTCAGGGATTGGACTTTACCACGAATCCGATCCTGAAATGTCAACGACGAGGTGTGATGCAGTAGGGATGATAGATGTGAGTGAATAGAGCTATCGCGTACGGAGTGCACAAGGGGAAGTTACGCTAGGTAACATTCCTCTCCGTGAACAATGTTACACTGCATGATTAATTCCTGTATGCCTATATACAAAATGAGAAATGCACAGTAATTATCTCCGTCATCATCGATCGATCGTCGAATTCTGACCGTGATCTGATCGGAATCCAAATTCGACTATAATCTAGTTCGATTTCAGCTCGATCACGATCATAATTCGGTCCGATTACGATCGAAATCTAATTCGATAACAATCAGAATTTGACACAATCACGGCCGCTAGTAGGCGCAATTATGGTGGTCGCGATCGACTTGGATTCCGACCTCGATTTGATCAGATTCGAGTTTTGATCGGATCGTAGTCGGATTTCAATCTGATCACGATCGAATTTCGACCAATCACGACGAATTCCATTACAATGTCACAACTAGACATGTTTATCGGTTTCTCGGTTTCGGTTAAGTTCTAATCGGTTCCGGATCCATCGATATTGGAACCGGTCCGAATCGGTTCCGGTTCCAGTTTCAGTTCTAAAGTTTTAACTTTGGAACCAATTCAATCTGAACCGGTTCTGAATCGATTCTGAAACGGTTCCGAAATGGTTCCAAATCACCTTCCTCGAACTTGAGCTTTCAAATTCATCTAACGTGTTGGTGATCCTATTCTTTTTTTTTCTATCGCAAAATAATTTTATAAATATGTTAGCATGCTAAAAATTTTTAACTTTCAATTAACAATCAAAATCAGATCCACATCGGAACGAGAATCGGTTCCGAAATAATTTCGAACCGATTTCGAAATTGATTGAAACTGAATCGAATCAGAATCGGAACGATTCCGATTCAGTTTTAGAACCGGTTCATCCGAATCGGTTCCGATTCTGAATTTAATAGATTGATTTCGATTCGTTTCCGAATCGAATCGGTTTGTTAAGTACGTCTAGTCATGACTGGATTCTATCCGTGGAAGTGAAGATGTGACGAAAAGAGAAGGTAAGCGACCGACTGAGATTGAGAGATTGAACTTTAACGTACATCCGATCTTGGGACGTCGGCGTCGAGACACAGACGGACGTGGATGTGGTGCACGGGGCACACAGAGGAAATTACTCAGGGTAAATATTCCTCTCCATTTAATAATCTCGTTCGTGTAAAACTATCACACACCATCAGACTCTTAACATTTTTTTTTTCCAAATTAAGTAAAATGTGCATTCCAATCATTGGTCCTTTTTTAGCAGTAAATTTTTCGCAAGATTCTTACGAATCTTAGGACCACCACGTGACTCCGTGGATCTGGAGGGCAAGAAGCAAACGCTCGATCTCCGCCGTCGGTTGTTTCCCTTCGCATTTCCGTGCGAAATCTCGGCGAATATCTGCCCAGATCCCGAACCGGAATGAGGAATCTGGATTTGGATTTTGCATCTCCCTTCTCGGTCAACGACAGATCCCTGGTCCGCGCCTTTCCCACTTTTGCCCCTCCGCCCGGCGCTCCGCGGCGGCTGGCCTGGGGCTTTCCCGTGGGGATCCGCCTGGAAATTCCCCTGCCGGTGGGCCATAGCAGAGGCCCGGGTTGAAATTCCATCGCGCAGTTCTTCGATCGGATTCGCCTCCGAGGAGGGAGATCAGATACCCACTGCTTCTTCTCCAAAACTCCGTTCATCTTCCATTCCAATTCGTTTTAGGGATTTCGAACCTGCCTTCTAATGGAAGAAGATCTGGAGGTCGATTTGGACCTACTGGAAGAGTTGCTATGGAGGCCAGACTTCGATTGCTCTGACCTCTTGCAAACGAACACATCTACCTCGAACTTCGATGATCGAGTTGCCGCCGCCGCCGCCGCCGCCGCTGCTGCTGCAGGGAGACCACTCTGTGCTGTCGTTCGACCTTCTTCTTCCACCGGAGTTGATCAGTTGGAAGCTGAGGGTCCAGTGGCTACTGTGAGGCAAAGACTGAGCCATGCTCTTAGATACATCAAGGAATCGCACAGAGACAGCGATATCCTCGTTCAGATTTGGATCCCTATCATGAGAGGGGACAAGAAGATCCTCACTACTCATGGCCAGCCTTTCTCGCTCGATTCGGATTGCCGGAGACTCGTCGATTATCGAACGGCCTCGACGAGGTACCAGTTCATGGCCGACGAGGGGTCTCATCGGGCGGTGGGCTTGCCCGGCCGGGTGTTTCTGGAGAAGTTGCCTGAGTGGTCGCCGGACGTCCGGTTCTTCAACAGCTACGAGTACCCTCGTCTGAGGGACGCTCAGCGGTTCGACGTTCGCGGCACGATAGCGCTGCCGATCTTCGAGAAGGAGAAGCGATCTTGTCTAGGGGTGGTGGAGCTGGTGATGATCACGCAGAAGGTCAATTACAGTTCTGATATTGAGACAATTTGCAATGCTCTTAAGGTGAGTTCATATTCCAATTTTGGCATGTTTTTAATTTTTTTTTTTCTTCCAGTTCTTCATCATTCGTATAATCTAGAAATCATAAAAATCAGTAACTAATTTCTTCGCTAATAGTAACAATTATCAATAAATTTTATTACGATCATCGTAAATAAATATATTAAAAATATTAATTTTCGAATTAATATTAGATTTGCGACAAAATAAAGTCTCTTTGCGACAAAACTAGCGATGAAAAAAAATCATCGCTAAATATCATTTTTCTTATAGTGTGAATTTGATCCATATAAATAATCTCTTATAAAATAAAATAAAATTATGTACGATATATTTTTTTTTCGAAATTTATATTGATGAAGACTTCGATTGTCTTCTTTTCTTAGTTTGGGATCGTAATTTTTTAGGTTTGCTAATTAATGATCTTACAAGAACAGAGGTAATTAATTAAGTCATTAGTGGAAGTGTTAACTACTTAATTATTGTTCTTGCTTGCTCTTGGTTTACTTTTTTTTTTGCTCCAGTTGCAATTATTTACTCAAACTTTATTTTTTATTTTCTGGTTTATAAACAATCTAAATCAATATTACTATTAGTTATTTGATAATTATTAGTTTATGGAGAAAGTATTTTAAGAAAAAAAGCTAAGCATTTTCTCAATTAATGACAAAATCTGATTGTGGTGGAATTGAAAGTTTTTTGCATATAAAAAGAATATAAGCGTTTTACAAAATGAAAATAGAAATGTTAGTTTTTTTTTATTTCTATTGGAAATTATTTTTTTTTTAAATGTGCATAATAAAATAAAATGTGAAAAATTATCATGTCATTATTGTATTTAGTTTATGGGCATATAAGAATTAATGCAGATAATTGTAATGTAATGTACGCAATAATTAAAGTTAATTTTCTCTCAATAATCATCAAAATAGCACCGAGCTACTAACAAATGTAATAGTAATTGATATTGATATAACTTAACCTTTGGGATATAGAGAATATTCAAAGACATAGATAGAATTTTGCACTTAAGGTCATAGAAGTGGGCCGAGTTGGGGACAAGATGACTCGAGAATGATATAAGACAAAAGTGAATCGAGTTAAGGCAGGATGCATGACTCAAAAAGGATAGAAGATAGAAATGAGTCAAGTCAGGAGCAGTGTGACTGGGGAAGGATAGAATATAAAAGTGAGCTGAGTCAAAAGCAGAGTGATTTGAAAAGAGTAAAAGACAAAAATGAATCGAGTCGAGAGCAGGACGACTCGAGAAGGGTATAAGATAGAAATAAATTGAGTCAGGAGCAAGGTAACCCAAGAAGTGTAGAAAGCAGAAGTAGTTAGGCCGAGTCAGAAGCAAGGTGACTCGAGAGTTGAGGAAACAATGAAATTAGAAGTATATCGAATCGGAGCATAGTGACTCAGGAGGCGGGGATCATTGAGGAGATTCCTTCCTCATGAGGTGATGATACTTAGTCCTTTAACTGCTTCTTCTAACGATAACTCTCGCACATGTAGCATCCCACAAGGAAATTCATTACAGAGGTTGTCCCCTAACCGTCTAATAGGCGACATTGCTAGCGGACTATGTGGGCATTCGAATGACCTCAAAAAATGCAATATAAAGACATGTTAAGGTAAAAAATGAGTTCTCTCTCTAGAGGAATTGACGCTACTTTCTATTGTATTACTACTTCATCTTGTGTGGTTGCTTTAGATACTACTTCAACCTTCCTATCTAATTTAAACATCGGAGGATCATTAGTCGAAATATCGACGATGGTCATTTGAAGTGTGCTAATCTTGACAGAAATACTATTACGACTTTGAAAATCATACCTCTCTCAAAAACTTGGCGAAATGTATCTAGCGACGACGTCCATAATTATAAGAAATATAATAAAATACATGTTTAAAAACACTAGATCAATTATATATATATTTTTTGAAAATTATTTTTATAATCCAAATGTTAAATAGAAGACTAAGGTTTAAGGCTCGATGTAAATTGTCGTGAAAATAACTTTTTAAATAGAAGATAAGATTGTGTGTAATAGATCAATATTGTATGAATTGAATTGGATTTTTCAATTCGATGAGTTTATATATTATTATCGTAATATATTCGATTGTGTCATATTGATTCAAATTCGATTGAGTCATAGATTTTGAATTATTAAATGCGAATTTTATATGTATAACTTGTTATAACCAATTGAAAGAGAGAGTTAACAAAGAGCTGAGACACCTATTCAATCAAATAATATTGAGCATGTTTCCCATCTCATCTCGAGAAAAAAAGTGAAGTCTTTCTCTTGGAGGAAGAATGAGCGAATTTTTTGAGGAACATATTGATTTATTATTCATGATGGATCGATAAATAATAGTTCTCCATGCTCTCTATCGACGAGGAAAGATTTTGATGTAGTATTCTACATAAGAGAAGATTCTCTCATACTTTTGCTAAAGAATTCTTCGATAGTATAAGTATTTATTTGGTTTGTAGAAAATTTTTTATTTTTTATTTTTATTTTATAAGAAAATAATGTTTGGTTGACATTTTTCATCCTCGTTTTCTGAGAAATTTTTTTCTAGAAAATTAGAAAATAGATAAAAAAATATTTTCTATTTTTTATAAAATAGAAGACGACATGCAAACTACTAAATGAACCCTTGTGTATCTATTCCTTTTTCCTTCCTTTGCACTTATTAATTGGAATTCTGATTTATTTTTTTCATCGATAAAGATAGTTAGAGAGATCGCTAATATGACGATTCCATATTTTTAATTTTATATTTATTCTTTTTTCTCTGCTGAATCATCTTGTATATATTTTTTTTTTTCGAATACACATTGTCGATTCGTGATTCCTTTCATGTCTTAGTCATCACATCAAAATCTATAGAATTTTTTATAATTTATCTTCCTCGTAATAATCGTAGAACAGATCGAGAAAAATAAATAGATTGACGATTTCAATTTTTTTTTTTTTATAAAAGCTCACTGATCTTGCTGTGTTTTGTTGCAGACAGTTGACCTCAGGACCTCTGAAGCTTTTGGCGTACCCCGTTTACCAGTGAGCTACATAAACTTCTCACAACAGATGGAATTCATCGTCACCCTAACCGGCGCATCCCTTCTTTGTCAGATGGCCGGCGACTCATACCGAACCGCCTTACCGGAGATCCGGACGGTCTTGAAGACAGCCTGTGAGAGCCACCGGCTGCCACTAGCTCAAACATGGATTTCATGCCATCAGCAGGGCAAAACAGGCAATCGCCACTCCGATGAAACCTTCCTGGACTGCATTTCCACCGTCGACGACGCTTGCTACGTGCAAGATCCCACCATGGCGGACTTTCAACGAGCATGCTCCGAGCACCACTTGCTCAGAGGCCAAGGCGTCGCCGGCAAAGCATTTACGACCAATCAACCCTGCTTCGCGTCGAACATCACAGACTTCAGCAAGATCGACTACCCGCTGTCGCACCACGCGAAGCTCTTCGACTTGAGGGCTGCAGCGGCGATTCGGCTTCGGTGCGTTTCTACCGGAAAAATCGACTTCGTGTTGGAGTTCTTCTTGCCGGCCAGTTATTGCATTGAAAGCGAAGAACAGAAACTGATGCTTACGATACGGCAAGCGTGCAAGACCTTGCGACTCGTGACGAACAGGGAAGTAGAGGATGAGAGCACACTGTTCAGAAACAACGAGAGAAATCTCCCTGGAACCATGGAATCCCGAGAAGGTTCATCGAACAATCTTTTTCCAGCCTCTGTGCAAGGGAAGCAAATGAAGAAGGAACACGAGAGATTCAGCCTTCTTTCTTTTTCATCTGAATCTAGTGCTCTGAATCTGAATATGAAGAAATCCAAGCGCACCAAAACTGAAAAAACTGTCAATCTGCAGGAGGATGAGAGAACAGTACTGCTCAGAAACAACGAGAGAAATCTCCCTGCAGCCATGGAATCCCGAGAAGGTTCATCGAACAATCTCTTTCCAGCTTCTGTGCAAGGGAAGCAAATGAAGAAGGAACACGAGAGTTTCAGCCTTCTTTCTTTTTCAACTGAATCTAGTGCTCTGAATCTGAATCTGAAGAAATCCAAGCGCACCAAAACTGAAAAAACTGTCAATCTGCAGGAGCTTCAGAAACATTTTGCTGGCAGCTTAAAGGATGCTGCCAAGAGCCTTGCAGGTGAGTTCCTCAATGTGTCTTCATGAAGATAATCACAAACTTGCTTAAACATTCTTGTGTGATGTTTGCTTTCAGTGTGCCCTACTACTCTGAAAAGAATATGCAGGCAGCATGGAATCAATCGTTGGCCTTCTAGAAAGATCAAGAAAGTCGGCCACTCTTTAAAGAAGCTGCAAGTGGTTATAGATTCAGTCCATGGCTCTGGAGGAGGAGGAGGAGGAGGAATTCAGTTCAGTTCCCTGTATGAGAAGTTCATCAAAACCAGTTTTTCTTTCTCAAAGCCACATGATCATCCCCCTGAGTCCTCTAACTTAAACCGAGCGACGATCGAAGGTCGATTCGCCCTGCGCAATTCTGGATCGAATTCCCTTTCATCGTCGTGCAGTCAGAACTCTAATTCTAGCCAGGGGTGTTCCAGTGAGCAAAAACAGTGTGATAAAGCTCATGAACTTGTTGCACCTGTAGAAGACACCTTAGCAAATAAGATTGAAGCTCAAACACACATAGAACTGCATCTCCCAATTCAAGAACTTCAAATGGATCATTGTAATTCTTTGGCAAATCTTTCTCTTCTGCCATTGCATCAACATGATTTGTTCAAGGTCAAGGCAGTTTGTGGAGAAGAGAAAGTAACATTCAGACTACATCCTGCTTGGGGGTTCCAAGATTTAAAGCAAGAGATACTATATCGGTTTGGAATAGCCGATTCGACATCAGTCGATATCAAGTACCTCGACGACGACTCCGAATGGATCCTATTAACATGCGATGACGATCTTAAGGAGTGCACTGATGTCTACAAACAAGCAAATGCTCACACCATCAAACTTTCCATTCTTCATGTTGCACAACCAACCACAAGATCATCATGGTGATCTTTGAAGGTTATTCTTTTGGAATAAGGCTTGCTAACTCAATGACAATCCTAAACAAGATTGTTTTGCAAGTCAACTTATGGAGCATCTAAGAATTTCATGGTTGATTCACTGGTTTTTGATAGCTGTAAAACTAAACTTGGCACGGGCGGTATCGATCGTTCTCGTGCTTACCGAATTGCTAATGCACCAAGACCTTCCCTTCTGCATCAAATTTGGAGTTTGTGATCATGTATAGTTTTGTAAAGTTGGTATTTGCCACCATTTTTTTAGGCAGATCCAATGACTTTCTTTCTGCTTTGTATCATTTGGATTTCAGTATGTTGCACTAAGTTTGTGTGTTTCGCGATCTCGAACCTTTCGCGGTTCTAGTTCTTTGAGATCTTTGTTCTTGAGAGGCTAAAGTATTGAAATTCCAATGTCTTGGAATGTCATGGAAAACCTGCATATGTTCAATAGAGATGGATGCAACTAGGCCAAGGTAGGTTCGATTTTGGATGAAACGGTTCCGAAAGTTAAGCTTTGAATGGCATCGACTAAGTACGAGGTTGATGTGGATATAACTCAGCCTACGGGACCCGCAACGAAAGGAGGCGGTTTAGTAATTAGGAGCGGAACAACTCTAAACCTGAGAAGAGGAACAAGTCGGGGGCAGAGCGATTCGGAGAGTCGAGAAGAGGAGCTAGTTGGGACGGAGCAACTCAGGGAGTTGGGAAGAGGAGCGAGCCAGGGAGGAGCGAGCCAGGGAGGAGCGACTCAGGGAGTCAGGAAGAATGAGCGAATTGAGAGCGGAGTGGCTCGAGGAGTCAAGAAGAGGACTGAGTTGGACAGAGGGACTTAGGGAGTCTGAAAGAAGGAGCGAGTTGGGGGCAAAGCGAGTCGGAGAGTCGAGAAAAAGTAGCGAGTCGAGAAGAGGAGCGAGCTGAGGCGGAGCGACTTGGGGAGTCGGAAAGAGGAGCAAGTCAGGAAGGTAAAAGTGGAACAAGTCGGAGCGAAGTGACTCCGAAAGCCATGACAGGGCCAGGTCAAAGAGTGAGATGGCTCGAGAGTAGGAAGAAGCGAGGAAACAAAGAACTCCAAGGCAGGAGCAAACCTAGAGTCCACAAAGGAGATTCCTCCTAATGTCACATTGGTCCTCTAACGGTTCTCCCCACAGTCACTCTCGGACATATGACAGGATAGGTAAAGATTTCTTATAGTAATTATCTCCTAACAACCTAGCAAAGGCCATTAAGGGTGGAGGTGGAGAACCTCACAGATATTATATAAAGATAGACTAAGGTAAAGAAAAGGGGTTGAGGCTTTTGACTACGATTTACTTTTTATCTTCATCTTCCTATCTGACTTAAGCATTAAAAGATCATAGTCGGAGACCGATGACCATCTGACTTAGGTTAACTTTGACAGAATTACTACTATGGCTGTAAGAACTCACTCTCTGTCGATAAATCGACGAAAGGAATCAAAAAGCGACCGCATCATAGATAAATCAAGTTGGATGCAACTCAGCTCAAGAAGGTTCAATCCCAACAAAATGGTTCTAAAGGTCATCAGAAAGTATCAATGGTATATGTACTCTCCTTGAAAAAGAAGAGATTAAATTGAATCATATCGCGAAGAACTAAATCAATCCACAACCATAAAAGCTTTAACACTAAAACTATCGACCGATGAACATGTAACGAGAAAGAAGATAAGCATATGATGAACAAGATACAAATGGTACAATTCCAAGAACATAAATTCAAAAAAAAAAAGAGGAAAATACATTGGAATCATTTTGAGAATTAGTGTTCATACTTAATCCTACAAACTCTTATAAACAATTGTATAGAAATGAAGTGCATTTATAACCCTTGTTTCAAAAATATCAAGGTCAACATGGATGGAAATTGGATACTGATTCCGAGCTTCATTGACTAGAGCAAATCTTTCTGGTCACCATGATCTTTGAGAATTTTACTATCCTAAGTGCCATTTCCGAGTCTATGCCCGGGAGTAATCGGTGATCTTGGGTGCACCGGGCCAGTACCTCGGTTTCGGCTCTGGCTCGGCAACTTTGGTTTAGACTCCTTTGGTATTCTCTTTATGTCTGTTACCTGCTCAAGAATCTCGACTACTTCCTTCATGGATGGTCTGTCTTTTGGATTGGAAGAGATACACCGTAAGCTAAGATCGGCTGCACGTCGAGCAGCTTTCGAAGGATACTTCCGCTCCAACTTTGGATCCATCAAGTTATTCAACTTGCTTTGGTCCACCAGAAATGGCTTAGCAAAATCTGCCAAACTGTATTGTCCACTCGGTCGACTATCATCAAGTGCCCTCAAACCAGAGAGTATTTCTAGCAGCACTACTCCAAATCCATAGACATCGCTCTTGACGTATAGATGTCCTGAACAATGAGGCTTATCTTAATATGCAAATTCATACGACCGAAATATTAAGGAAAAAGAGTCGAATCTATCGGAATTTAAATCATCAGATAATGAACCCAAACTGAGAAAAACTTTTTGCAACATTAACAGTAACCTTCTGATCTGGTTATTAGTTCATAAATCTTGTTTGACTTAGAAAGATTTAGTATTTGTGTATCGGTCCTTTTTCGTCTCGAGCCAGAACGATACAAAATCGGGTGGAACCAATGTGACAGTATACTATACTGACTCTTCATAAATTACCAACTCTTGTCTAGACGTAATTCAAAGTTTTCAGATTAATACTGAATCGAGTCAGTTAATGAGTTTCTTGCTCATCTACATTCATTCGACCTATGTGCCGGTTTTGGGCTTAATGAGTCAACTGTATTATGAGTAACTAACTGAATGGTAGTGCATTGAAATTGTCTGATAAGTGTAAAGTAATCTACTTGACGAGATAAGAAAACAAAAATGGTGGATACCTGTGGCAACATACTCTGGAGCTGCATATCCCTGGGTGCCCATGACTCGTGTGGTGACATGTGATTGTTCTCCCGTCGGCCCATTCTTTGCCAAACCGAAGTCAGAAAGCTTCACATTGAAGTCCTGCACGAGCCAAAAGCATCGATCGTCAGCATCTCTATCGAATAGAATTTAGGCTGCGGATGACCAAACAGGTCGGTGCTGTACCGAGTCAAGAAGGATATTTGAGGCCTTGAAATCCCTGTATATAACTTTTCTTTCAGATGCATGTAAAAATGCAAGACCTCGAGCTGCGCCGATCGCTATCTTCATCCTGAGCTCCCATGAAAGTGGCTCAAAAGCTGAACCTTCTGCCAATGATCAAAGTATTCAATTTTCAAAACTTGTACAAATAACAAGACTAAAGTTTAGACAGCTTTCAGAAAACAAATAACTGTCAACCGCCATCGAGATCGTTTAAATAGGAATATTTCTCAACTGGTACATATTCACCAACAAATTATACATTCTGAGCATCACTTTGTGTGTAATAAGGCTTCAAAGAGAAAGTATCATTAAACTGTTTAGGCAATAATAATATGCAAAACATCAGATGACTACTCATATTAGACTAATTTAGTCGGCATCGGCATCACGTTGATATAAACATTTTAAATCGAAAAGAGCAACAAATACAAACTTCTGAAAAGGTGATTCTCCAAGCTCCCTCTGGCCATGTGTTCATAAACAAGTAGAAGCTCAGTGTCCTCCCAGCAATAGCCTAAGAGTTTGACGAGGTTGGGGTGTGACAACCTTCCGAGAAAGTTCACTTCAGACTGCAATTTAAGAAGCTGGGACTAAGAAACCAAACTAGGTTTATGAACAGATAAGCACAACATTTAGCAAATTAAGCAGCAACAGAAATGAATGATTCCGATCGAACTACTTCAGATTGTTCGCTTTACAATCGTTAAGTAGTAGATATGTCGTATGGAATTATGTAGGAACTAAGAAACCAAACTAGTTTTATGAACAGATAAGCACAAAATTTAGCAAAGTAAGCAGCAACAGAAATGAATGATTCCGATCGAACTACTTCAGATTGTTCGCTTTACAATCGTTAAGTAGTAGATATGTCGTATGGAATTATGTAGGAACAATGACTTTGACAGTGGAAAATCTTAGCTGTGCCTTCTAGTTCACTTATTCTAGGAAGCAACTGAGGTGATTTCAGTTTTGGCTGTTGTTCAGTTCACAAGAGAAGGAAATCTCATCATTTTTCTTTTTTTGTCAATGTTTCTACTTGTTTAACTAATCGCAACGATGACGACGACGACAAAGAAGAAATGAGATAGCAAGTGACCTGCCATTCCTCCAACCCTTGAACACTCTCAGGATTCAGTTTCTTGACGGCTACAGTGATCCCAACCCCACTCTTTGTCGGATTCAGTGCTTTCTCATCGACCCATCCCTTGTAGACCCGGCCAAATCCTCCTTCCCCAAGAACTGTGTCGGGTTTGAAATTCTTAGTGGCACTTTTCAGTTCTGCAAAGGTAAAGATCCGGAGATTGGGAACCTCCAGAATCCGGCCTTCCAAACATGCATCTTCGACATTCTCGACGCTGCTGCCGACGGACCGTCGCAAAGTACCGCTGCTAATACTAGAAAGTGTATCGGATACAGAAATGCTCTCGCCATGGGGCTTCCCTGCCGATCGACCTGTGCGAGAAGAAAAAGAAACAAAAAACGAAGCCACATGGTCGTCTATCAGCCAGAACAGATGAAGAACAAGAAGAAGAAGAAGAAAAAAAAAACAGATTTTTATTTTTCTTCGCTGATAATCGAAGCAAGTACGAGAAATAGAGAACCCCTTTTAAACGAATTAGGGTTCCAAAGATCGAGAAGGTCACAGGAGGTAGTACCTGCGGTTGAGGATCTGGAATCATTAGAGCTCAAATCCTTCACAGGAGAACCAAAACAGTTCCCCATGATCAAAAAAATGTCACCTTTGCGTCTATATTTGTTGCTCCACTGCCTTTCCTCTCAGTAAATGGAGATTACCCTGGAAATCAAGCGAAGGGAGGAAGAAGGTGAGGAAAAAGGAGAGGAAGGAGGTAGGTAAGTGCCAGTTTTATGCATACAAGAAGGAGCTTTGATTGCCATTTTTTTCTTCTTCTTCCAACTTTCACTTTCACATCATCTAATGGCTCGTGTCGATACTGAAGAAACATATACCTCAAGAATTTCAAGTTCAAATCCTCGAGTTTAAAAAGATCTTCTTCGTCCACTGTAATATATATTTATTAACAAGTTCTTGATAAATCAGTGCTTAGATTAGTTTTCAAAGTTATCATGCTGCATGGGCGGACGATTTGTTTGACTGAAAATCTTGTCAGTTTTCTGATTCTGGATTGAGGCGAGCTCAATGTTGGCATAATATTTCTATAAAACATTGTTTTTTTTCTTTAAATTAGTTGATGAAATTGTTTGATTTATTAAAAGAGCATGCTATATTATCAAAAATGAAAAAAAAAAAAACATTCCGTATAAAAATACAATTCTGATCAATGATAAATTAAAAAAAATATATGAGAGAAGCTTTTTGCGTAGAAATTTGTTCGGTGGATAAAATAATATTTTAATATTGAATAGATTTTCAGAAATGATATAATTATAGAGTTTAAATTGTATAATCAAATTGCAAATATTTCTCTATTATATCTAAGTAATTAGTAAAGATTCTAAGGATTTTAATCTTTTTTCAATTTAGTTGTTGAAAAGGCATTTCTATAAGATCACGAAATCGAACTGATCATATCGAAAAATTAATCGGATCGAAAATTCTTGATGCTAAAAAAAAAAAATATCTCCTTCAAAAATCTCCTCTTGTCGGATCTATAACGAAGAAAAGAGTAAATTATGATAGAATGGAGGATTGAAATTTCGTCAGAGATGGAGATAAAAAATTGATCCGTATTTTATGGTATGATATTTGTATTGTATTTAGTCAGCAGGTATGATATTTGTATTTCATTTGGTCAGCAGAGACATTTTATCTAAGATAAATCTTATGCAAGATAATTTTTTGAATGAATTAATCATTTTGGGAATGATATATATTCTTTGTCAGCTGAGACAGAACCAAGATACTTTTTCCGGCCGTTAGCATTTGATGATTAAAATATGATGGTGTTTATAGATATAATATGAATCGATTTGAAGAAAATCTAAATTTTTTTTTATTTAGATGATTGTCACGTATCTTGACTATCATGTCAAAATCTATAAAATCTTTCGTGATTTATCTTCCTCGCAATAATTATAGAATAGACTGAGATTGATAGATTGACGATTTTAATTTTTTTTAGAGAAGATATTTTATTTTTTCAAGTCGAGAATTAATTTAATTTTTAAAAAAATATGCAAATAATATAAAGGTTTGTTTTATTTTATTTCCTTTTGATAGTTTAAGTCTCATCGAAAACAAAAAACTCAAGGTTAACGGCGTTGACGGAGGAGGTGAAAATGAGGAGGCGTGGGAAACCGAGTCACTGTCAAAGTCAAACGAGTCGGTCAACGGAGGATCCAACATGAAATGCATGGCGTAGATTTTTGGCGTGAAAAAGTCAAGTCAACTAGAATTTGTCGTATAGTGAAATACATTTAATACAGCCACTTACGAGTCCTCCTTGCAAGTCCATAAAATCATTTCTATGAGAGGACCTTACAACTAATATGATACTAATAAATAAAAATTAATTTTGGAAAGTCGTAAGTTTTTCAAAGTATTTATTCTTTTATGGCATTAGTTTTAAGTAATTTATCATTTTCGTATTGAATGTAAAATCGATTGATAGAACTGTCGAGGAAGATTGAATCGTCTTTTTATATCAAATTCAAAAATCATATAAACAGTTTTTTTTCCAAAAAAAATCTAATTATGAAGCCTCTGCATCTGCAAAAGATTAAAATCGTCAATCTAGCAACCTTCACGGACCTGTCTCACGATCATTATGAGGGAGATAAATCACAGTAGACTCTATAAACTTTGACGTGGTGGCCAAGACACGTAAGATTATTTGAATCTAAAAAAAAATTTTAGATCTCATTCGAAATCGAACCATGTCACTTTTGTAAGCACTACCGTATCTTAACTATCATGTCATCCCTATGGAAACGAAAAAAATCTAATTATGAAGCCTTGACAGAAGGTGAAAAGATGAACGTAGGACAAAATAAATTAAGTTTTTTTGAATAAATTTAGTGTTTGAAGTTTAAGTTCATTCGATATGAATTAAAATCAATTTAAAAAAATAAATTTGAACATTTTAATAAATTAAATGAATAAATTCGAATTATATTCACGGTGATATTTATTTTTAAATTTATTTATACTTAATTTGACTTAATTCGATTCGTTTTCGATTGCGAAAGAATATTTAAAATGATACGTTTTAAATCCAAATTAGTAACCTTCGAGAAAATTATTATATAGTTTGTTTATCTTTTGGTATTTAATGATTGAAATAATTTAGTCAAACTTGACTTTTCCATGCGAATCAAAGATGAAGAAGACAAACACTAATTAGCTTGGGTTAGGTTTTGACAAGAATAAATGACATGTATTATCATTGTTTTTTCCTGGAAATTTAATTGTTTCGCCACATTAATTACATCATTGATGAAGTCACAAGTATTTACACAAAGAGCATTTTCCTAAACGGCATGCTTCACAAAATTTAGAAAATAAATTTCCACCTTTTTTATTATTATTATTTTATTTTATTTTATTTCTATGTCTCAATTAATCTCGGAGAAAAGGTTATTATTTAGTGTTTTTATCATCCTACTTGGTCTTGGAAAAAATAAAATAAAATAAATTAAATTAAATTAAATAGTGATACAACCGAAATATTCTTTATTGGATGGCAAGGTCAATAGTCAAGCTGAGTTACAACTCAAATTCTAACGCATTCAAATTAAATACGATTCAACTCAAGTTCGTTGAAGTCATAATCAAGCTCAATTCGACAGTTAGGTCGACACGTCTTTATAATTTTTCTCTCGAAAGTCACGTCTCTTGATTTTCTTTCCATGAAAATACGATTCTCGTAAAGACATGTCTTCACGTCTTCCTCTCCCAAAAAGACATATTCTTCTATTCTTATATAAAACTAAGAGGATAGGAACACGATGATCAAATAATCTCTAAGACTCTACTCTCTCTCTATATTTTTTTTACTTTTCTCCACCCTCTGACTTGAGAGCTGAAAGAGCTTCGTTGCGATACACCTCAACCTCCTTCTCACCAGAGCCAACCCTGGGCCAAGCCTATTGAGGCGACCGCTTAGGGTCCAAAATTTTTTAATATTATTAGAGACTTTATACGGGACCAAAAAAAATTATGTCAAAATTAAGCATAAATAAGGTCCAATTATCAAGATCTTACCCAGGGCCTAAGAATATATAACTTGGGTCGACTCTATTTTTCATCGGTTTCAAATCTTTTCAGGTTTGAAGTATTCCCTGTTCTAATAATCGATCTGAAGAATATCAACCTAAGGACACCCGACCTCCCAAAGTCTTATTGATGTCCAATATCCCAAGGTCCAGTAGCCGCCCAACCTAAGCCCTAATACAGTCCAATCTAACAAAGCTATGTAGAAGGAAGCCAACCTAACAAAGCCTTGTAGAGGAAGGTCGATATGACTGATTCGATACATCGAAGACAGATCTAATCTATACTCAGTCAGTCAAAGGAATTCGATCATGAATAGCTTATTGAGTCCTCCCATCTAGTTATCTCGGACCGGATTGAATAGAATAGTAAAACAAATGTCGATGATCACCTTGTTAGAATAGTGTCACAAATTTAATGGTTTAAATAGGAATACATTATAAAAGTTGCGATACAAATTCTCAGGATGAATACTTGCATGAGTTTTAAAGGTCGAGAACTAGTACCAATCAAACTAACCAAAATATCATCGAAAAGCCCTCGATCATCGATCGATCGATCGAAGGAACGAAATACTCGTAACTAAACCACCAAATTAAGGAAGCCATGGCAATTATCGTTTCAACTTTCAAAGACTTTGCATTCATTAGTCGATGGATTCGCTTGACAAAAATCTTTCAAAGGATCTCCACTTCCTTGTGGAGGAGCTTCTCGTCTTTGCGTTTGCCATTTAAATTTTTGATTTATCTTTTTCATTAATAGAGACAATCGGAGAGAACTATATTAATGTGACGATTCTATTTTTTTTATAATCACTTGCTCACCACTGGATGCGCTAAATCAACTACCCTTTGGCTTCAATATAATTTATCAACGGTTGATTGTTATTAATAAACTATTGATATCATGAATATAACTATGTTAGTTGTCCCAAGATGATTTAGTAGCTAAGGCATGTCAAAGTTTATGGATAAAATAAGAGTCGATTTTGGAGGAAGTCTAAATTTTTTTTTGTATTCAGATGATCTTTACGTGTCTTGATCACCACGTTAAGTTCCATAGGACCCTTCGTAATTTATCTCTCTCACAATAATCATAGAACAGATTGATAAGAACCGTTAGATTGATGAATTTCAATCTTTTATGGATGAATATAACTAGGTTTCATATTAGAATATTAAATTTATAACAGTGGCTAGTATGCTAGAATCAATTGACTCTAATAAATTAGATAAAAAAATTAAAAAGTGCAGTCTATTATCATTGACTATTTATATAGCAATTGATCTTTTGATAAATGAACAATCAACTATTAATATATGTATTTATGACGATCCTCATGGGAGGGTTTTGTAATTAATGCGATAATAGAATTGTATCAATGAGTAAAGATTAATCATCGGAGGCTGTAAGCCTTTCGAAATGTCTACCCTCCTGCCACACTAGCTTTGGATTGGACAATATGTTCCCTGTGATTTATCGTTGACTGTAGAATCGATTGACGAGGATGCTGAAGACGAACGAATCACCTTTTGCACCTATAATAAAAATATGGCAATGGTGGAGCAGCAAAGGGCCCAATAAAATCCCAAAGTACTTTTAGTTCGATTTTCAACCATGCAAATCTGTGAGACTTATCCTCCAAATGAGAACGAGTTTTAGGATAATGAACTACTATATCGCTCACTATTTGTACTTTTTGATTTACTCTAATAGCCGATGGGAAACTTCTACGGGGTCAAATCGATCGCTCTCAGAATTAATCAAATCAAAGATCTAGATACCTAAATATATATATATATATAAATTTTTTATCCTACGTGTCGCACGTGCGCAACTTTGTGAATGCTTGAGAGGGAATGCACAATGAATTTCCACTTCACTGTGTGCTCCGACACAATCATACACAGCATGCATACTATGCTATATAACTCATTCGTGAGTACTTTCATATCCATTGTTCGATTTCTTAATGTTCAAAAATTAGACTATAACTAGTGTGCATTCGATCGGATGATGGATAATAGATGTGCTCATGAATGAATTATGTAACATAGTATTTCTTTCTATATATAAAAAAATCATATCCGGGGTGAACACTGTGTGCGCCCAGGCTGAGCACCTCTCACATGCATAGTTTTTGCATATGCATGCATCTCAGTCGTGCATTTTGGTCACGTTCTGCACATGCCCAAGAGATAAAAGATACCTCCTCGAACGTAGTTGAATTGATACTCGAATGATAGAATTGTAATGGATATGGATCGATTATTTTGGAGTTCATTCCCTCGAGGACGACCCTATCACCTAGGAGGTGCTCGATATCGTAACTTGCTTCCTTTTCATAAATCTTAGGGCGAATAGTGGAAGGACGCGAAGGGAGAGTCATCAACCTTTATGGTAATATATAATAAAAAATAATTATCTCCACGAGAATAACGCATTGATAAGTCAGTGTGGCAGTTGCAGAATGAGCATGGGCTGATCCTCGATGGGAGGTCTATAACATTTCCTCGAACTCAAAATGACTCTCCACTGTCTTACCATTCACGTCGAGATCAAAAACCACTTGTGATTTATCTAGTGATTAGCTAAAAAATAGATAGTTGACTGATTTCTTGCATCAGTCGACTGATATTTAGAGACAAAATGAATTCATTTCGTCGTTAACTAGTCAATCGAATCGCTAGTCGAGTCTCTTTCGATTCTATGACTGACTAAAAAATTGGACAATTGATTGATATTTAGTGACGAATTTGGTATATTTCGTTGTCAATATCGGCGATTTTCCTCTTTCTGATATTTTAGATTTTGCGATGAATTTTTATTTCGTCGGTAATATTAACGACGAAAAAATATTAATTCGTCACTAATCTCTCTTAGCGGCAAACTTATTACAACATTCTAGCGACGAAATATTTTCGTCGTAAATTTTATTTAGCCGCGAGTATTTGGTATTAACGACAAGAAAATTTCGTCGTTATTTTCCTTTTTTGTTATAGTGTCTCCCTCATGATGGTCTTGGGATAGACCGATAGAAATCGCTAGATTGACAGTTTCAATCAGGGCTCGTTGGAACGGTCACAATAACTGTCGTGGACTCTTCCATTCCCATTTCGGAACACCTCTGGTTCTGTTCTATAACGGTCGTGACACCATCTCTTTCTGTCTTCCGTAACTTTCGTCAACTCGTTTTCTCCCTTAGTCAATGTCTTCGGCGTGAAACGTTCTTGGTCGGAAATCTAGAACGGCACGAAGCATTTCAGTTCCGAAATGTCGAGCGTTCCACGTCCATTCCGACGAACCGTAGCTCCAATCTTTTCGGAAAAAATAAAAAATAATTTATGTATTTTCATAAATATAAAAATTAGGTACTATTTTTTAATTAGGAAGATGTGGTTCAGTAAATGGCTGTATAAATTGTGGTAGAATTGGCTCATGTATCCCCATTCATTGTCGTACCAGGCAACAGTAAATTTCGAAATAACTGAATCAAGTTTTTAATTTTTAATTCGATTTAATCAATAATATACTCACTAAGGTAGCTAAAAAAAATGACAATGTTCCTCGATATTTATTCCTAATAAAAAAGAGTCGATTTTGAAAGCGATCTGAAATCTTATCTCAAATGTAGATGATCCTTCATTGTTTTATCATATCTATTTTTTCTCGATTTTTGAAGAATTAGTGAATTGACGATTTCAATCTCTTATTGCACAAGGGAGAGTCGCCCATTATCTACGACCTTCACATCGAGCATGGAGTCCTTTTTGAGAAGGTGAGATTAGACAGGTTTAATGGATCGATTCGATCAGGAATCGAATCAGAATCAATCCGTTAAATTCAGAATCGGAACCGATTCGGATAAATCGGTTTTGGAACCGAATCGAAACCGTTCCGATTCCGGTTCAGTTCCAATCGATTCGGAACCCGTTCTAATTCCGATGTGGATCTAGTTCCGATTATTAATTTAAAGGTAAAAATTCTTAGCATGCTAACATGTTTACAAGATTATTTTATGATAGAAAATAAAATAAAATCACCGGTACATTAAATGAATTTGAAAGCTCAAGTTCGAAAAAAATGATTCGGAATCGATCCGGAACCATTTCAGATTCGGTTCGGATTGAATTGGTTTCAAAATTAAAACTTTGGAACTGGAATCGGTTCAGATCGATTCCAACGTCGATGGATCCAGAATCGAAGAATCGAATCGGAATCTAAATTGAGGAATCGATAAACGTGCCTAGATGAGATGCCTGTTACAGTAAGTGCCTTATGCCTAAGACAGTGGCCGAAAGAAGAGACGTGCTGTGCCGTGCCGTGCCGTACATTCTTGACGCCGCCGCTGTCGCTGACGACGATGACTTCCAGCGGCGAGTCGTTCCGGCGGCCGTGCCAGCAGCGGAGGAAGTCTCGACCTATTCTTCCAAAGCCATTGATTGCGACCTTCAGGCTTCAGCTAGCTTTGCGACAGCCGCCCGCTTACGAAGGAGCACCTCTGCAGGCTGCATGCCCGAGACACTGAAATATTTGCCGATCGACGGCGACGCATCCAAGAAGCCGATGATGCTCGATCTCAGCCCTGAGAATTCAGCAAACTCTATCTATAGCCTGATCTGCGACTGCGAGCATGAAATTGAACTCGAGCTATTCATACGCCTGCAAATTAATTAAATTACTGGACGAGGCGAGAGTTGCATGGCTGGCGGCCATGGCTCAACTATAGAGCTCGATCGATCAAGGGCTGCTGGTAAGAGATTTATCACGTACGCCATGAGCGATCGGCGACAGCATCATCACTCATTTTTCTCATGGCAATGGAATGAAGTTCATGAGGAAGGGAAGGGACTCACTCCCCTTCCTCGAGGTCGAAGAAGAAGCAATCTGGCATTGGATAAGGTCGCATGACAGACAGCCACACAATTCGTTTGCCAACCACCCCAAATTTTAATTTTAATTTTAATTTTAACATTATATGCAAAGATAAGTTCGCCTTTATTTTTTTAATATTTTGTTTTGTTTGTAGTTGGCATTGAATGTCTCTATGAATTTTTCAACGGAATATTAAATAAATTTTATACGAAATCTCTATCGATTATTAAAGTATATCAAAAAAAGATATTCACAATTTAATAGTTAAGTTCGACGATACGATCACATCGTATATCTATGTAAGAGTGATCTGACGTTAAAAATATACTTTATTCGAAAAAATAATAAATTTTTGCCTTGCATCTGAATTCAAAGTCGAATTAATTCCAGAATCAAATTGTGTTAATTTGTAAAATGTCGCATCGCGTTATCAATTTATTTTTTTCTTGTAGTAATAAAAGACAATTACGCTCATTCAATATTCTTCACTGTTGATTTTTCGATGATGATGAAAATAAATAAATTAGGAGAGCTATATTCTTTGACTTATTGAAGGACTTTTGACCCGAGTAAAAATTTTAAATCTCTAAATTGAAGTCTTTTTTCCGTTGTCTCTTTTCTTATTGAAATGATTTAATTGTCTTATCTCTTGTCTTATATCAACCTATCAAAAAATATATCTATAAGAATATTTATGTATTTTTTTAATATTAGAAAAAATTATTTAGCTCTGAAATATTTAGGGGGCACTTGATTCGCAGAGAATTTTTTATTTTTTATTTTCATTTTTTTTTTTCAGAAAATAGAACCCAAGTTTTTTTATTTTTCAGTTTTCAGAAAACACTCTTTTATTTTTTGAAAAACGAAAATAAAAATAGAAAACGATTATTTCTCGTTTTTCAATTTTCCAGAAAATGCTCCTTTATTTTTTGGAAAATGGAGATGAAAAACGTTAACCAAACGTGTTTTCTTATTTTCATAAAAAATGAAAATAAAAAACGAAGAAGAAAATAGATACCAAAAGACTCTTTTTTTTTTTAATGTCCCCTACAAATTGAAAATTAGATATGTTTGTCAATTTTTTAATTAAGAAAATTTGAAGGAAAAAAAAAGAATTAAATATCGGAGGGCAAAATGGGTATTTCCTTTTCGTCTAATTATATATTAACGGATCGCGTTTGTTCTGAGCTCGCACGGCTCGCCGTTCAATCGCACATTCCTCTTCGATTCACCAATGCCCCCGGCGGCGAGACTCCTGCAGACGAATTCCGGCGTGCTACCGGCGTCCCAGACGTCGTATCCATTTTCCGTAGATTCCGACGCGGTGGTGATCCTCGCGGCGCTGCTTTGCGCCCTGATTTGCGTCGTCGGGCTCGCGCTCGTGGCCCGCTGCGCCTGGCTCCGCCAGGGGGCCTCAGCCGCCCCGCCGTGCGAGGGGCTCACAGAGAAGGCGCTCAGGGATCTTCCCAAGGTCTCCTACGGCGCCGCGGCCGACTCGAGGCTGGCCGAGTGCCCGATCTGCCTCGCGGAGTTCGTGGGCGGCGATGAGATCCGCATCTTGCCGCAGTGCGGACACGGATTCCACGTCGGGTGCATCGACACCTGGCTAGTGTCCCGCTCCAGCTGCCCCTCCTGCCGCCGGGTTCTCGTCGTCGCCGCTCCCGCTGCCCAGCCGTCATGGCGTTGCGGAGCTAGCTCCGACGACTCATGCGCTACCACCTCCGCCGCCTCTGCGGCCGAGCAAGTGGCCAAAGCCAGAGAGGATCGCGACTCCAGTACGTTCCTCCCCTAAAGTATTTTTCTTTAACCTTCTTCATTATAAAAACAGAAAAACTGTAAATTGTATCTCTCTGGTTAGGGTTTGTTCTTGCGACGAGGCTATTTATTTGTAAATTGATGTATTTATACAATAAAATACCCTATAAATCAAACAAAAAAAAAATTAACCTGCATCATCCGGAATATGTATTCACCTTTAGATGTTGAAAAACCTTTAAAAGATATTATTTTTTATCCATTCCAGAAACTTAAAGCCATCATTTTCCAGTTCTTTATTAGCATCTTCAAGTCTGATTGTGAAACACAACTCTTCCTCCACCACTGGGCTATATTTTACTTCACCAAGGGCCTCAGATGGTGGATTTTTAAAGAAGTAAGAATAGATACACTGAAAAAGAAATTTGAGTCTTCCCCAAGAAGCTAAACAGATGGAAGTGTCTGATTATTTAGCTTGAATTGTTATTGTTCCACTGGTTAATGTAAATTGGTGTCTGAGGGTTGTGTAATACTGTAGAAATCAAACAAAAAACTTGAGTTGAAGCATCTGGAATATATATTCACCTCTGGCCCTCCATTAAAAGCTTTAAAAGATATTGTTTTTATCAGTTCAAGTTGAATTGTTATTGTTCCACTGGCTAGTGTAAATTGGTGTCTGAGGGTTGTGTAATACTGTAGAAATCAAACAAAAAACTTGAGTTGAAGCATCTGGAATATATATTCACCTCTGGCCCTCCATTAAAAACTTCAAACGATATTGTTTTTATCAGTTCAGGAAACCTAAAGCTAGCATTTTCTAGTCCTTTGTTGACATCTTTAAGTTTGATTGAGAAAGACAACTCTTCCTCCACCATTCGACTATATTTTACTCCACCAAGGGTCTTGGCAGGCGAATTTTTAAAGAAGTAAGAACAGAATGCAGTGAAGAAAAAAAAATTGGAGTTTTCTCCAGGAAGCTGAAAACTGATGTAAGTGTGTGATTATTTTACTTTAAATTCTTCTTGTCCCACTGATTGATGTCTAGTTGGAAGGATCAAAATAATTAATTTGGTGGGACTAGTTATTGTAGTGGGGCTGTGATTGGGGCCTACATGTGGGCCATCAAACTAGAAACTATGTTGTAAAGTTGCTTGTGGTTTGGAAATTGGAAAGTGGTGGCAATCCACAAGATAAGAAATTTTTAAAGAATGCAGTGTTGTTGGTGGAAGTGTGTAGGTTAACTAGAAGTTTTAACTTTCCCTCACATGGCATCTCTTTTAGTTGTTTGTTTCTGAGATCTTGATCACTGAAACAAAGTTCTTACATTGCCATTTATGTAGAATACTTGAATGATGCGGTCGTTTTTTAGTCTCTTCTGTCAAAATGTCGGAGAAGGATAAGTTCTCACGATCACAATAATAAATCATATTAAAATTAATATGCATCAAAGGGCACCGTGAGTACTCCGACGACGACCCTCTAATACCTAAGTCAAATAGGATATTCTAGCCCCCAGTTGATAAGTGCAAAGGGATAATTTTTAAGTGGACAGAAATTAATTTTTGAGGGTTTCACTGCTCTGGGTTATCTATCAACTACCTCTTTTGCACTTACTATTTGAGATTCTGATTTACCTTCTCCACCGGTAGTGGTAATCGGAGGAGACCATTAATGTGATGATTTTATATTTTTTTCAAGTCAGATAGAATATAGAAGGAAGAAGAGCTCTTATATCACCTTGACTGTGTCTTTATACAAGAACTCCGAGATACTTTTCCCATGACCTTTTCTTGTGATGCCTTTTGGTAAGTTATTTGGGGACAATATCTATCAAGGATCTCCAAGCGATGTGCGGGGGCTCCCGAGCTAATGGGTGTCTTGAAATAATAAAAATTTTAAAGGACTTTCGGTGAAATAATAAAAATGATTTTTTTTAATGATAAAAATTTATATATTTATAAAATTTGAATTCTTTTTATAAAAGATCAAATTTTGGACTCCAGTAATCCTTCCAATAGAGTCGGCCTTGGAAAGGGGCAGTTGGGCCTCCGCTCAAGGTCCAATGAAGATTTTTTAAAAATTATGCAAGAAAAAAAGTCTATTTTTATGAAAAAAATAATTTTTTTTTATGTATAAAATTGTTTTTACTTCGCCTAGATCCTAAAACTTTAAGGACCAGCTTGCCTCCCAAGGCCTGCTCTGGTGTCTAGGTCGCCAACTTCTCAACTTTTGGATATTCGAGTCTTCGACTTACCATCTCTCCCGCACCCGAGTCCTAAACTTCATGTCCTTCAGTCTTCTTTAGAGTCTATGCTCCGTGGTAGGCATGCTTAACGGATTGGATCAATTCGGAATCGAGTCAGAATCAATCCATTAAATTCGGAACCAAAACCGATTCGGATGAAGCGGTTCCGGAACCGAACCAGAACCGTTCCGATTCCGGTTCCGAATCGGTTCCAACCGGTTTGGAACCGGTTCAGAACCGTTTTGGAACCGGTTCTGATTCCGATTTGGATCTAGTTTTGGTTGCTAATTTAAAGATGGAAATTCTTAGCATGCTAACATCTCTACAAGAATAGGATTATTTTGCGATAGAAAAAAAGAATAGGATTACCAACACGTTAGATGAATTTGGAAGCTCAAGTTTGAGGAAGATGATCTGAAACCGTTTCGAAACCGGTCCGGAACCGTTTTGGAACCGGAACCGATTCGGAACCGGAACCGGTTCGGAACCGATTTTGAACCGGTTCGGATCGGTTCCAACGTTGATGGATCCGGAATCGGTCAGAACCGAATCGGAACCGAAACCGCAAAACCGATAAGCATGTCTACTCTGTGGGCTCCGTATTATCCCAGGGTCCGAAGTTGCATGGTGATCCGGTTCCGAACCGATTCTGAACCGGTTCGGATCAATTTCAACGTTGATGGATTCGAAACCGATCAGAATCGAATCGGAACCGGAACCGCAGAACCGATAAGCATGCCTACTCCGTGGGCTCCGTATTATCCCAGGGTCCGAATTTGCATGGTGATCCGACCCGTTCTTGGTGGGCCTTTACAGCCTTTTCCATTAGCATCATTTTGGGGAAGATCCATTCAGAAATTTTAGATCATTCAAAAAAAAAAACAGTTATAGCAATACTCGACTAGTTCAAACATGACTACGTAAACTTGCTTCAGTTTTACAATACTGGACTGGTTAAAAAACTTTTAACTAACACTTGTAATAATAAAAGATGATTGTATTCGTTTAAGTATTTTTTATCGTCGATTTTTCAATAATGATGAAAAAAATAAATCACAGAAGGAGTTAAACAGCGAATGACTTTTGAGTTTGAATAAAAATTTTAGAGATTTGATTTTTATTCATTTGTAATAACATCTATGTTGACCGTAGGGACAACTTTTAACTAACACATTGATATTGGTTGGAGAATGTCGACTAATTGCTCCTTTGATTAATTTATAAGTTCAAAATCCTTTTTTCAATCTTTATCTCACATATCATCTCTCTGCAATCTGCATAAGTGATATAAGTTCTTATATCGACATTCATTTAGAATATTGAGACTGATACATGGCCAAAGTGGAACCAATTTCAAGCGTAACATTCCTCTCTCTCTCTCTCTTTTTTTATTTTTTTTATTTTTTTTTAGAGTAACGAAGTTCTAAAAGATAAACTGGCATTGTTTCAAGAGTGTAGATTGAAGTTTGACTTGTAGTGCTTTGGATGATTAATCTATTAACTCAAAGTTTTATGGCAACTTCATCTCGTAATCAGATTGGATTATCTAGGTGGAGCAGTTAAATAAAAGATTATAAGAGTTAGGTAGTTGGACACTTAAAACTGTTTTTTTTTTTTTCAAATGATAAAGTTGAAGAAAAAAAATGTTTTTTTAGCCTGAAACATAAGTTTATTTCACAGCAATTTGGTAAATTCTTTGTCAATGTTTTTCTTATGTATTTAATGCTGCAAAGGTGAATGGATATTGGAAAAGTGACTTCAGTGCTTGCGAAATCCTCTTCAGCAATTGATTAAAAATTGAATACAATTGATTAATAATTGTATTGATCGAATTTATTATTTTTAAATAAATTGAATCGATCAAACTTTTCAATAAAATCGAACTGATAAAAAATCGATTAATTAAATTAAAAATCGAATAAATCAAATTTTTTTATCATTAGTCAATTGTTATTTTCATATTAATCGATTGATTATGGTCAGTCAATTGATGTGAAATATTAATCGATTGATGATGATGAAGATCGTGGGGCTCGAGATAATCAGTGAATTGATTTTCATTAATTAGTCGATTGAAATTTATCAGTCAATTATGTGATAAATCAGTCGACTGATAAATTCTAGTTTTATTTAATCGATTTAATTGATTATTTTCATTTCGAAATCAAAATCGAACTAAATAAATAAATTAAATCGATTTTTTTTAAAAATAAACTGAATTTTTAGATAAATTGAATTGAAAATTTTGTTCGATCGATTTAATCGAATTGTTGTACACCCTTACTCATAGTGAAAAAGAGAATAATCCATAATAGATTTTTACCTTATATATAACATCTGCATTCGCTATTTGACTTGTGAGAATAATATTTCTATCTTATTTAACTCTAAAAGTATTTTGAACCTTCTGAAAAAAACTTTGAAAAGCAATCCAACGTACTAAATTTCATCAAATTTCAAATGACGGCTAACAAATAAATTTAAAAAATTTAAAATGATTTTTGATCAATAATAATTTTTAGATAATTTTTAAAATAGTCTCTATTTTAATAATTTCGAAAAACTCTCTCCTCCTCATTTTCCGCTACGCGTGCTGAAGGAGAAAAAGATCACCTGTTATGCTTCGCACACCGAACACCGCTCTTACCAATACTCGCATTCCACGTGCCACCTTGGTCTTTTCTGTAACCCTAAACCCTATCCCCGTCTCTCTCGTTTCTTCCTCTCGTCGTCGCCTCCGCTTCCCGCTCCTCCACTCCGTTCTATCTGGCAGTGGACTTCGCCGTCTCCCGGGGGCCGCTCCGTTTCTTTGGGACCTTGCACGTCATTCGGATACCTCGAACAGGTACGAATCCACCGGGCTATACTTGCCATATCTGCTTCTGACCTCGAATACCCTCTAGGAATCACCGGATATAGCTTCATTCCCGGATTTCTGCTTTCCTTCTTCTCTTTTTCCCACCATGGGAGCAGACGTGGAGATGAACGAAGCGAGTTCTAGGCTTTTCGAGAGGAAGCAAGCTGTATACAATAATCTGGTATCGGCTGATCTTTTCATCTATTCTATTTTTTTTAATGCAACTTTTGTTGATCATTCGGTTCCCTTGCAGGACGAGAGGTTTGAGATCCATAAGGAGAAGTACAAAGGGCAGCAGTACAGCCACATATACTTCACTCGCCTCCACCACATGAGGAATCTTCTTTACTCTCTCGTTCCCAATTGGAAGCCCGACATTCCCGGTGATTTCTTGGATTTCTCTGATGACTGTTGCATTTCAGAGTGATGGGTTTGGATGTCTGATAGTTTTGATTGGATTTGAGATATTCTATTTGCTAAAATATGGGTGTAGAGTAGGATAACTAAAACGTTAGTGTTCAAGTAGATATTGATTCTATATTTATTTATTTATTTTTGAATAACTGCGTGGCCAGGTTTTGTGGATTCCAAATATTTATTTCAATTATAAAGCTTTCTGATGACTGACCAAATTTGAATCAGTGAAAAATTTTCTTCTTGTCGGTAAAATCATTTTCTTTTGTGGATAAAAAACGCCTCTATATTAGCCACCTGAATACTTTTTAATGACTAAAACTTTTCCATGTGTTTTGCATTCCACTATTGGCTTGATACATCAAACAGCTCTTCTGTTGAGGACCTTGTGTTAAGTTTCTTGGAATGATACCTTGATATGTGAGCTCTACTGTGCAGGTGAAATACTCAAAGAATGCTATCTTTTTATGTTTTTTAAATACTTAATTCGATCAAAGTTGGTGTATGAAGAGAAGATTGTGAGCTGGTTGAGATCTTTTGTTCTTTCACGTCTTTAGGCAGATGGATACCTTTGTGTAAAGGAAACAGTAGGCAATTGCCTACCATACATTAATAAGGCGGAATGTATTGGAAACATATGAGTACCTCTTTGAAGATACCATTTGTTGTTTTTTAATCATTTATCTCTTTGAAGATACCATTTGTTGTTTTTTAATCATTTATCTTGTCTCAGATGATTTGTGCAGACATCCAATTAGTATGGCCAGTCAATCTTAGTCATATGTGATTTTTAAATCGTATGGAAAATCAGAATAAATAATTCTTCTTTGGTTCCTTATTGTATTTCAAGATCTCAGTTGCTAGTAAACAAAATTAAAACTTTGGATCCTTGTAAATACGAAACTAAGAATTTTTGCTCGGACTTACTGTTTGTATCTCATTCCTCTTTTCTCCCGCAGTTAAAACAATTTTGGGACTTGAAGAAGGGAAAGAGTGCATAATTGTTGGCACAACATACAAAGACATGAAACTTAAGCCTTCTATACTTGATGAGTATTCCAAGGAGGTAAACTTAAGTCAACAATACCATGTTGGACCACGTAGGTGCATGCCTTTACTAGGACCAATCTCAACTATCAACCGTCAATTTTTTTTTTTACAGAGATCTAAAGTTCCTCTTGTGAAGCCTCACAATTTTGTGCACCCTGATGACCATCTTATTTTGGAAGATGAAAGTGGTAGGGTTACATTTACTGGTAGTTTGCTCGACCCTTCTGCTTTTGTAACAGGTACAAACTGCATTATTTTAGTTTTATTTTATTTTTTTGATATACAGTGTGGTGCATACATCTTGTAAAATTTAGATGTAATTTGTTCATCATCAGTTTTCAGATAGCCAAAGGGAGTCCTTCACACATCATAACATTGTCACTATCTCTCTCAGGTATTGTTGTTGCCCTCCATGGGAAGGAAACTAGTGAAGGTGATTTTTTTGTTCAAGATATGCTGGAAGCTGGGTTACCTCCTCAAACTGAACTGCCACTTAGCTCAAGTACTGTGCTACTTTACCTTTCCTTAACATTATGCCTTCGTACATCAGCTATCCATGTTAGTGTACTTATTAGGAAGGCCAGTGTGCCCACTTACAAGTTTGATGGTAAATCTAGCTAGACTTACCTATAAAACGAATTCAAACTTCTTTAGCTAGAGTAGTCTATCTTCAAGCAATGGGAGCACTCAGAGATAGCTAATCTGATGTTTAAGGAGATCCTAGTTTGTGTACTTCAGTGAAATGAAATAATTGTTTGCACTGAATTACTTCATCACATTGTATGTTCTGGTTATAACGATTTATAAAGTCAGAAGTGATCCTTTTTAGTAGCTTGGAACTTGTAAGTGTTAAATTTTCTGTGAATGATTAATATTTTAGGTACCAATATGGATAATTTTTGAATATTTAATATTGATCACATATGCCTCTGCTTAATGCATATATGCCATGAGTGAATCGACCACAAACTGTCTGCAACATTTTTTGAAACCTTGAATCACATGGAGATTCCTATTCACTTTTTTTTATTGTGCAAAGATATAACCATTTTTCTTCAAAGTAAAAAAAAGATATATCCATTTTCCTTTTATCTGCTTATCTTAATGTCACATGACCAACAAATAGTTGTCCAAAATAATATTTTTTTCTCAGTTCATAGCATCAGCATTAAGAATGTGAGTTATGTTTCACCTTTGCAACTCAGGAGCTAAGGTTGTTGTCTCATCTTCTTGCAGGAGAAGACAAGTATGTTGTTTTTGTATCTGGATTGAGTATTGGAAGCAGCATATTTAATCCTCTTCAATTCCAACTTCTTGTTGACCATATTACGGGTCATTTAGGTGATAAAAATGTACGTTCTATCTTTCACTGGGTCATTGGAGGGAGACCAATGTTTGAGTTTATTTATGTTTCTGTGTACCACAGGAACAAAGCATCGCATCGCAAATAGTCCACCTTGTCGTTGCTGGAAATTCAGTAAAAATTCCGCAAGGACTTCTTAGCGGTCATGTAATTCTCTAAGGTTTTTCCTACTGATTTAAATATCTTTAAGGATAGGTTCTTTGTTTGCTTCCGGGGCTCCTTTGTGCTGGTTCATTTAATTTTTTTCTCAAGGTTTATAAAGATTATTAACTTTCTCGTGTATACATGTGAGACTAGACAATTGCTCCAAGGGATCAGTCTACCTTAACAGAACCAATAAAGGAGCTAGATATTTCACTGAATCAGGTATGCACTGTCAACCCCCTCAACTTACACCTTCAGAAACATTTTAACAAGTCCGATTGTGAAAGAAGAAACCTTGCAGTTAAGAATTTTCTATAAGATTCATTTTCTTCTCTATTTTGAAGGAGAATTGTTTTATATCACGCAAATGACGTAGCAAACTAAAAAATTTTCCATTCACTTGCCTATTTTGGGTTTGCAGCTTGCAGCAGCTATGCCTGTTGATATAATGCCGGGACCCAATGATCCAGCAAACTTTTCCTTACCACAACAGGTGATTGTCTCCTTTCCTATTCTCATACCCTACCTTCTAACCAGCATGTGTTTGTTCAATATAAATTATCTATTAGTAGTGACTTTTTTTAATAATCAATTTTTTTTCATGTATTAATTTGTGCTCTTTAAGCTATAGCCTCTAAACAGATGCTTGTTTCCTGGAGCATCTGCATATAACACATTTCTGTCATGTACAAATCCTCATCAGTTTGAGTTGGATGGCATTCTGTGAGCACTTAACAAACTTGTAATTTAATTTTCCATTTGTGCAATTACAAGTTTAACAGGGCAATTGATTAATAGGTTTCTCGGAACATCTGGCCAGAATATAGATGATCTGTTCAAATATTCCGAGGCTAAAAACAGACTTGAGTTTATGGAGAGGACATTGAAATGGAGGCACCTTGTACCCACAGCTCCAAACACTGTTGGTAATGTTTGCATTACATGTCAACACGAGCAGTATGCTAAACTTCATCGATCTATTTATATTGGTTTTGTTCTGTTGGTAACACTTCTTGTCATGTTCCCATATTTAGGATGTTATCCTTTCACCGATAGAGATCCTTTCCTCATTGATAGTTGTCCACATGTGTACTTTATTGGTAATCAGGATAAATACGAAACCACGTTAATTCAAGGTAAAAATCATCACTACTACAACTTTATTTTAAATGTGCTTGATTTATATTTGTCACAATTTGATTTGTTTCAGGGCCTGAGAAGCAATTAGTGAGGCTCATTTGTATCCCAAAGTTTTGTCAGACTGGCATTGCTGTCGCGGTATGTTTTGTGTTATCTAATTTCTTAGATTGTAGTTTAGATATAAAACATGCATGGTATCTGAAAGAGAAATGATCATGTTCGCAAATACCTATTTTTTATATTTATAGATTAATAGGAAACATAAACAATGCTGAGTGATTTTTGCATAAAGGGATAGGAAACTATGAAATTTACTATGAAAGGATTGAAATGCACACAGGGAGACGGGAAGGGGGAGAGACTCATGCTACAAAGGATAAAATGGAACGCACCTAGGCCTAACTAGTATTCTAAAGTCAGCCTGATAACATTTCATAATAGGAGACTCCAGTGATCAAATAATTTGTTGATATGTCGTCCTGCACTTCAGCTTGGCCCCAATTTTGGATCCTCGTACCTGGCCATTTCAAGAAATATCTGGCAAATTATAGCAAATGATAAGAAACAAGTGTCTATGCACAACCTGATTATTGTGCAGGTAAGCATTCTGGAAAAACTTTCCAGGCTCACATGTCTTTACCATAGGGTCCTTTGTGCTAGTGACATTCTAATCATCGTACTAGGCATGCTTACCAGATCCTTGGATCTGGTTCCAGTCCGATTCTGACCAATTTCGGATCCGTCAGTATCGGAATCGGTTCCGAACCGATTCTGGTTCCAAGGTTAAAACCTTGGAACCAATTCAATCCACTACCTGAATCGGTTATGGGTGGACCGGTTTTGGACCGTTTTTGAACTGGTTCCGAGATTTGACATGGGTTAGATGATGTTTGAATAGCGTGATGTGAATAAGGAAAGTTTTGTCATATGATAGAGATACCCTAAACTGTCACCATCGGAGATCTCTTGCTGAAGGTCCTTGGGGGTCCTTGCCGTCGACGGTGCAACCTACGGAGATGCAAGTTCCGAGAATCTCCTTGACGGTGCCGGAGAGGTCCTTGGCCATGGATCTAGGGCGCATCTCCCTGACGATCTTGATAACATCGTCCAGTGAGATATTTCCATTATGCTTGATGTTTTTGGGCTTCTTGTAGTCGCGCTCCGGCTCCTTGAGGGCCTTGATGACAAGGGCGGCAGTGGAGGGGACGATGACAACTTTGGCCTGGCGATTCTGGACGGTGAGTTTGACGGTGACTCGAAGACCCTTCTAGTCTGCCTATGTCCTCTCCGATTTGAGGAGAGACCCAAAGGGTTGATCTTTGGCACGAGAGAGTTGGTTGGCCCGACCTCACCACCGGTGACGCACACGAAGACTTTTGACGACTTGGGTCAGGTCGAATTTGGGCGGCATCTAGGCCACCGCAACAGCAGCGGCAACGGCCCGAGGTGGATGGAGTCAGAATTGGTGTTAGGGCTTGGGAGTCAAATCGGGACGAAGGGAGGAGGGAACTAAATTTTATGGAATCGGATCCGGATCCAGATCTGGTTCGGATTCGGAATTTCTGGATCCGAACCAGAGCTGGAACCGGAATCGGCCGGTTTTGGTTCGTCCAACAAAAAACCTCCCTAACCCATTACTTAATGGATTTGGGGCAGTTCCAAAACCATTCGGATGAATCAGTTCTGGTTCCGGATTTAACATGTTGGTTCCGATCCGGTTCCGGGTCGAAACAACCCATTAAGCATGTCGACGTCGTACTATGCAATGAACATTTGCCATCTCAACCTGTAGTCTCTTTTTAAGTTTTCGTGCTACCAAACTTCTTTCTAACAAGAATGAATTGCTGAGTTTAGGTTGCATCAGTAAGTTCAGTTAACATATTACTTGTCTATTCTTGCTCATGCATCGAATCTATATTAGGGCTTCCTGCCTCTGCAATTTTACCCTAAGGATAATGTTGCAGATAGGATTCAAATGCTAAGATAGCCATGAAACATCAACACACAACTAATTGCCTAACCGTCTTCATTGAAAAACTTATCTGAATATCATCCAACCGCGAGATGTTACCATCTATATTTCGCCCATTTACATCAACTTGTTCATTCCTATCTGCTGCTACACTTTTAATTCCTTCACGTCTCACCTGTTTGTTGCTGGTCCACAGCTTAATCTGAGGAATCTAGAGTGCCACACCCTCAGTTTCCCCACTAGCTTGGATTTATAACCTCTGGCGTTCCAAGCCTTCGAATCGACGATAAGTTTACTTGACTTCCGACGACGCCAAATAGCTGACGGTACTATGTTGTTTTCTTTCCGGCCATGCCATGATATTGTCCAGTATGGTCGTTTCGAGTATAGATTGTGTTCTGTCTTGTATCAAGTGCATCTGAAAATCTTGAAACTTTTGGTCTCTTGCAAATGTAATGGTTGGGTTGGATAGGAAATCATCAGTGGTTAAGGTTCTTAGTTTCATTGAAAGACTTTGTCTTGAAGAAATCTAACGACTTGAATAGGCCAAGTCGAACCTGAGTATCGATAACAAATAGATCGACTCTAGAAATGTATCGCGAATGATAGTGTTTGGCATTTGAAACATTCTTTTTCATCCCTTACACTTCAATCTCCATCATAAATTCCCTTTGGCCCTATCTCTCAACTACATACTAGAACACTTATAGATGCTTTACGCTCGATCACTTTAGATAGTATTTCTAGCTATCGTCTCTTTGTCTACGACTATTATCACAGAGTTAAACGAGAAGATACATCTCTGAGCTATTATTGATACGAGCAGCTGTGAAATGCCGGCATCCAAAATTCCGGTGCATTCGAGTCTCTCTCGAGTTGAGGGATCGACGAAACCGGAACCAAGCATAGCCCTTTGCTCCTCAACTCGTGCATCTCCGACTTCACCTTCATCCTCATCTCTCTGTCCCATGAATTATCCTGCCTCTAAAAAACATAAACAATTATTATCATTATTATTTAAAATAAAAACTTATTGTTAATTTTCAGAAATAGAAATACACTGAGAATTGAAAATATGATTGTTCCATCCATACCTTGATAGCACTCGACTTCAAGTATGGATCACTCAGCAGCTGCATTGCCATGTAAGCCAATAAAATATATAAATAATTATTTTCAAATATCTATTATTATTATTATTGTTTTCCACAAAATTATGTTTTACAATGTATTTTTTTTTTAAAAAAAAATATTTGCAGCCATTACCTGCACTTGCTCCTGTAAAATTCTGATGTAAGTTATGGTTTCCATCAGAACTGAAGCTTGATCTGTCTGCCAGAAATAAAATGCCATAAAACAAACATTAATTGGATTATATTTTGTCGATGTCTATTTATAATTGGTGTGTGTATATATTTAGACACACAAGCTGTGTGACTCGCACATAGCTGTTCGATCGGGCGCACAATCATTCAATCTCTATTTGATTCATGGAGTTGCACATTAAATAAAAATGCACAGTATTTTATCCGCGACGTTCTTCTTCGATAAATATTATAATCCAACCTTTGAAATCGTCGGAATTGATGTCAGTGTCACCATCTGAACGACCGAATCATGGTTAAATTTGAGCTGGATTTGGATTGGAATCTAGTCGAATTGCAGCTCCCAGCGTTGCTGCCGCTAGTGGTTGCAATCACGATCGATTCTGATTGCGGTTCGGCCAGACACAAAGTCCGATCGGACCGTGGTCAGATTCTGACTAAATTCAGTCAGAATTCAATCGCGATTCGATCAGACTCCGATATCGGCCAGATTTTGATCGGATTGTGGCTAGAATCCATCACAATTCGATCGGATTTCGGTGTCGGTTGGATCGCAATCGGAATTCGACCGTTCGACGGCGATGCCAAGTGTCTAAAGGTGCTCAGGCTTCGGGTGGGAAACGACAGTGTCGAGTGGAGAAGGATGCTCAGGCGTGAGAAAAGGGTTCTCAAGTGATGTCGGAGCGCGATGGAGCTATTGTGCATTCCCGTTATCTGCATGAGTCACACAACATTAGTTCCGCCACGTAACAAATTCATATAGTTGTGTTTCTTACGCTGCGTTATCGTGCATGACTCGTGCACTTCTATCCAATCGCGTACACAGTCGTCCAATCTCTTTTTGATTTATGGAATTACATAGTAAATGAGAAATGCATAGTACTCTACCCATGACATTCTTCTCCGATGAGCACTATAGCCCAACCCTTGAACACGTCAGGATATATATATATATATCTTGGACGACGGGATTGTGCGCGTTCGTGTGCGATCGAGGGAGCATAGAAATTGAGAATTATCATCCGTGTGCTCGAGCTCTCTATCGCCGCTAGCTCAGCATCGACATGGATCGGTCGGATTCCGATCGGAATTTGACCGATTGCGACCGCAACACATCTTGGCATCGCGACTGCAATTGGGCCGAATTTCCATTGCGATCCGGTCGAACTCCGACTCCGATCGAATCGTGGCCAGAAATTGATCTGATCGTGACCGTGATCGGGTCAAATTCTATCCGTGATTTAGTTGGATTCCGACTATGATTTAATCCATTTGCGTGTGATCGATTCAAAGATTAACTATAACGTATTCAATGAAAACACTGTATATTACTATGCAAATACTCTGCAGAGGAGCGTATAACATTATTGTATACATACGTACCTTTCCAAATGGCGAGACAAGTTGCTGGAGAGCATTAATCTTTTCTGCTATCTTTGCTTTAGGCACCTGCATCTGTTTCGATTTTACATAAAATTGTTTTAGAAAACGAACAAAAAAAATTCAAGAAAATTGTTTTAGATTCTTTTTTTTTTCATTGTTTTTCCCATTAAATTTTGAATTTGTGTTTCTGGTTTCTTAATACGAATCAAAATCCATAAACACAAACAAAATCCAACCTTTTGATCGCACTTGGACTCGTTGAGTGTCTCCGCAGTCTCTTCGCTTCTCTTCTTCTTTCCTTGCCCACTTCTCACCGTCGAACTTTCCGATCCTTTCTCCGAAGAACTCACCGTCGACCGGAGCGCCGCCGGGGATCGCTTACCGTTTGAGCATCGGTCGGACGGAACCCCATCGGATACACTCATTAATGGAAGGTTGGCCTCATGGAATTTGCAGCTACTGGCGGAAGCTTTTTGATCTGATCCTACCATTAGCTGTCGACGGCGATCATGGCCGGGAACTGGAGGAGCAATGAACCAGCTGAGGGAGGAATTAGGGTTCAGATTTAACTCCCAGTCGCCGTCCATTTTCTTCGAGTAATCGAACACGCCATGGCCATCATCACTTGGGATCCATAAGCAAGAAGATCATAAGCTTCGTGCCGTTAATCGATCTAAAATAGTGGAGATAAATTAATGTGACTCAGGGCACTTACGTTAGAACTTGGTTCCAGAGATGATTCTCAGCCACTGCCTCTCTAAGGAGGTCGGCGGAGGAGTCGTCGACGCTGGCCGCAGAGTGGCCGCCGGTGGTGGTGAACGAGTTGGTGTTGTCGGAGATCGACATGTCGGGCTCGTCGTACGAGGATGGGCAGCAGGGAGGAGGAGGAGGAGGAGGAGGAGGTGGCGGCCGCTGCTGCCACTGGTAGCTCCAAGAGGAAGAGGAGACGGGCGGCGGCCACCGGCTGCTGGACGCCGGCGACGAGCTGGCGACCGAGGCCTCGCCGCCTTCGTGAAAGATGGATTGCATGGCGGCGAAGGGAGACTTGTGGGTTCACGAGAGGAAGGGAGAGAAGTATATAGCAAACCCATCGTTCGATCTAATTCCTCTAACAAAATAACAATTCTTCATGCAACAGCATGAAAATCTTCCTGTTATTTTGCCAAAAACATCAATCACAATCAAATTTATCCGAGGAGAGAAGAGAGGTATCTCACGGAAGAATTTCAGATTCTCTATTGTGATATTGTTCGACGGCGAATTTAGAAAAAATCTATTCGGATGACTTTGGGACCCAACAGTAGTTTATCCGATAGACGAAATACGACTGCGGAGTTTGAGTTGAAATATGAAAAAGCTGCTAGCACTTCCTTTATTTATTCTATTTGCTCAGTGGATACCATTCGGACTCCAATCTTATCCGATTCGACTGTTGACGAGACGTTTCGAAGGTCCATGGAGCATTTCTCACCTAGAAGTTAATTATTTAGTACCTTGTCATATATCCATAAAGTCGTATCGATCATTTTCAAAATTATTTAGATCTAAAATTAGAATATTTGACATTAGTAAAAAATAAAAATAAAAGGACAATATCTCTTAGATATTATTGATTCTATTTCTAATTATAGTGCACTAAAAAATATTTTTCTCTATTGAGAAGAATATTTTTGAAATGTTGATCATTAGTTGTGATCATTTTTAAATTTACTCTGATGATCAATAATTTTTTTTCATAAAATTAAATTGATCATTTTAAAATTAATCAATTTGAAGAATTGAATATCTAACTTGAAATTAAAAAAAAAAATACAATCATGAAGCACTGAGAATTAAATTTTTTTTTTTCATTATTTGTGAGAAAGAACGATGATAATCACAAGGAGAGGTTATTAGAATATGATCTACCAAAAACAAAAGCAGAGCACTAAGGAGAAGATTGATTTGTGAATGGGTGCTAGATGTCAATTATATTGCGCAATTCGTTAGTGCTCTCGGACGGTTGGCTAGAGCAGTGTAAATATTGTTACAAATAGATAGTGATTGAATTTCGACTTGGGGTTTAAAACTTTCACTTAGATTTAAAAGTCTTCTACTATTTTTGACCAATGGATCAAGAGATATAGTTTTCCGTAATTTACTTTTTTTCATCGTCACCAAGGAACCGACTGTGAGGGACGATGGAAGTGAACGTAATCATCTTTTACTACAAATTAATGCTTCAAAGATTAAGCCATCTATATTTAATCTCCCGAAATAAGATGCAGCGGCAAGGCATAAGACATCTCACTGGTAGATACAATTCGATTTTATATTGGAACATATCTGACAATGAATATAAAAAAATCTATATTTGATGGTTCTAGATTAAATGGTCTGGATCAAGAATTTACTTTCACAGTCAAAGTATGATTTCAATATTGAATAATTTTATAATGACAGTGCGATTTCATTGTTGGATCATGAATACTTCTCGAATTTATCACAGTGATAGATAGGAAATTTCTATAGAAATGAACCAAAAGAGCTTGGAAACTCGGTACGAGTAAAAAAAAATCATCTATTTCTTATCTAACTTAGCTTGTACAATTTATTCGATAATACTAATGTTCAAAGGAGTATTGGATTTAATTTCTCAATCAATGGGATTATATATTAATTTAATAATATATTTGATCGTGTTATATTGAATAAAATCTGATAAAATGATTGAATTAAAGAATTTGTTATTGGACGTGAATTTATATGTATATAATTAGTTAATCTGAATATGTAATTGATGATTAATTGATAATAGATTCAGACAACATATATATAAAGAAAGCATTTTTAATCCGTAGGGTTAGATATTCTAATAGATCTCTATGCCTTCTATTAATGAGAAATTTTCGACGTCGTCAACCTAATACTCTACGGAAGATTCGTAGAATTGTGATGACATTTCCGCTGCAATCAGGTTTAATTTAATCTTATGCTATCGTTTTGTAATTTTATTTCTCTATAAAATTCGATAAAAGTAGATCTCTTGAGTGAATCTTGTTGTATTTCTATGGAAGTTTTAAATACGGATTTTACGTTCATTTCTCCATCAAGGAGAACTTTAACACAAATATCGAATCTTGTGTTCACGAGTTTGAGTTTGAGTCATGGAAACTCTAATAGGGTTCGATCTTTTCTAAGATTTTGTATTGACGAAAACTCCGTACTCGGATTATTGTGGAGATAATAATATTAAAAAATATGGATACATATTTTTATTGAAGGAGAATTTTAATGTAATGATAAAATTATTATCTTATAATTAGAGATTACGGATTCCAGAGTAGAAATTTTATGTATTGGACTATTTTTTTTTTTTTTTTTTTTTTTGGTATAGATACACATTTTTGTGTATAGTACCTAAAGTTGGTAGCTAAAAAAGTCAACAGCCACCATGTGTTTAAAAACGATATTAAAAAGTACTTAAAAAAATAATGAGTTTTCTTTCATCTTCATCCATATACAATAAAAATAAAAACGGAGAAGTATTTTATAAAAGAATATAGCAGATGCTACGATATCATTCGGCAATGAATTTAGAAAAATTTATTCGGGTGGTCTTGGGGCCCAGGAGTTTGCTTGGTGGACGAAGTATGACTTCGACGTTGGACTGTCGTTCAGAAATAATACGACTACAGAGTCCGTATTGAACCGTAAAAAAACTATGAATGTTTCCCTGATTTATCTTTGGTGGCCGGTAGAGGCCACTTGAACTTCAATCTTACCCAACTCAACTGTTGGCGAAGCGTCCCGAAGATACGTGGGGCCAAGTCAGTCATTTCTAGGGATTAGTCGGACCGAAAGTTCAGATACCCTGATGCCAATGAAAAAGAAGACTAACTTTCTTTGTGGTTTGCTCTCTTGGCTATAGTGTCCAATTCATTTTTCAAGTATTCACGATTTAATTCTTAACTATAATATATTTATAAAAATTTTCTTCAAATGAAATGATAAATCAAAGATGCTGCAACTACTGAGACTGTCCATACAAATACTTTCTAATTTACTTTAGTAGTCAATAGAATATATCTAGAGATCTATAGAACAAGATCGATCATCTCCAGAATTAATCGGCCGACAAATTGAACATCCGGTGCTACTAAAACAAAGAAAAACAAAAAGAGAAAGGAATCAAGAGATCCTCTTCAAAGTAATAATGAAAGGTGTCTCATAAAATCATTTAAAACTCTATAGAGAATTCAACTCAAATCTCTGTTACCCACTCAATGACAAACTTGACAGAAAGTAATTAAACACAAATTTTTTATGGTATAATTCAACCAAATCTCAACGAGAATCTAGTTCTTGTCGTTCATAAAATCAATTTAAGACAAAAATTAACAACAAAAAATTCACTCACGGCCATAGTTGATAACCATCGAGGGAACAAAACTTAGTGCAAAATGCTCTATTTGACATTTCCCTTATTCTATGGGGCTCTATGAATCCCAAGAACCCTAGCCAGTGTTCCCTACCACACCAACCAACATGACTCCATTCATTTCCCTTCGTCAACAAAGTAAGATGCATGTTTAAAGATGTAAGAACAATGATTAAATTAAGCTTTTATTGGTTTCTTCCTTGTCTGTAAAAGGTTGAAATCGTCAACCTAACGATTTCTACCGATCTGTTTCATGGTCATTGTGAAGGAGATAAATTACGGAAGGCCCTATAGATCTTGACGTGGTAGTCAAGACACGTGGGATCATCTGAATCAAGAAAAGAGTTTTAGACCTCATTCGGAATCGACCCATGTCATTTCTGCAAGCACCGTCATATCTTAACCATCACGCTATCCCCGTGGAAACTTCTTTCATGTCACAATACGAAGAGAAAGTAATGTTTATCTATCTTTCTTCCATTGGATTTAGTGGTGAATTTACATGTTAATTAATAACTTATGTTATGGATTAAATCTCATAAAGTGATCAATACATTATTACTTAATTGTGAGTTTAAGTTATTGGGAGGTGGATTATATATGTAGAATCCATTAATCTAGTTTATTAATAATGATATCGAAGGAAAAGACTACGGATTGAACTTCTCGATAAGGTTATAAACGAACCAAATGTTCATGAACAAATTTGATGTTTAACTCGATAAAAACTCATTTATATTTGTTCAATATGCATGTATTAAAGTCAATTAATGAATATGCTTGAACAACTTGATAAATTAAATAAACAAGCTTGAACATATATATATGTTCGACTTATTAATGTTCGTGAACAATATTCAGAAATAGTGTTCGTGAACAATGTTTATGATTTAACTCATTTAAAAAATATTTATGAACTTATTTATAAATAAGAATTAAAATTTTAAATTTTTAAATAAATAAATAAACATGACTTAAGAGCTTGATAACGTTTAAATAAGTCAAACTTAAACAAGTTTGAATCAAACTTAAATTGAGCTTGATTAGAAGCTCGATACCTATTAAACAAGTCAAGTTCAATCTTAAAAAAAAAAAGGCCAAGCTTGAATAGATTTTTCAATAACTTGGTTAATTTTAGGCTTGACTTAGTTCGACTTGATTATCTTATCAAACAAGCCCAAACACTATAAAACTTGGCTTGATTTAGCTCATTTACAATTGTAGTTGAGCTACTTAGAAGATGGGTCGAGCAGTAATAAGGCCAAAATCCTAGAGGGAATATGAGAAGTCAAGAGGTAAAGAACTTGGTGTTCAGGGAGTCGAGAGCCCGCGGAGCTGGGAGCTCGATGGCATAAGGAGTCGGAGATTTAAAAGAGATAGGAACTCAACAACTTAGGAAGTCGAGAATTAAAGGAGTTGATCACTTAGGGACCACAAAAGAAATTTCTCGATCACATTTGGTCTTTTAATTGCTTCTTCTAATGATAGCCCTGAGACATGTGGCAAACAGATAAATATTCTTTGTAACAGTTGTCCCCTAATAGCTCGTCAAAGGGCACAACTAGTGGAGGATGAGGATGTGAGGTTTAATCCCTATATAAAAGTTAGTTGAGGTAAAGAGAAGATCTCTGATGATATATCACTTTTCTACTTACAATATTTAATATTTTTTTTTTTCTATTTGACTTAAACATCAGAGGATGATAACCGGAGCACCGATGGTACTATATCGACTTTAACAAGATTACTGTTACGACGAGATAGACAAACTCTTCGAGAGATCTCGTTGAAAAGGGCTACAATCGAACCACATCAGTTAACATTGATTGACTATTAACTAGTTGAGAATTCAATACTTGAATGGTTCTTACAAGGCTGAGCTTGTATAAGAAGAAGATGATTCAAGGACATTTGAGCCGCGACTTGATTGTTGAATTCTTGAGTTTCTTCTCTTCTCCTCTCTTCATTGGATGAGAAATACGATTGTCGTCTAAACTCATATAAAAACTATTCCATTACACTTGTATAAACTTCTTTAGCGACAAAGTCGGATCAATGACATTGACTTTGGATTTACGTCGACATTTGATTTGTCATTGCTTCGATATGCAACTATCATATTTTCGATAATATTAAAATTTTATAAATATATTTTTTGATTCCGATTCGATGCGTCTTCTTTCATCTTCTTCCTCTACCATGCTTCTTTCTGAATGGTTGGCTTAAAAAACAAAAAGCCTAGACAAGCAGTGAGTGGTTTTGCTAGAGTCTCAACCCTAGGGCAGCACAGTGGCATCTACTCCCGCTACAACTCACCAGTGTGATGAATTCATGGAAAGAAGAAAAAGACAGACCGACTTTGTTGCCTATATTAGTTTATGCACCTTTTGTAGCAACATAAGACGACCTCCGTGTTAAGGCTAGTGCAACCGTGTTAAAATTTGAAAGAGCAAGAGATTGATTTTTAAAGGTGACAATCAGACTACTGTTGACTCCGTATTTCTGCGCTAGCTATTTACATCTGATTTACCCCCCTTCACACGTAGGGGCAACGATGAAGGACACTAATTAATGTGGCGGCTCCACATAAGACGACTTCCGTAGGTACAACGCATTGATAAATTAATGGATAAATTTATATGATGGAAAAAGATTGATTTTGGAGACGATCTAAAATTCTGTTTCGGATTTAGATGATCATTCATTGTCTTATCAATCACGTCTACGAACATAGCTCTCCCGTAATTTACTTCCTCTCGAATCTTGAAGGGTCAAGGCGAGGGAGCCACTAGATTGGCGGTTCTAACCTTTTACACAATGATACAATTATGTTCGCCTCTATTATATCTCATTAGGCATGCTTAACAGACCGATTCGATCCGGAATCGAGTCAGAATCAAACCGTTAAATTTGAAATCAGAATCGATTCGGATGAACCGGTTCTAGAACTGAACTGGAACCGTTCCGATTCCGATTTGGTTCGGTTCCAATCGATTTTGAAATCGGTTCGAAATTGGTTCTGGTTCCGATGTGGATCTGGTTCCGGTTGATAATTTAAAGGTGAAAATTTTTAGCATGCTAATATGTCTACAAGATTATTTTGCGATAGAAAAAAAGAATAAGACCATCAACGTGTTAGATGAATTTGGAAACTCAAGTTCGAGTAAGATGGTTCGGAACCATTTCGGAATCGGTCCGGAATCATTTCGGAACCGGCTCGGAATCAGTCCGGATTGAATTAGTTCTAAAGTTAAAACTTTGGAACCGGAACCAATTCTAATGTCGACGGATCCGAAACCGATTAGAATCGAACCGGAACCAGAATCGAAGAACCGATAAGTATGTTTATATCTCACCATCGATCCCTCGATAATAATAAAAAAAGATAAATTAAGAAGGAGTTATATTCTTTAATCCGTTGATAAAAAATTTGTGAATGCAGGTGAGATCAATAGGTCGTCCAAAAAGGATTAATTTATGCATCTTAATTAGGCCATGCAGAGACATTCCACAACAAATAAATTAACATAAAGAATGTATGATGTAGAGACATATGCCTAACAATCATTTATGTTGTCTTAGATCATTTACATGAAGATACTTTAGAAAATTATAGGTTAATTAATCTCATTAGAACTTGTATTAGTAAATTATAATCATTAGGTCGAGATCCTTCAGCGATTCCTTGGGATGCTCGAGTTTATTGAAATAGTTTATGTTCATACTTTTTCGATTTATTTTTTTTTATTAGAGACAACTGAGAGGATGCCAATGTGATGATTTAATTATTATTATTATTATTATTTTATAGATTAATACATATAAAACAAACTCGTTGGATATTGTCCGACGAGATTCCTTCTTAAGATCAATATCACGAAGAAAGAAAAATCGGTAATTTATCAAACAATATTTCTGAAATTTGAAATTGTTCAAAAAGCACACTATAATTTCAGATTTATCAAATAATGTACTAATTCTCTTTTTACCCTTCAGAAATAGTGGATTTAATTTCCGAATATGGTGTTGAAAATTCAAATCTCAGTACCACTGTGGTGTTGAAATTTGAATTCCCAGTATCACGGTGATGATGCAATCCCAGCACCACCACTGTAGTGTTGGGATTTAAAATTCTATCACCACTGTGATGCTGGAATTGTAAATCCCAGCACCACTGTGGTGCTGGGAATTCAAATCCCAGCACCACTGTGGTGCTGAGATTTAATTTTCTAGCACTGCAGTGGTGATGCAATTCCAACATCACCATCGTGGTGCTGAGAATTCAAATCCCAGCATCACAGTGGTGCTGGGATTTGAATTTCCAGCACCATGTTCGAAAATTAAATGCGCTATTTCTGAAGGATAAAAAGGGAATTAAGTGTATTATTTGATAAATTTAAAACTATAGTGCACTTTTTGAATAATTTCAAACTTCAGGAACGCTATTTGATAAATCGTCGAAGAAAAATAGAGAAATAAAGGGAGAGTCCGAAGGTCAAAAAGTCAAGCTCTCCCTTTTCAATATTATTATTATTATTATTATTATTTAATTTATGAAGATATATCTCAAACTTTAATTATTGGGTGCGAACATTAAGGATTGTGAATGATATGAGGAGGCTAGCTGATTCAATATAATTTACCATCAATTGGAATGGGCACATGCCATATGGATGGAAAAGGATATCTATTGCCGTCTCCACGGGGATGGCGGGTTGGTTAAGGCTGAGAGTGCTTGTAGATGAGGCCAGGGTTCGATTCCTAGGATGGCGAGATTAATCCTCCCTCCAGTCGTAGCAGAACCTCCCCTCTGCTGGTACCAGCCCGTCAAAAACCATAGGGTTGTTCCGTGATTTACCCCTTCGCGATTTCCTCTTGGGACGGGGGTCGGAGGCTGCTAGGTTGGCAGTTCCAACCTTTTTGCAAAAAAGGATATCTATTGCCCTCACGGGGAGAGCGTGATAGTTAAGATGTGATGGAGCTTAAGGATAAGACAAGAATTGATTTCGAATGAGGTCTAAAATTCTTTCATGATATCAGATAACCTTCACGTGTCTTGTCTACCATATCAAGATCCATAGAACTCTCCGTAATTTACCTCCTCTTGAATCCTGTGGGGTCGGGGAAGGGGGCTGCTAGGTTAGCAGTTCCAACTTTTTGTGGAAAAGGATATCTATCTCTTAGTATCAATGTATCATGTTATTTCGGTGCAGATTGAACACTTACAGTATCAACTAGAGAACACACAAGAAGCCTCCACGGGAAGAACCTAGTGGCTAGAGCATGCAAATGTTACATCATAGGACAACGGATCAATCTCTCGTAAATGCGAGAATGTCGTCCCTTCATGCATTAGTTACTAGTCTCAAGAGTCAAAGGCCTACCGTGATTTACCTCCCTTACGATGATCCGGGAACGGATTGGTAAGGGTCGCTAGGTTGACGGATTCCAACCTTTCTGCATCGTAGAGAACACACAAGAAGTCTCTATAAGCATGCTATGATAGTCATCAAATGGTAGATTTGTATTAATGGAGCAAGAATCAATTTTCGATGGATGTATATCTATGGAGAAAAAAATCCTTCTATTCTGGTGCAAAAGGCGATTCGTTCATTCTCAGCACCCCCGTCAACCAGTTCCACAGTCAACATGAAGGAGATAAATTACGGAGAGCATATTACTCAACCTAGAGTTAACACAGCAGGAGGATAGACATCCCAAAAGATTTGTAGATTTCGAGGATTGATCCTTTCTCATTGGTGTAATTCTACTGTCATATTAGTCACAAGATCCTTTCATGAGAAAAAAAAATCCTCTTACTTAAATAGTCATGCGATGATCAATTATAAATTGACTTTTTAATTTATCTTCATTCGCACTGTTATAGAATACCTTTGGAGTAAATATTATTATCATTTGCATTAATAAAGAGAACACGCCATAAAAAATAAAAGTTTTTTTTTTAACTTAATACCTGCTCACTCTGCTTTCAGGACCATGCATCAAACTTTCCTTCAATCATTTGCGCCATTGAAAAAAAAGAAAGAAAAAAGAAAGCAAGTTGAAATGTTAGGTCTGCTCAGTTGGCAGGAGTGACAATTTCTTGTCACTCTGATGGTGACAAGAAATGTAAGGTCTGGTAATGAATGTTTATGTGTTGTTGATGATACTTTTGATGATAAATGACTAAAGTAGAGATTAATATTTAGTTTTTGCGACGAATTAATAAATCGTCGTTAATATTTCATCGTTATTTTCTATTTTTTTTTGTAGTGAGCAAAACTGCCCCTTTTGTGCGGGTACTAACTTTTCATACGATTTATCAACAGACTTTAGTCCAAAAGTTCTTTATGATTTATCTCCCTTATATTAGTATAGAGACATCAAATAATCGAACCTAGGTTTTAATAATGGTAAAAATTCAAAGTTAAGCTATTTTGTTATTTCATGTGCTATGCTGAGTGTGCAGGTAATGTGTTAGACTTTGCTAAAAGTCAAAGACGCCGGGAGAATCTCGATGGGACGAGAAACCTCGATGGTCAAAAGACGCTAGGAGAATCTCGAGAAGTCGAGAAACCTCGGTGGTCGAGTGATCGGAAGCTAAGCGACATATCAGAAGGACCAAAAGTAAGCAAAGTAAGAACCTTGTGTGGAGAGGACAGGTTGTATCATCAGTACGGGGACATCCGTAGACGACGATCCGACTAAGATTTTCGAAGGAAGACATAAGTCGAGATCAGACGGTACAGGACCGTCACATTGCTCACTAATTAGATCACTATGTAGTTCTTGTGCTAAAAGCTATCAATCGACTGGAGGAAAAGGACAGTCGACTGAATCATTATCAGTCGACTGATGATGACAACAATCAACTGCTAATGAATTTAGACATTTTAAATAAAGTCAAAATAAAAAAATCAGAGATCATAAGCTTGTTTGACTCAGATTTGGATCTCAACGAACTAAAGTTTGGAAGACTATAAAAGTAGAGGTAAAGCTCCCTTCAAAAACTACTTGAAAGGCTCCCAAAGTGCTCCATCAATCCAAAGCTCTCATCACCACGCAACAACGCCATAATGTCGACAGAGCTTCCAACATCCACTCTTTATAAAGTTGGTAGTTGTTACTTAGTTGTTTAATTGCTTGTGTTTTTATTAATTGCTAAAAGGAGAGGTAGACGTGTTGCCTCTTCCTCTACATCTATTGTAATCGGTTTTGTCTCTTACCTTCAAAGAGGAAGAGACTCCTTTAGTGATTGTCCCTCGTAAGCGATCAAAGATCGCATGGGCCTTGGACTACTAGTTGGTAAATTGTGAACCAAGTAAATCTTTTTGTGTCTTGTGTCGTGTGCTTTATTTTCCGCTGTAAACTTTGGTTTTAACAATGAAACGAAAAGAAAAGATTTTAGGACGCTATTTGATGCGGGTCCAGATTTTTCACCTCTTTGTGAGGAAGACGATGACGTCACAGATGCTTAGGGTCCTCTCCGGCCGCAATAGTAAAAGTTGATAACGATGAAGCAAGCCACAGAGAACAATGATACAAGATTTAACGTCGTTCGGAATTCCAATTCCTACTTCATGGGATGAACTCTAGAACGAGCTACGATGCTAAACACCTCAACTATAAAATCCCTCCTTCTCAGAAGCACTTCCGGAGGTGAAGAAAACTCCTTACAGATCAAGATGTACACCAGGTAAAAAGATGAATGAAATTGAGAACGACCCTCCGCCTTCTTCTCCCTTCTCTGATTTCCTTCTTCTCCTCTCCTGAATGTTCCCTCAGTTGGCTGTGTGCCAAACTCCCTTGAATGGAATTGATTGATCGATCCCCTCCCCCTTCCTTCTTTCTCCTCCTTTATCCCTGTTTCTTTGAAGCCAGTTGCGATGTAACAAACCGCCAAGATTACCATCCATGTGGAAGACCTTTTTTGTCTGAGGAATAATTCTGTTGGGAGAATAGTAAATGGAGACTTGTGAAAATTTTATACGGGGTCCTAGTTTGTTACACCGCATAACAAACCCTTAAGTGTATCAAGGAGCGTTCTCCCCTCTTCGTCATCCTCTCTTTTTCCCCTAAAAGTTCTTATTTTTTCTAGTTACCTCTTCTGACTTTGACATCAACTCGACCCCATTCCTCGGATGACCCTTGGCTTGTTTCCCCGATGCACTCCCCCGTACCCTTCTGATTTGTTTAAACCAAAGCTTATATGACTCAACTCGGCCTGCCAAGTTGATATTTGGCCCCGCTCTGGCCCTAAGGTCCACTTACTTATACTCCCCCTAATTTTTCGAGTCGCCTCCCGATTCACTTCCCGGGTTATTTATCTGGTTTCTTTTTGGCCATCAGACTTCTCTGTCCTACCTCATGCCACCACCTTATCAACTCGGTTTATTTCTCCCAATCAAGTCTAGCCGGACCAGGTCATATATCACACACTATATCCCTTTCCTCCTACCTCACCTCAACGACCGTTATTTTTCTATCCAATTTCCAAATCAGATTATAACGGTATCACTATTCACCCCCTCCCCTCCCCCTTTAGCATCTTTTTCGATTCTACATCTTATGATGATCAAAAATTGAATTGATAAAAACTACTAAATTGACAGAATTCAATCTTTATCCAGAGAGCAAGACTGAAGTTAAAGTAATGGAATTTAATTACATAAAGCACTTTGGATCCTTATCGTCCTCCGTACGAGTTACCAGTACTTGGTTCTTATTCTCATTTCATAGACAATGGAGTTTACAAAGTGAATTTAATTATGGCAAAAGACTTGTAATTAATATACAAATTACGCAATTAAGAATGTAAGTTCTGATTTAGGATCCAATTGCAACTAAAGCTCAATGTCAAATACTACTACAATGAGAACAATCAAATCGTATTTCATTAAATGAGATCGATTATATAGATCCTTCTACGTTATTGAACTTTATTTTATACTATTACATCATCCAGAGCCGATCTTCGGTGTTTAAGTGACCTAGACGAAACAATCAAAATTGAGCTCTTTTATAGATTTTTTTTTTTGGATAAAAATGAGGTCTCTTTCCATATATTATTTTGAAAATCAAATTTTATATCTTGGGCGGGGGCTCAATAGCCCTCCCCCAGGACCGACTCTGATATTATCATCTATATATAAATAAATTTTATCATGTTTTATTGTTCTTTTTTTTTCATTTGATTTGTATATTTATAATAGTTTACATTGCTTAACTGAAATATTTATCGATCGTCTAAGTATATATCTATATCATTTTAAATGTGTTTCTTAAAAATTTTCCTTAATAGATGCAATTTCAATTTTCATTCTAATATTTTCATTTCTTATTTTATCAATCCTTATATGTTCACGCATCCATTTTAACATGTTCATCTCTGCAATTCTAATTTTCTGCTTATATATTTGAGTCTTAGTCCAATATTCAACTCTATATAATACGACAAGTTTAACTATTATTTTGTAAAAGAATTCTTTAAATTTTAATGATTATAAATAATACACAAAATTTCAAACTACACCAAGCATTGCTTGAAATGTTCAAACTTCAAAATTTGTGAAATTAGCTAACCAATCATATCTATGAGGTATTTGTTAGTGCAAATAAGATTAATATTAATTGTCAGTGCAAATAAGATCAATATATCTTCACAATAATATGATATAAGCATATTATCTTTTTTATATTTTTCCAATGCAAGACTTACTTTGATTGTATTCTCAATACTCCCAACAAATCTCCCCTCAGGACCACATTGGGCCCCTCTCAAGTATATCCGTCCTCAAAGGACTTTCTCTGCTTGATATTCGATCCTCAATCTGTCAGGTCTTCCTGTCTGGTCCTTTTGATCCAGCTGGACTTCCTATAAATTGTCCAATCATTTTGATCCAACTGAACTTCATGTTTGATGTCTAGTTCTCTTGATCTGGACATCGGAGTCTTACTTCCTTCGAGGTGCATGGTTTGACATGAACAATGACTCTAATACCAATTGTTAGTGCAAATAAGATTCACACATCTTCACAATGATATGATATATATTGTCTATTGTGGGCCTAAGTCCTCGTAGTTTTATTTTTAAGATTTATCGAAAAGGCCTCAAATCAATGGAGATATCTTTTTATCTTATAAACACATGATCCTTTCCATGTCTTACTAATGTGAGACTTTGATTGTATTCCTAATACTCTCAATAATACTCAATGAGGATACCATCGAAAACATCTTCCTTTCCCATTTCAACCAATAGGCATACTACTAGCGTATGTAAATCGACCATTAGTTGGTATAAAAATAAGAGGAAGGTTAGTAATGGGCCGTGAAAGGGGTCAAATTTCTCATAAGATTCAATTGTATATAATTCGTTCTGAGATTAGTGGATGAGATGACTCGACAGAATATTCACGATCGAATACTTTCGATCGATTGGATACTAGTCAGGTCGGTTCGAGATCAGTTGATGGGATGACTCAGTAGAGTATTCACGATCGAATACTTTCGATCAATTAGATATGAGCCATGTTTATCTTTCACGAGTCGATTTTATTAGATTAGCTATCTTCTACAAAGTTTTGACAGGTCAGACTTCAACTAGGCCTATGTTGGACTACAACGGGTCCTCAAGAGACTAACCGTCACTGGAGCCTCAGAAGGTCAGGCATCACTAGGTCGACCTTTAAAGGGTCGACCTTCTTCAGATCGATCATCTGAATATTAAATACTTCAAATCTGAAAGGACTCAAAACAAGTGAGAATGGAATGGAGTCGAGGAGTACCTCCATATATCCCCTCCGATGTTCAAATCAGAGATTGAAGAAATTATAGAGAAAATATAATGAGTAGAGTTTGAGAAGATTATTCGATTCCCTTCTTCTTCCCATTACCTTTATATAGGGAGAGAAGATCAAATGGTGTATATACTAGAAGAAAGTCTGATAGACACATCTTTACAGTTTATAGGAAAGATCAAGAGATGTACCTTCTAAATGTCGAGTCTCTTCGTCAGAGAGATGTATCTTCTTAAGCACCAAGTGCTTTTGTCTAATCACACACTTGAATAACGATCGAGTCGAATTCAGGTTCAATTGAAATGAATTCGGATGTGACTTAGTTGAATTTGAAATGACTGTGATTCAATTTGACCGGATCAAATACTGATTATTTTGACTTCTACCACATCTTGACTTAGACCTTGTCATGTGGTTTTACTTGTTTCACCATGTCAGTATAGAACGGTTTTGTGGCTAGTTTACAAGAAAGCATCAATTGAAATACAATTACAAACTACATCACATTGTATTTATAAATATGGAACCGCCACGTTAATGACCCTTCTCAGTTGCTCCTATTAAAGAAGGAGATAAATCGGATAGGTACTAGTATAGGCTACCTCAGCAAACCTCGACACTCTAATAGACCAACTCTCATTTTGAGAAAAGTCTATAAATATACCGTAACTAGGGATCAATCCAAGAATTTATAAGAATATGTATTGACGTTTCACCACTGCATCATAGTCCGGAGGCTATAAAAAAATATGATACCGTTACATTAACGAACCCTTTATGACTACCTCATACTTTTAGGAGGGAAGTAAATCAGGAACCCACATTAGGAAGTACATGAGTAAGGAGCGCCCCCATTGGGAATCGAACCTTAGACCTTTATGGTCCACTCTCATGCACTTACCAATTGAGCCAAGTCCTGGGTAGTTCGGAGACTAAAAAAAATATGGAACCGCTACATTAGCGGCATTCTCTAATTGTCCCTGCCAATAGAGGAGATAAATCATGATCCCAAGTGACAAGTATAAAGTAGGGAATTGATCGATAGTCTAAGACCGTGAAACTCTCAGGAATTAATTCTTTCCTACTTAAAAATTACTCTTTTATATTTACCTGAAGGCCGACTAAAAAAAAAAAAAATGAAACCGTCACATTCGCAGTCCCCTTCAACTGCCCCTACCGGTGGAGGAGGTAAATCAGGACTAAGATGACAAGTGCAAATGAGGAGATTCATCGATAGCTCTGAGTCATGACCTCTTTGGAAATTAACCCTTGCCCACTTAAGAGTTGTCTCTTTGTACTTACTAACGGAGCTAGCTCCAAGGGCTGAAGGCCGACTATAAAAAAAAAAAAAGTGGAACCACCACATTAGTGACCCTCCACCGTTGCCTCTACGTATGGAGGGGGGTAAATCAGGTCCCAGATGACTAGCGCAGAAATGCGGAGTCATCAGTAGTCTGGTCGTCACCTCCAGAAATCGATCCTTTACCCTTTCAAACTTTAATACGACTGTGCTAACCATCTGAATTTGCCCTAGGAGTAAAGGCCGACTATAAAAGATTGTATTTAAGATTGCTCAAGAAAAGGACCCAATGTTTTTTTTTTTTGCCAAATAACTTATTTGATTTGCTTTTGCGGGGGAATCACATTACAAGGTATTAATTGGTTTAGTTATTTTTGAGATTTAATTTCTTTTGAAGATGTAATAGGTTTTGTAGTCGAATGGAAGGTATATATATATATATATATATATATATATATATATATATATATATATATATATATATATATATATATATATATATATATATATTCACTTGAAATTGGGAACTAAAAAGCTAAAGAGCTTTCTCTTTTGTGATAATTCTATCATTCTGTCGCAGTGATAATTTCCTTCAAATTTGATGGAAAATTTGATATCCAATCTGAATATGAATTTTTAAATTTGGATAGGTAGACAGATCTCATATAACCCTACTCATATTCTATTCAAATATTCGATTAATTTTTTTATATTTTACTATTTCAATATTTAGTTTCTAATTTTTGTCTTCATTTTTTTTATTATTTTATTAAGAATTTAATAAATATCTATAATTTCATCTAAATAATTCAAATTAAAAAAAATATATATAAATGATAATAAGATATTTAAGTAAGGTATGAATATCCAATTCTTTAACAAGTTTAGGAATGAAGATGAAAATTGAATACTCGATGGAAATAGAGATGAATATGAATATGAATATAATAAATAGAGATGAGGGAGGATATGAAATATGATTCAATGTCATTTCTAGTGTCATAAATCGAATCGTAATCAATGTTTTCGAATTATAAATCGTAACCATTTTAAAAATAAAAGATCAATCTTTCATGAGGTGTCGAATCATCGATTTCGAACTTTCTAATTTCATCAATTTGATTTGTCAAAAAATAATTAATTTCATTTTTAACATTGTTTCTTTAAAAAAAATATGGAACTACTACGTTAATGACATCTGCTATCCAATGCTTGAATGAGGAAGGTATATCGAAAAGTGTTTGTGCGAATAACCTCAACAGCCGCAACAATTTCAGCTTCCTTAGTTTGTTACTTTATTTGAAAAAAAATTCTATAAATTCATCGTAATTGAGGATCGAACTATGAATATTAATAGTGAAGTTGGACACTTTGCAATGCTGAATATTCCTCTTTTCTATTTTTTTTTTAATTAGCATCAGGTATCCAAGTCTTTAGCCTGACTAATTCCGGAGCAATCGACTCGGCCCCATACAAGTTTTCCATCTGTCGCTAGAGTAAATCGGAAAGTGCTCACAACGGACGGTTGAACAATCTAGTTTTCTTAGGCTTAACATTTTATTTGAAAAAAATTTCTATAAATATATCGTAACTGAGATTCGAATCTTAGATACTTCGAAAATTGTATAGACTCTTCGTAGTTGCACCGGAGCTTCGGGGGCTTTCAACACAGAGAGTGCTATTTATTATTTATTTAATTACATTTGTACTCAATCAGACACCATGTACTCTGTTAGCGGGCCCGGCTCTATCGCCCTTTGACACGTCGAGCTTCCAGTCACCATTCGCCGCGTGGACACTCTGGATATACTATTTCATACTCGGATCTAACCCTTCTTTACCCACGAGTCGACGGTTCGCTGCCGCCGCCGCAGCCGCCATGACGACTCGCCGGAAGCCCTCCTCGAAACCTGTGGAGGTCCAGAGTCCGACCGTGGTTGAGGAAAAGAAACCCCTACTGGCGGAAGACCCGCCCTTGGCCCCACCGAAGCTTGGCATCATCGTCCCCGCCGCCGCCGTGTTTTTCCTCCCCTTCTTCTACCTCGTGTTTGTTCATTACCAGATCGAGCCCGGGCTTCGGAGATCCATCTCCATCAGCGCCGCCATGAGCTTCGGCGCCTTCGTCGTGGCCGTACGGATGATCCCCGTGGCGGCACGCTACGTGCTGCGCCGGAATCTCTTCGGGTTTGACATCAATAAGAAGGGCACTCCGCAGGGAGCCATCAAAGTGTTAGTTTTCTCTTACCTCCTTGCTTCTCTACCATCATTTTCTTATTTAAACCTTAGCTTTCGTTTATTTTTTGATAGTGTCATGTTGTTCTGGTGTCAATTTCTGACTCCCTGCAAGTTGATTGCTTAAAATTTACTGTTTGTCGCCGAATTTCTGATACTGGCGATTAAACTTTATTTTGTTTTACCTAAATAAAGTCTGTTTCTTTCACGCATAGGATGTTTACTGTTAGTTATATTTAACCATTGGAACACAAGCATTTCCACTTTTTCACATCTTTCGTTAAGAAGACCAAGTCCGGTTGCATATTGACGACCTGTTTGGTGAAGTTGTTGTTCGAACTCTATCCTAGTTGACAAGTTTTGACCATTTTAAATTGCAGCTTCCTGCTTTCGCAAAATCTTCATATCGAAGTTTTATACATCACTTTCATATTTATTGAGGTAATATTATTATTGACAAGGTGTATAAAATCTCCATATTATATAAATTATTAACATTTGAATCTTCTACTAGTATAGAATCATCTTTAGTTTGCCTATCATGGTTAATGCCTTAATGGTTACTCAACTAGTTGACACTATTTCAATTTTTTCACTGAACTTGCTGATATTATTGTTAAGTTGCCTTATAATGGGTGACTTCTCAGGGATCATCATAACTAAACTGACGATTATTTACTTTGTTTGTCTGTCTTGTCGATCTTTTATTGGTTCCAAAAGTTGGATTCTCTTATGCATAACTTTGTGGTAATAATGTTAGCTTGGGCAATATCTCTAGATTGCAGTACCCAAATAACTTGGAAAATAGGATGTTCTATTGCTGAATATGTGTGTTAGTTTTTTTTATGAAATTTTATTTCCATATTTCTTTGTTTAATCTAAGCTAATAAATTCAATATATATACACACTGTCATAAAACATTTGCATGATATCAACCTACTCTCACTGGAAGAAGAATTCTTGCATGAACTTAATGAAGGGACAATTTTTTTTTGAAAGGTATTAATCTGTATAATAATTTGAATATTTATGATTTTTGAGAAAAAATTATTGTAATGTCTATGTTTCATCATATTATGCATAAAGAAATTCATAATATCATGAATTGTTTTTCAGGCCTGAATCTTTGGGCATCGTTATTGGATTTGTCTACTTGGTTGTTGCCATATTGTTTCAACATTTCAACTTCACAGCAGACTCCAATGTATGTATATTTGTGTATGGAGCTCATAAATATATGTCATATTGCTGCGTAGATGTGCGTCTCTCAATGTATTTTCTGAGCTGACTCTTCAGAAATATACAAAAATAAACAATTAAAGTTCTTGTAGACTTTCTTATGCCGATATAATATGATGCACCACAATTATTATTGGAATACTCTCCAGGTAGTTGTGGTGGTAAGCAGCTTCATTTTATCTAACAGAGATTCCATTTTAGAAGAATATTGTAATACGTTAACAATGAAACAAAGGCTTTGTTCAATATTACTGAGAATCTAGGAATCTGAAGAAATACAACTATGATTTTATAGCTTCTAACTTACCTATTAGACAGTTGCTGGTCACCTGGCTGAAGGTACGTAGTATCTATTCTGAAGATTCAGTGTAGTATGTAGTGAGTTTAAGAAAATGTATTAACTGATAAATATGAGTATATAGATTTGAAGCCTTGAAAGAAACCTATAGCATGACTGATCGTGCGCTTGTTTAGGTTCTCATAGGTGTTAAATCATATGACAAACCACTAAACAGTTAATGTTGCACCTTGCAGTATCAGACCTCTTCTGCATACATGTCCTTACCAGGTCTCTTTTGCATTTGGAAGAGTTTTGTGCTCATTTCTTATGACCTTTTATTTGTACGGTGATAGAGGCAAGCATGGTCATATATGATTGCCCTTCCATATTTTAAATGTTATGTTGCATTTGATATTTATGGACTCTTTTAATGGGAGTTAACTAAAGCAATGTAGTGTTTTGATACAACACCCCTTTCTGCATTCTCTGAACATGTTCTGTTCATATAAGATGTTTTTGTAACTTGTTCAGATTTCAACTGCTTAGTGTTCACATTACGGGTTCAGAAGTCTAACATGCACTGTTGTCCTTTCTGTGGGCAGCTTTTATTTCAGATAATGCAAATGCATGATGCATTTCCTTCAGAAGTCTTATATGTGTTTATGAATTTAAGTCACTTGCATGGCTGAGCTGATTGTTTTGGATGCAGTGGCTTGTTGAGTATAATGCAGCACTGGCTTCTATCTGCTTCATGATTCTTCTGGGATTTGTGGATGATGTTCTTGATGTCCCATGGAGAGTGTATGATCTGCTGAAGCAACTTTATTGCATTAAATTTTTCTACTATTTTCTTATACTATCTTTTTTCTTGACAAGTTCCTGCATCCATGTCATCTCATTCGTCTGGAGTCAATTCTGCATGCAGTTCCCTAGATTAAGCTGATTCTGTTTTCTTTTGAAGGGCAGAAAATTGGTGCTACCCTCATTTGCAACTCTTCCCTTGTTAATGGCATATGCTGGGCATACTACCATCATCATACCAAAGCCACTTATTCGATACGTTGGAGTAGCTGTTCTTGATTTAGGTACTTTTTTGGTGGATACTAGACACATTACGTTTTACATGCACCATCTTTCACATTGTGTTGACAAATACCATCCCAGCTCTCAATTCAGAAGTGAACATGGTGTTGACAACTTTCAATTCTCTTGTAGCATTTAGCTCTCATGTTGATGAATAACATATGTAGAATGTTATACAAAAAATAAATATGTATTGTAGACATAGATGAATCTTAGGAAACAATGAAGATGTGATAGTGACATCTTCCATGTTGTTTGCTTGCAGTAAATGGCACGTCAACTCGGAATAATCTGACTAATCCTAGTTTTACTTACTATAAGAATTCAAGTTAAATAAAAGGAAATCCTAGTTGCAAAACACACATGCATGTGATTCCACATTCATACAATCTCCTTTCTGAAGGATTTTGATTTTATACATTATTTATCAATAAGAAATAAACGTTGGATTTACTGCACATACTTTTCTTTTTATTCCAGAGATTCCTAATATACTATTATACTCTAAGGCGATGTTTGCAAGGGTAGAACGGATTCCACTTATCATTCCTTTCCATTCAACTCCCATTTTTTTCCCATTCCGTTTCCTCTATGTATTGGGTTTAAGATTGAATGGAATGGAGTGGAAATAGGTATATACTGCTTCTCCTATCTCGGTTTCAACATTGCAATAAACATTGAAATGATTTGGACAATCAAAAAGAGTTATGCAAGTATGAATTTTAAAAAAGAAAATAAAAAAGAGGCGAGATGTATAATTTTTTGGTATTTAAACTTGGAATGATGATTCATTCAAATTGGACACAGATTGGAATCCAATGTGGAACAGTGATTCTCTTCCCCTTTTGATTTCCACATATCAAACATGCCACTGCCATTCCATTCTCCAAACATGAATTGTAGTTATATAGGTGAACTCCTAAGGATAGGGTTGATATTACTGTAAATATAATTCTGATGAGGTATGATTTTAACCATAGTAGACTCGAGATAAGGTTGAAAATGATACGAATCCTATATGCCTGATAAAGAGTGGTTCGACCATATTATTTATTTGTTTAATCTTGAATTTTTCAACAAAGATATTTTCTCTCAATAATTATTTCAAACTGGTTATGCATGGTCTCTATTTGGGTTCTCTGGCAACCTCTGTTGGAATTTTGTTCTAATGATTAGGTTTCATCTATCATAAGATTGATTCATGACTTTTCTCTTGTTTTTGTCTGTTTATTTGTGGGAAGAACAGGTTGGATTTACAAGCTATATATGGGCATGCTAGCAGTCTTTTGCACAAATTCCATTAACATCCATGCTGGTTTAAATGGCCTGGAAGCTGGGCAGACTGTTGTAATTTCAGCTGCAGTAAGAAGGCTACACATCTTCATATTTCTTTTAAATATTTCATTTCCTGATGAAACTAATAATAGGCAGTCAAATTACAGGTCTTAATCCATAATGTGATGCAAATTGGTGTATCAACAGACCCAGAATATCAGCAGGCTCATGCGTTTTCTATTTATCTTGTCCTTCCCTTGCTGACTTCTTCATTGGCTCTACTTTCTTATAACTGGTAATTGTAGTCAGCTCAACAATTGGTTATATGGTACTCTTCAAAAAACATCTACATAGCTTGGCATTTGGAAGTTTATGCAACAAAGTTTTTGTCCGGATACGACTGGTTCTATTTGTATGCTAGGTATCCTTCATCAGTCTTTGTTGGCGACACCTACACCTACTTTGCTGGAATGGCTTTGGCTGTTGTTGGAATTCTTGGCCATTTCAGGTATGCTCAATTCTTTTGCTTACTTTCTACTTTTCTATATATGTATATGAAGCTAGCACAACTGCAAATTCTTAGCTGTAGTTGTCTGTCTATGGACGTCGTCATAATATTTCTTTGCGCTGTAAAATTCTTTCTGAAAGTAGAACATTTAGATGGTTTGTACTTTGTACAGAGCAAAGCACATAAAAATGGTCTATCTAAAGAACTTTATGTGGGCAATTTACTCTTGATTCCTTAGTGTATATCCAGAACATAAAGTAGGCAATTGACAATATTAATAGAAAATAAATTAATTATTTTGACACATGTAGAATGCAAATATTTATAAGCACGATTGACAGATTCTGAGGGACGGACATCTTAGCATTGACTTAAAATCAGTATTTTGGCATAGAACACTATTTCTTTTAACAAGACAACCACTTCTTGCAATTGACCTGGTAAAACGTAAGATATCCGATTCCGGAGCTCATGACCTATGGAAAAGACAGATACAACAGGTGGAAGATCCTTGTTGCTAGAGTCGTATGAGATGTGTTCAGAGGGAAGGAAAAAATCACAGGCACTTGTTATTTTTCTTTCTCTACTTCACTGCCAGCTTTAAGGCTATTGAAAAAGATTCCCAAGGATACTTTTGATGCTAGTTATTCTATTCGACCATGAAGGAATTGCTCGATCGGGTAAAAATTTAGTGATGGGATTTATGATTCCTTGCAAAGAACTGTCGTCTATACCATGTAACTACATCCATATGCGTGTTAGACTTTTATGTTAATTCTCAAGTTTCCAAATCAGTCTAAGAAGTTAGGTCCGGTTAGTTTGTTTGTGTCCAAAATTGAATGTATGTTAATGGAGGTCATGCTATTTTAATAATTACCTAGACATACAAAAAGAGTATATAAGAGAGATGAATTATTGTAATGCAAACAATTCACATTAACAAAAGCTCCCCTTATTTTATTCAAACTCAAGAGCCCTTACTTTGAATTCAAGAGATGATAGATTATTTTTTAGTGGGTTAATATCTACTATAGCTAAGAACAACCTTAGAGAGAGTCCAATAAATCATTCTTAGTTCTAGCAGTAGGTATCTACAATGCCAATTATATATCATATATATATATATATATATGTATCATATTATACTATCAACTATTTGAATATTTGCATAAACATTGGATTGTTAACTCATTAACATAAATACATTTTGTGCATATCATTTAATTTCACCTCTATCCACATTAATCTTGGAGAGAGTCCAACAAATTAATGTTTCAAGTTAAAAGTTGATCCCTTAATAATGTGATCATATCTCAATAATTCGAACATATCCAATTTCAAGCCGGACTTGGAGAGAGTTCGACGACCCAACTAGAACTTAAACTCTTATTCTTTTCATATTAATGGAAGGTGTTAGCTTTACATGCACATAATTCTAAACTCTTATCGATTTATTCATGCTAAGTAACAGTTGTTTCTCTGCAGCGAGACACTCCTGCTCTTCTTCCTGCCACAAGTTTTGAATTTCCTGTACTCATGTCCCCAGGTTCGGTTAGCCTCCCATTTGTAAGTTCAGTTTCAATTATATTATTTTGTGCTAGCTGATCATTTTATTTTGTATCGTCTCTATTGTCATTGCAGCTTTTAAAGATAATTCCTTGCCCGAGGCATCGCCTACCAAAGTAAGTTCATTCTAGATCCTCTGTTAAATCATGCTTACAATCTTTACAAACCCTTTTTAGACATTGTGAGTCTTGCGTTCCTCCAGATTTGATCCTCAAACAGGACTGTTGACTGGAACAAAGGATGGCACTCTGGTAAACCTATTCCTCCGATTGTTCGGCCGGTCCACCGAAAAGATGTTATGCATCAGACTTCTTGTTTTCCAGGTGAGTTTGCAGGAATTACTTCCCCCTCCATGTCTACCAGAGCAATGAATGCTTCAATACTTTCTTTACAGGCTTTGTCATGCATTTTCTGTTTCTGGCTGAGGCATCTTCTTGCTGGATGGTACAAATGAGGTGAGATAGCAAACCTGACAAATTTACAGTTATTTTCCGACATCTCCGGCCGGTAGATTCCTTCGCCGCAACTGTTTTGCGACTCGTAAATCTTTTTCCAGTCGATACTTACTGCTTACCGAGGTGTAAAAATACCATGAGCTTATTGCATCTTCCCAATATTGAGTGTATTTCAAGTTGAATAGAATCATATTCTAACTCTTTGTGAAATGTTATTTGAATTAGAAGATTCATGGACGAGATTTCTGGTGTCTGAAACTTGTTGTAGCTTGATTTTGTAGAAACTATTCGAGATAAACAATCAAAAGATACATTTCTTTTGATTGTTCAACCAAAATAATCTACTCTTTGGAGATGTCACATTATTAGTATGGGAAGAACCATTATCAATGTTTTTTTTCCTAGAAAATTTCACTCACCCCAACAGTTAGGTCTTAAACTTTTCACTTGACCTTCAAATTTTGCTGAATTACAATTGACCCTCCTAATTTTTAAAAATCTAACCATTTTAACAATCTAAATGTGCATCCGTTCACTCTGATCGAATATTTATAACGATGTCAAATGGTATCTTATTATTGGTAAAGTGTAATTTACCTAAATCTAGGCGGTGATATGAACAGGGCCTTCTCTACCTCCAATTTATTTGTGAGAGATTTTTTTTTTTTTGAGTTTTCGGTTTGACTAATTCTGAAGATGATTAATTCGGGCTTATGTATTTTTAATGAAGTATTAAATAATTTCTAGTCGAGATTTTCATTTATCGTCAAAATAAATCAGAAAGCATTCACAATTCAACTGTTAAATCCAATAACACAATATCTCTATAAGATAGGTTTGATGTTGAAAATTTATTCCGTTTGAAAATATAAATTTTTAATTCGCATTCAGTTTAATCGAATTTATGACAACAAAAAATCGAACCATGATAATTTATAAAATATGGCACCGTATTTACCACTGTGCCCATGGAGGCTATTTGTGAGAGATTTCTGATTCTTGAGTTCGTCAACCAACGACGGCCATGGACGACCTTCTGAGTTATACTTTAAGTTGATTCCTGCTGCACATTGCTCCAAAGACTTCTGCTGAGAAAGACGCCAACTTTTTGTACTTTTATCTGTGTTAATTTATGGTTTCTTAAATGGAAGAGGCTCGTGTTGCAGTTTCTTAATCTTTTCTCAGCTTTCTAGGAAGTTTCATGGATCGCTCGGTTCAAATCGGAGTCATTTTGTACCAGAAAAAGAGTGATTTTTTTTTTCTCTCTCTCTTAAATGAGTAAAGAATAGAGCATTCTTCCAAAAGATGGGCAATAAAGAACTCTGCTGCGGCCATCCCGTCAACGTTCTTCAAAATTTCTTATCAGCTTTCGTCACATTCCATACGTCACATTGTCTCTCAATCTTTATCAAATACCTATCTGTTGCCCTACAATGCACAATTTTCTTTCCAACTTCGAAAGTTCTCCTTTTTCAGCAGGAAGTATCAAAGCAATCCTGAATCAAGAATCAGAACCCTCTAATACTCCTTTAGAAGTTTACCAAGAGCTGTGGACATGGGTTTTCTCCTGGCAGAAATCCATGGGACGACAGCAAACTTCTTATACGCTGCTCTAGTTCAAATCCATGAACTCCCTGAGCTGTTGCTCCATGCCATTTCTTCTTCATGCCACCTCTGCTTCTTGCTTTCCCTTTCTGTTATTTGGTTCGGTCAGCAATGTAATTCCGTAAAGCACTCTCAGCCTAGAGGAGATAACAACAGATTCTTGTACTACAACATTGCTCTTTTCACTTCCATGAACTTGGTTCTGTTTCATATATCCTTTTGCATTTTGGGCTACTTCTGGTACCACAGCCACGACCAGCTTCTCTTCTTTGAAGTTGGATTATCAACCAGAGCGGTTACATGGTTTGTTCTCACTGTTTATCTACATACCGGATTCTGTAAATCTAGTGTGGATAGATTTCCAGCCTTCCTTAGGATCTGGTGGGTTATATACTTGATATTATCCTGTTCTGGCCTTATTGTGGGGATTCTTTACCCCACAAAGAAAGAATTCCTGAGCATAGATCAGTTGGTGTTTCACTTTTGCTCAGTTTTTGCAGGGTTAGTCTTTAATTATGTTGGATACTTTGGCAAGAGAGTAGTCCATGAGACTATTCATGGGGAACCTCTCTTAAGTGGTGAGAATGTAAATGGATTTTCCGATGTGAATGAGACCAACCCTGTCTCTAGTTCACTATATGAGAATGCTAACATTCTTAGTATTCTTTCCTTCTCTTGGATCGGTCCCTTGCTTTCTGTTGGTCATGGGAAGGCATTGAACTTTAGAGATGTGCCACAATTAGCTACCGAGGATGATGTTCGCACTATCTTCTCGATTTTTAGAAGCATCCTTGAATCTTATGCTAGGGTTAGTCCTAATAGAACAATTACCTCATGGACATTGGCTAAGGCATTAATCTTATCTTCATGGAGTCAACTCTTATTGGGGATCTTCTGTGCACTGACGGCGACCATGGCTTCATTTGTTGGCCCCTTTCTCATTGATTACTTTGTTCAATATTTAAGTGGTGATCTGAAGTTTGCAAATCAAGGGTATCTTTTGGTTTTGGGTTTCATTTTGTCAAAGCTTGTTGAAGGACTATGTAATGTACAATATTATTTTAGGATAAGGCAGGTTGGGATCAGGCTCAAGGCCCCCCTTGTTGCAATGATCTACCAAAAGGGTCTTACTCTATCTAGTTGCTCGAGACAGAAACACACCAATGGGGAAATCATAAATTACATGAATATCGATGCTCCGGGCATTTGTTTTTCTCTTTGGCCCTTGGTTAATCTTCTGTTAGTTCCTGTGAAAGTGATGTTGGCCTTGTTAATCTTATACCCAAAGATTGGCCTTGCTTCACTCATTGCCTTGGTGACCACTCTAATCTTGATGTTAGCCAACATTCCATTAGTCAAATTACAGCAGAATTACTCGAAAAAGATTATGGATTCTAAGGATAGTAGAATGAAGGCAACTTCAGAAATCTTGAAGAATATGAGAATCCTCAAGCTCCAAGCTTGGGAGATGAAATTTTTATCCAAAATAATGGAAATGAGGAGAAATGAAACAAATTGGTTGCTGAAATCTTCATACTCATCATTTGCTGTAAAATTTTTATTCTCATGTTCCTCGATTTTTGTCGGGGTAGTGACCTTTGGAGCTTGCATGCTTATGGGGATTCCTTTGAGAACAGGAAAAGTTCTAACAGCACTTGCGATATTTCGGGACCTGCAGAATCCAATTTATAGTATTCCAGGCTTCGTATCTGAGTTAGTTCAAACCAAAGTTTCTCTTGGTAGAGTTTCAGCATTTCTTTGTCTTGAGGATTTGCAACCAAATGTTGTTCAGAAGCTCCCGAGAGGTAGCTCGGAGGTCGCAATCGAAATCGAACATTGTAATTTCAGTTGGGATTCCTCCCTCGAAAATCTTACTATAAGAAATTTAAATTTCAGTGCACTACAAGGAATGAAGGTTGCTGTTTGTGGATCTGTTGGTTCAGGTAAATCAAGTTTACTGTCGTGTATTCTAGGCGAAGTACCAAAGATTTCGGGAACTATTAACTTGTGTGGCAAAGTAGCTTATGTCTCCCAATCACCCTGGATACTAAGTGGTAGCATTCAAGACAACATAACTTTTGGTAATAAAATGGATGCAAATAAATATGACAGAGTTCTTGATGTATGCTCTTTGAAGAAGGATTTGGAGGCCATGCCTTTTGGAGATCAAACAATTATAGGGGAGAGAGGCATTAACTTGAGTGGGGGACAAAAGCAACGCGTGCAAATTGCTCGAGCTATTTACCATGATGCTGATATTTATTTATTTGATGATCCATTCAGTGCAGTTGATGCTCACACAGGATCTCACCTCTTTAAGGTAACTGATTCGATACTATTTGTTTTTCTTCCTTCTAGCCACATAATAGAGAAAGCGAGAGCGCGTGTGCATATAAGAAAGCAAGCTTTTTGCGTATGCAATGCATTGCCTTGATCTGATTTGAACGACACTAATGTACATCTTTGTTACTGAAGGAATGTTTGCTTGGACTTTTATCTGAAAAAACAGTGGTTTATGTTACTCACCAGGTGGAATTTTTACCTTCAGCTGATCTTATCCTGGTAAGTAGTTCTGCACATGCAAATTTGCATCGTTGCTTCGATATTTGCCAGGTAAACTTTATTGTTTAAATAGGTATTAGAAGATGGAAGGATTGCTGAATCGGGCAAGTACAATGAGATGCTAAACTCCGGAACAAAGTTCATGGAACTCGTTGTTGCCCATTCCAGTACTTTGTCAGCACATAACTTGATAGAACATACAAGTGATGTTTCGGAAGGTGGTTCTTCTATGAAATCTAGTGCATCGATTTCTCGAAAGAAGGAATTACCAGACGAGAAAAATGATGAATCAAAGGAAGTTATGCAGAAGGGACATGGACAAGATGAAGAGAGAGAGATTGGCAAAGTGGGATTATGGGTTTATTGGAGGTATATTACAATGGCATATAAAGGAGCTCTTGTTCCACCGATACTGCTGGCTCAAATACTCTTCCATGGATTTGGGATTGCAAGTAATTATTGGATGGCTTTCGAATCTCCTCGATCAGATGAATCACAACCTCCTGTCAGTGGCTCGACTCTTATATCTGTCTATGCTGCATTAGCTATTGGGAGCGCCGCTTGCATCCTCCTAAGGTCTTTGTTTACTGTAATTTCTGGATATAAGACTGCAACAATCTTGTTTAGCAAGATGCATTCATCCATTTTTCACGCTCCCATGTCATTCTTTGATTCCACTCCCACCGGGCGCATCTTAAATAGAGTATGTACCAATTTTGTTTTATCATTCAACAATATCCTTCTCATGCTCCTGTCTGAGAAATGCTTTTGCTAGTGTAGGCGTCGACCGATCAGAGTAGAGTGGATACGAGTCTTCCTTCATCAATTGCCTCCTGTGCATCTTCACTTATTCAACTTCTAGGGACGATTGCAGTAATGTCCCAAGTTGCATGGCCAGTTCTCATCATCATTGTTCCTATTGTAGCAGCTAGCATTTGGTATCAGGTATTTTCAAGTGTTCCAACTTTCGATGTTTTATATGTTTTCTTATATTGTTCATCGCTCAGCAATACTACATAGCCACTGCTCGAGAACTCTCGAGGTTGAAAGGGATTCGCAGAGCTCCTATAATCCAACATTTTGCGGAGTCGATGTCAGGATCAGTTTCAGTTAGGAGCTTTGATAAGGAAAAGGAATTTGTGAACACCAACTATAATCTAACAAATGATGTATCTCAACTCGAGTTGCATAGTGCCGGTGCCACTCAATGGCTTTGCTTTCGCCTCGAGATGTTGTCGACACTTGCATTTGCATTCTCTCTGATATTTCTTATCTGCATGCCTGAAGGTGTAATCGACTCCGGTACTTGTCTCATTCGATCATCTTATTACTTTGTCACCCGGAAAATGCATGCCTGTGTTAACCGTTACATCTTAAATGCTTCTATCTCCTCTAGGCATTGCTGGTGTTGCCGTCAAATATGGACTTAGCTTGAATATGACACAGATATCGCTCATTTGGATTATGTGCGAGGTCGAAGATCGAATTATTTCTGTGGAGAGAATCCTACAGTATACGAGCATTCCTAGTGAACCACCTCTCTACATCGATGAAAATAGACCTGATCATAGCTGGCCATCGAAGGGGGAAATAGAGATTCATGACTTGCAGGTAAACTTGGCTTTCTTGTTATCAATCGATCATCGATCTCCATTGCTGCATTATCTTCATTCTATCGTCGCTTTTGATGACTACTAATATGATGTATCGAACAGTTCTTGCTGGCTATATATGTTAACTCTTCTTTAATTCTGATATAAACAATAAACACACTCGATATATAGGCGAAATTCAGTTTGCATGAATGCCAATTCTTCAAGGAATTTGATGCTGAAGTACTTCTAACTTGTCGAAGGTACGATATGGCCATGGCATGCCATTCATTTTACGGGGTCTCACTTGCACTTTTCCTGGAGGAACAAAGACTGGAGTTGTTGGAAGGACAGGCAGTGGCAAATCGACCGTCATACAGACGATATTTCGTATCATCGAACCTACAGTCGGCCATGTATTCATAGATGGCATCGACATTTCGATCGTTGGGCTACATGACCTGAGATCCAGATTGAGCATTATCCCACAGGATCCAGTCATGTTCAAGGGAACCGTGCGCAACAATCTAGATCCACTCGAAGAATGCACCGACGAAGAGATTTGGAAGGTGCTAACTGTTGGCTTTTTGCTAGATGATTACTTTGAAAACCCATTTCATTTCGATGTATTTCTCGTTATTATGTTCTTCGTAGGCTTTGGATCATTGTCGACTCGGAGAAGAGATACGGAAGAAGGAATTGAGTCTCGACTCGAAAGGTATGTTACCATTCATAATGGTGATAAACTGATACTAGAATCAGTAACATGCCACAAAAATGTGCCTACTGAATTTTTAAGCATTTAACAAACAAGGTCGGCGACGATTTAGTTTACCTTATTATCGGTGCTAACTGATGTCTATCGCGCATGCAGTGACGGAAAATGGCGAGAACTGGAGTGTCGGCCAGCGCCAACTTGTATGCTTAGCAAGGGTACTCTTGAGGAAAAGCAAGATACTGGTTCTGGATGAAGCAACTGCCTCAGTTGATACTATCACTGATACTGTAATCCAAAAAACTCTGAGACAACAATTCTCCGAGTCGACAGTTATAACCGTTGCTCATCGTATCACTTCGGTTATTGATAGCGATATCGTCTTGGTACTCGATAACGGTTAGTGTTTCAAAATGATTTGTAGCTTCTTTTACATTCTCCCCGATAAGTTATGATCTATCTGACCACTATTTTTGTTGAGCAGGAGTGGCAGTTGAACTTGACAACCCGAAAAAATTGATCAAGAACAAGTATTCCTTATTTTCGAAGCTAGCCTCTGAGTACACTACCAGATACGTTTAGGATTTATCTTGAGCTTCTTTGAGTTCTTTTTGTTGCGATTCGGAGGCTTTCATCCTTGTATGAGAAGTAGTCTCTGTGTTCGGACAATATTTATTCTGAATAATATTCAAGAAAGGTATATTTGACTATACGAATAATTTGTTGGATAATGTGGAAGAATATTAACTAAATGTTTGTCACAAAAATAATGATTTTATTATACCAATGACATGACAAACAAATTGATCCCATGCAAAATAATAAAATAGAAAAACAGCAAAATATTAAAATGCATAAATAACAAACTATGTGATGCGGTTGTTTTTTTTATCCCTTTTGTCGGGCCTTCGAGAGAGGGTGGGTTCTCATGACGATAACAGTAATCCTATCCAAACCAACACAATTAGACGATCGGTGTTCCGATTACGATCCTCTGATGTTTAAGTTATATCAGAGAAGAATGAAAATGAAATATTGAACGTAGCTTGTAGAAAAAGTGAGATCAGAATAAGTTTTCTTACCTCAATCGACTCTTATAGAGAGACTTGACCTTCCCTCCTTGTCTTCCTCTAGCTATGTCCTATGGTGGACTATTAGGGAATAACTGTTATAGGGAATCTCTACTTGACTGACCACGTGTTCCAGGACTATCATAGAGAGAGATAATTAGGGGATCAAATGTGACTATTGTCGAGAGGAATCTCCTCTGTGGTCACTAGGTAACCAACTCTTTCAACTCTCGACTTCCTGATCTGTTAAGTTCCCAACTCTTGTAAATCCTTGGCTTCTCATACACTCGACTCTCAACTCCTCTTGCTCCCGAGGTTCTAGCTCTGCAAGCTCTCACCTCCTCGAACTCTCTATTCTAGGGCTCCCAACTCTTTGAGTCCGCGACTTCAGTGGCTCTCAACTTCTCATACTCCTCGAACTCTCTGCTTAAGAGGTCTTGCTTAAGAGGTCTAACATGTAGCATTTTCCTTCCGTATCACTATGCTATAAACAAATAAATTGAATGAACTCTGTAGAAATAATTTCCAAAGCTATCGTTGACTATATTTAAGCAACCAATTATAATATTAATCAAATCTCGACAATGATCTTAAGTCTGTGAATATGAAGGAAAAAAAAAAAGAATTAGCACAAAGTGTAAAGTGGAGTGAAAGAAGACTTGCATATTTTTATGTTTTGAACACTATTAATTATTACTCTTCAACTCTTATTCTTTCATTAATTATTTCCATCTTTTCTTTTTAATTTTTCATTGTTAACATTAAACACATCACATTCCTACTTTAATATATATTTCAACATAACTAACAACTTTTGATCCACTCATTTAGGATGTCATAAAGTGAACGATCTATAATTTCCTTGATACGAAACATATCATATATAAATATAAGATAAGAATGAATTATTCATAATCCATCCATTAGACATGTCTTACTTACACAGGGTGAATTACCTGGCAATCTATCTTATACAAAAGATATATATATATATATAGTAAATGACTTGCAATCCACCTTACGATGTGCCTTATATGAAAATAAAATGAGATTCACAATCTATCATGTGACAAAAAATATTTTAATTTTGATTGAAGATTATGATGTAGGGATCCCGAGCAATAAACAAAATTCGCAGTGAAAAACTTAGGATCCCTCCAGAGATCCAAGAAAAAAAAATATACTCATTTCAATTATCGATTCTATCATATAGGAATCGAGATTACCTTCGAAGCGTGCCCTTCGAATTCCAGTCAGCAACACTTGCGGATCTCAGCGTGGTCAGAATGTCCACGCCTCTACGGTGCACACACACACGATCTTGGAGAGAAGAGGTAAGCCCTTTCGATTGTGCTAGCAACCACTCCAAAGTCTCACTTTTCCACTCTATACTTGGCCCTCTTGTGTTGTGAACGAAAAAAATAAAATCTAATTTTCCTTTTTATTGTCCACGTTGAAGAAAAAGAAGCAACCATAATACACCTTAATGAGACATTAAATACACTTCCTTATTCTCCATGGTAAAAGAAAGGAAGTCAATTAATGCTCATTAAATGCACATCAATGAGTTTTAAATCTCATTTAAAACTCCATTTATTAATTCGTGTATTATATATTATTAATTCGTGTATTATTCATTTTAGCCTTCTTCTCTTGGTTTGACTTGAGTCTAACTCAACATAAACCAATTTGAGTCCAACTCAAATTTAGTCAAGTAATGAGTCTTACTCATTCTAATTAATCCAATTAACTAATAATTCATTTTAGTCAAACCAAAATGATTTTCTCTCCAAAATAATATATTCTTTGTGTGTGACCCTATAGGCTCTCATAACGTTGACAATGTATCCAAAACCATTTTAGATACATAAGCAATGAGCGACATCTAGCGATACATCATTACTACCCAAGTGATGAGAATGTCGAGATCCGACAATCTCTTCCGTGATTATTATCATATGACAGTGTCCTTCTATCCTTGATATCTCAGATCAATCAATGAGGCATAGACCGTGTCACCCTCTTATCAATCTTTATGTTTCTTGATCCCCAAGTAGACTCACTCAAACAAATGAGCTCAATATCTCATATTGACTCATTTGAGCATGGTCATGCATTTCGTGGTCCTACTCTATCAAGAGGCCAAAGATATCACTCCCGTCATATGGGATGGATAGATCTCATCTACATCACTCACATCCCTCCGCATAATTCGTTACATACTCAGTGATCGTCGTTATAGTCACCCAATTACGGTGTGACGTTAGACGATACCAAAGTACATAACTTCTTATGTAGGAAACCGTAGTGACTTCAGGTCTAAGGACTATTCATACCAATAGTCACATGAGAAAGTATATGACACTCATATAACGATCCATGATACTTTCTCATGGTGGGTCAATTCAGTATATATAGTCTCCAATATATATACCCATGTATCAATGTGATATCACATATCCATGACTTGTGAGATTAAGTCATCTATTGACCTACATGCTAGTCTCAATGTATCAATATAATCCTTGTCTATTAATACAATACTCGACTAGGAATATTTAAGAATAGTGTTCTCTACAGCTTCTCATAATCAATTCTACCAATTGATATACTGTAGATAGCAACCTACTATTCATGGGCATTATTATATTTATTTAGCTGACACACGCATAAAGAAATATAATAATCAATCTTTGCCTTTATTAATGCAAGAATATAATACAAAAGTTTCCCTCATCAATCATCTCATAATTGACACTAAGGGCTCATACTAACATATAAACAAGCAGGAAAGATTCAAAAGCCCTCTTAAAATCACCGAGCAAAAGCTCTATATTTATAGAAAATGATTTAATTATTCAATATGAATAATCTTGCAACTTTTATAATTTATAGAATCAAAACTCTAAGTCTCCACAGGGATGGTGCATTGGTAAGTACGGTACTGAATTTGTACAAGGAGTAAAATTCAATCTCCCGCATCAATGAGTTATTTAATGTCAGCGCTGAGTCATATCCTCTACCGCATTTGTCATCACATCAACGTCAATGATCACTCGTGATTTATTCCCTTTTATATTTATGAGTTCAAGGTGAGGGATTGTTAGATTTACAGTTCTAATCTTTTGCATAAAAAATCAAAGTTCTATAGCACCAGGATTATATTTATTATTTGTTTAAAAAGTTACATAATTTGCTACAGGCGTTAAGTCGAAGTTCTATTGTAATGTTCAGTCATAGGCAATCATCTCGACAAAATTATTTTTGTTATGTATTCCATTCGAATTCTCATAAAGGTTTGTGCGCTCTTTAAGGGAATTATTTTAAATTTTCTTATTTTATTTTAAATCTTAGATTGATTTTTGTAAATATCATTTATTATTTTTCATAAAATATAACAATTTGATAAATAACAAACAACAATATATAATTAATTTTCTTTTAAAGAATAATAAAAATTATGAATTATTATCACTATTATTTTTTCTAATCAAAGTTTAATTTAATTTTTCAATCTAAATATTATTTATTTTTAATGATCATACTGTTATGTTTGAGAGGTGTCTAAGACAATCGTCTTATGACTATTTATTTGATAAATAAAGATACACTATTTGAATGCACATTTCATATTTGTTTGATTTGATCTTAAACTCATTTATTAAATGTTCGCAATATGATTCATAGCATTAGAAAATTTATAATTGGATCACAACTAATGAGTATCTCTATATGTGTAATTATGAAGTATTGAAGTAATCCCTAGTCGATGAATTGATGAGTTCGAACACCATCAATTCTGTGAGACTATCACAGGTTATACTCCTTGATTTATCCAAGCAGCTGCTTCTCACTGGCTGGAGACATTGTGATGTCGAGATATAAACGTGGATGTTGGTTATGAGTAACTAGTTCATTGGAGTGACCTGTTGTAAGACTTCACATGGTTCTCTACATATAAGATATGTCGATGAAGTTCTTATTGCAGTTCGAGTGCGAGTTTCCTTCGACTTGAGGTATTCAAGTGATCTTGGTCATGGAGACTTATACTTTAACATCTTAGTCGATACATCTCTACGGAGGTATGGGTAAGGGATGATTGAGTATAAGTTGAAGTATGATTGAGTATAAGTTGAAGTATCCAAAGGTGATTGAATAGCCAACAAATGAATCATCACTCCTTGTGAGGAGATGTATACTCTATGACCACTCGTCGGATTGTTACTCAAAGTCTTTGGCTAAAGCATCGCATATAAAGAGTATGATACTCTTGGATACATGTCAAAGTAATTAGAAACCGCTGGATGAAGAAGTATTACTTAGGCTAGGTATGACATAGTCAGCCTAGTGGGGACTGACACAATAGACTATGTCCTGAACCAAGTGAGTATAAGACGAGTCAAAGGAACAAGACATGATTCATTATAGTTACTGAAGGGTTCGAAAATGATTTCGAGATCAATTGTTGATTTTTCGATTAATTCAGAATTATGATGTACTACTAGGTGTCACTAATGATCGTTCCATAATTAATGGTTAATTATGAACGACCAACATAAACCGAGAACCTATAAGGTCACACGCATAACGAATCCTTCGAAGAGACTTAAAGACGAGTTTGAGAATTGGATTCTCAAGATCGAGAGAGATCAAGTTTGGTTGGATCAAACACATGACAAATATAGAAATATTTATCAAGTTGGAAATACGAAAGGAACATGTCTTGTGAAGATGGGTTGGGCCTTAAGAGGTTTAATCATAAATCAAACCCGTTTGATTTAATTAAATAGACATTCTTTTGGTTAAGGGCTCAATTAGGATTTAATGGATGAAATTAAATCTTAATGGTTATAGACTTATGGATTTGATCCACTAATCTATAACTCATTAGGTTTAGAGCCAATATAAAGAGTTATAAAGGCTAAAACCTAATAATTGATCGTGCTTAATCCCCTCATCTTCTTCCTTGCTGCCTACTCCATCTTCTCCTTCCTCTTATTGCTGCCAACAAGAGTTGTTGGGGTTTTCCTTGCTGCCGGCCCTAGCAAGTTCATCTCTTGCTTTCGGTCCAACCAGCTCCTTCTCAAGGAAGTGGGGAACATCGACTAAGGCTTGGAACAAAGATTTCTTCCTTTGTCCCCTTGGCCAAATCTAGAAGAGTTGGATTTTGGAGCTTGCCGTCGGCCACCAAGGAAATAAGAGTTGTTTTCTATTTTGTTGGGTCACTTTTCTTACTCTCCGATCACCCGACCTTCTTACTTCGTCTAGTAGCGAAGAGAAGGTCAAACTCGTGGCTTAGAGAAGTCGTCCCTTCAAAGATTCGGCGTGAACACGAGTAGAGACGAAGCTCCACGAGCATCGTACGGTTGATGTCTTTCCAGCTCAACATCATCCGAAAGGTATACCTATGATAAAATTTGTTTTATTCTTAATTTAATATAAAATTTTATTTGGCAAATATGTCTGCACGTGTTGTAATCTTGTATGTTTGGATGTGTATATTATAATAATTTAGAAAATTATTATATTTTATTCCGCTGCGTTCGTTTATGAAACGACAAAAATACATTTACGGGTCGATCGTAATCCAACACATACAATAATTAATTTATAGAACATTTAAACAAAAAAATGTAAAAACAATCTTAATCCATCTACTATATCCTAATTAAACAATCATAAATTATTCTTCGTCTTTTTTTGTTTTTTTTGTTAAGTGTTTAAAATTTCTATCTACGTCGAAGGTCTTTCCAAAAGTTGAAAATCTGTCCAACTAGCAACCCCTTGTCATCCGTCCCAGGGCTATGGCGAGAGGGAGAGTAAATCACGGGGAGACTTTGTCCCTAGACACGGTGGCAAGGTAGAGAGGAGTCATCTGACGCCAGGGGGATTTTAGACCCCTCATTCGGAATCGACCCCAGCCCGTTTCCAAAGCGACCATCCTATTTTACCATTGTATCATCTCCGAGGGGACTACGTCGAAGGTCTTTGCTATAGAGCATCAAGGCGTGACGGTGACAATATTGGTAAAAATGGCGAGTGTTGATAGGTGACTCCGACGACGAGAGGGGAGTTGACGGCACTAAGATAAACGACAGCATGAGAGGATTTTAGTGGTTTTTTTTTAATAAAAAAAGCATTTAGAATTTTTGAGATTAAAACAAATACATTGATGACAAAGGGGAAACCCTCGGGCTACTCTTGCCCGTCGATGATGAAAAGATGATAAATCATGAATAATCTTCGGCTTTGACTCATTAGCTTGTGCGGTAGAAGGCAGATCCTAGGTAGGCATGTCCGTCTTGCAAATATGAGAAATCGACCTATGCTCCATTGATGACAAAACTACACTGCATTAGCCAACGCACCTTCGACTAAAACAAATACATTAAGGTTCTGTTTGATATGTCGTAATCTGTCTTGTAATGTTATCCAGATTACATTTTAAATATATTTCTTTATTTGTTACTGTCTTAACATTGTAATGTAATGTAATCTAGATTATAAAAGACACTAAAATTTTGTAATCTGAATTACAAAGCAAAATCTATACAATCCAGATTACATTACAGGTCATAATCTGAAATGTGTTGGACACTCAACAATGGAAGTCGATCGTTGTCGCCATCGATCGGTCGGTCGTCGTCGGCCCCAATGACCGACGATCGGTCAGCGACTGACGACGATCGACAATGGCGGCACCGGCGATCGGGCCGGCGGATCGACGATCGCTAGCGACCAACGACGGCCACGACGACCACCGGCCCGGTCGATCGCGGGCGACCACCGCCGGCCACCGACGATCGACGGCCAGCGATCGACGGCGTCGGCCGCCGACGACCGATAACGCTTGGTCGCTTAAGAATCGACAACGACCGTCGTCGTCGGCCGTCATTGTCGGCCGATCCGTCGCGACGACCAACCACTAACGACCGGGCGATGACGGTCCTATCGTCGTCTCGCTGTTATCATTCTCGCCGGTAATTGTCGGTCGGTCGTCGTCGATCGCTGTCGTCGTCATCGTCGTTGTCTTCGTCATCATCGTCGATCCATTCCTATCGTCTTTGTAATGGACATCAAATAAAAGAATATAATGATCTTTGTAATCCAAGATTACATACAATTTTTATCCAAACATAGTAATGTAATCAAGATTACATTGTATTCCATTACAACTTGGACTACATTACGTCCTACCAAACGCAGTCTAATTGGAGAAGAGGAAGTCACCGACAATTTTATAGAAAAGTCCAGTAAATTTCAAAAATTACAACAACTCTCCTATCTATTTATTTCTTTTCTATTGTAACACTTTTAATATACCAGTAGAACATGTATAAAATCATCTCCAGTAATTTAGTGACCGAGAGAACTCTTGCTCCGAGTCCAAGCTGTGGCACCTTGAATGTTGCTCTTCTAAAAAAGTCGAAAATAGATCATCATCATCATCATCATCATTATCATCATCATCATCATCATCAAATTCTTCAACTTCTTCACGATGTTCCGAAGCAAATTCTAGTTTCTTATCGAACCTACCCTTTGTCAAACCTTGCAATCTCGTTTCGACTTCTTTCATGTTAGGCCTCTGTGCTCCTCTAACCCTCAAGCATTCCTCCGCTAAACCGATCACTTCGTCGAGCTCTTGCTTTGTTCCCTCTTCCTTTACCCTCCTCTCTAAGATATCGAAAACACATTTCAATTTTTTCGCATAATTGAAGTACATTACCAAATTCATCTCCTCATATCTAGTCGAGAAGACCGGCTTCTTGCCTATTAAAAGCTCCAAAAGTATAACTCCGAAGCTATAGACATCGCTCTTCTCTGTCAATCGTCCAGTGTCATAGTACTCGGGATCCAAGTAGCCAAAAGTACCTTGAATTGTTGTGGTCAGATGTGTTTTATCGACCGGAATCGACCGCGAAGTTCCGAAATCTGAAACTTTTGCAGTGTAAGTATCATCTAAGAGCACATTCGATGTCTTCAGGTCTCGATGGTATATCGATATAGAAGCAGCAGAGTGTAGATAAGCAAGTGATCCCACAACTTGCGATGCAATTCTCAGTCGATCCTCCCACGATAACGAGGATCTATTGCCCGGGCCATGGAGATGATCGGAAAGAGCTCCGTTGGTGATGAACTCGTATACTAGGAGCGGCACCTCCGTCTCCAAACAACATCCATAGAGCTTGACTATATTTCGATGATTGATCTGAGAAAGAATTGCAATCTCATTTATAAACTGATTGATCTCTCTCCCGACTGCGATATTCGATCGTTTAACGGCGACGACGCGCTGATCGGAGAGGATGCCTTTGTACACGGTGCCATGGCCTCCGTGTCCGAGGATCCTCGTCTCGTCGAAGTTGTCGGTCGCTTTCTCTAATTCTTTCAAAGAGAAGATCTTGGCTCTGCCTGTGTTGTTCTCATTAGTCAAGAGTAGCTTCTGCAACAACAGGCCATGGTTTTGGTGGAAGTATCGCTCCTTCAACCTCTTCAGTTTCAGCACCTTCAATCTTTGCTTGAGAAAGATTGCAGTGGCCGAAACACAGAGAAGTCCGATGGAACTGCTCACTCCGGCGAGGATACCTGCATTATATCCATTGATCATGAATAATTCAGTATCTTCGTATATATACTCTATACTGATATATTAATTAATGATATACCTATGATCGTTGTTTGCCCCCTCTCTGAAATCGGTGGACCTGAAAAATTCAAATAAATAAGATAAATAGAACGATATATAGAACTTGCATGAACCCTCTGTTCGTTAGAACCTCTTCGTTAGAATCATCAATCTAGTAATTTTTATCGATCTGTTCTATGATCATACCTTAGTCACTATACCATTTCTGTGGAACTCTATATATATTGTTATCGATATACTAATAAATTGAGAAATTAAATAGAAATTTTAATAGTCAATTGGTGTAATTGATTAATTATTAATAATTTTATTTATTCAATAATATCAAATAGATAAGTTTTATATCATATAGAAAGTTTAGAAACTTGGATTTATAAAAAAGAAAAAAAAAATAGATAAATAAATAAATAAAAGAGAGAGGGAGAGAGAAAGAGGATGACCTTGGCAGCCATCGGAAACATACGGATTTCCATGGTGGCCATGGGAGCAATTGCAGCGATAACCGGAGCGATCGGCGGTGGACACATCGACGCAGATGCTCCGGCGGCTGAAGCACGCGTACTGAGTCGCATTCTTGCTCTCGTCGCTGAGTTTGACAGCATCCTTGCAGGGCAGCTGTTGGATCGCCCACTCATACACCATCCGCTCCTCCAAAAATTTGTAAGGACCGCTTCTCGGATCGATGCCTCCTTTCCGCAGCACATCCTCTCCCGGCGTCTGGTCTATTCTTTGAAGCCACACCAGACCTTCCTCGAGAAGCACCTTCATCACCTTAAACAGGCTCGTTTTTGAGCCACTGAACATGAGCATCCCCTGGACGCACACCATGTGGAAGCTCTCTTCCTTGTAGCAGCCTTCTCCGAGACCGAAGGGGAAAGGAACAGTGATGTTTCCGCACATTTTTGGACAGTCTGATACGGGACCTTGAGGTGACTCCGGCGACGCCGTCTCCGTCGGCGATGATGCTGAATGAATATTATTTTAGCGCTTTTGGTTACGACTTTAACCGAAGAAATTAACTGTGTGTGATTAATTATTACCTTTGCAGCCGCCGGTGATGTAAGGATTGCCGCGATAGCCTAGCTTGCAAACGCAGTAGTAACCGAGGCCACTGGTTATGCTGCCGGAGCAAAAGCTGTTGTTGCTGATGCAGGCGTAAGTAGAAGTATTGTTGATGGCTTCCTCGCAGGATGATGAGCCGTTGATGGCCCACTCCAGTGAGTCCTCCGCCGACGGGATGCTGTCGTCGGAGAAGATATCCGCCTTCTTGAAGACGTATTCATCTTTGCGGGAGAAGAAGGCCTTGACGCTGGAGGTAGGCTCCGAATTCTGGCTAGCGGACCGGTCGATGCGGGTGAGTTGGATCGCATACGGACGGATCGACGGTGGTAGGCTGATCTGGCAGCAGCCGATCCCGCCGCAGCTCCCTTCGGCCGCCGTCAAGTCTCCGTCGTCGATGCAGATGGTGATGCATCTCCCGATGGTATTGTTTCTGTCGTCCATAAGTAAGGCGGTGGCGCTGCACCCGACGACGGTAAGGGCGGTGACGGAGGAGAAGAGGGCGGCGAAGGGCGCCTCTGTCCAGCCGGTGAAGAGGTAGCTCGATTGGTTGCTCATGGTGGCGATTCCGAGACGGACGTTCATGATGGGGGTAGGCAGAGAGATGCTGAGCACCTCGGTGGGGACGCCGCCGGGAAGGAGGAGCTTGGTAGGGTAGGCGTCGCGGTCGCAGAGGAGGCCAAAGCCGGGGCGGAAGCAGCCGCGCTCGATCCCAAAGGGGTAGCGGATGGCGACGTCGCCGCAGCTGCTGGAGCAATTAGAGGGAAGGTGGAAGGCAGGTGTACTGCTGCTCGAATTAGGGCTTGCGCCATCGGAGATCGCCATGACCAGCAGCAGCAACAGCAGCGCTACTAATCCATGCATCGCCATTGCGCGCTCTCTCTCTCTCTGTCGTGAGAGAAAATAAAATATCAGGCGGTAAGCGCGTTCGATGACTCGGTCTTCTCGGCGAACGGTGGAAAATTTGTGTCCGCGTATTTTCTCTTTTTTTTTCAGAAAATAAAAAATAATTTTTTAACGTTTCCTATTTTTCAACCAAATTAAAATTTTATTTTCTAAAAAATAAAAATGAAAAATGCTATTTATTTTCTAAAAAATAAAAATAAAAAACACTCCTATCAAATGCTTTCTTACTCTTCCTTTCCTTTCTCTAACTTCCTTCTGAATAAAATTTAAAATTCTTTTTCTCTTACTTATTCTTCTCTCTTAAAATATTTTTCGTAATAAGTTTACGACTTACAAGTAGTTCTCAGGGATGTCCCAGTTGGTAAGTACAAAGAAGTAACTCTTAAATGAACATGAGTCAATTTTTGAAGATTTCATTGCCCTATAGACTATCGACCAACTCTTTCTTTGCATTTGTCACTTGAGATTCTGATTTACCTCTTCCGTCGATAGGAGCAACCGGAGGAGCCCACTAATGTGACGATTCTATTTTTTTTCTAATAGATTTACGAGTGTCCATAGTGGGTGGAGATATATTCCAAAAGAATTCATCTTCCTGGACTATCGACCGATCCCCTTCTTTTACACTTGCCAATTGAGATCATGATTTACCTCATCCACCGGGAGGGACAGTCGGAGGGAGTTGCTAATATGGCGGTTCCATATTTTTTGTAATAGGTTTACGGTATCTGAGATTCTCGGATAAATACTTGTAGTCATCCAATAGTTTTTTTGAATATCATCAGTTCTCCCAAAAACTATTAATTTTCGAATATTATTGGTTCTCTCGGATACTACTTATTTTTCCAACCACCATCTAGCCTTCCAAGTATTATTAATTTTCTTAAGCATCGTCTGTTCTTTTAGACGCTATTAGTTTTCTTGAACAGTGAATCCTACGAGATTTCTCGAGTGTCATCGATTCTCTTGGTCATTCTTGAGTCTATCAAGCATTGATAATATTCTTGAGTACTATCAGTTCTTTTAAATCCTCACTATCTGTGATATAAAAGGTTGGAATCCAACCTGGATCCTCTTAGTCGCCTCGGACCATCGTAGAGAGATAAATCACTAGATTTTTTATCCTCGAGACTAAGAATCAGCGTGGATGACGACACTCAAGATTTACTTCTGAGAATTGATCCGTTATCCTATGATACAACGTCTGTATATCTTAACCGCTAGACTCTTTCCGACATAGGAGGCATACCAAGACAATTCTATTTAAAATGTATATTTTGATTCTCTCAACTCTCAACGTATAGTAAAGAAGTATGTCAAAGCATACAAAGAATCAGTGTAATGATTGTTTTCTAATATAATGCTCTGCATTAGGAATACGACAAGTGGATAGATTTGATCGGCAAATAAAGAGGGGATGATTTATTTATTTTTTAATTTGATAGATAAATATAATTTTTCTTTCTTTAAATTTTCTTCACTTGTTTTTTTTTTTTTCCGATTCTATTACTTTTCTCTTCCTTTGTTGACTCAGACATCAAATTAACGTGCACATCAATTTTACTGTAGAAATTGATCGCCGACGCATTGCCGCTATGTCACTGGATTGACTCGGATGAGACTTGAGAGTGGAGAGCCATCCGCCTCAACAATAGTCAAAGCCTAAATATTTGGACAATAAAAATAAAATAAAATAAAATAATCAACACCAAGCCATCATTTTATTTTACCTCTGTTATTTACATTTTTTTTCAAAAGCCTCTCCGCAAACATCGGAATCCGAATTTAATGATCTTCATCGATCTATTCCATGATCATTATAAGAGAGATAAATCATAGAAGATTCTATAAGTCTTGACGTAGTGGACAAGACATATAGGGGTCATCTGAATTCAAGAAAGGATTTTAGACCTCTTTCGAAATCGATTCATGTCACTTCCGTAAACACCGTCATACCTTAGCCACTACGGCATCCGCGTGGGGACATCAAAAGCCTCTCTCTTAAGACTTTGGGTGGTTATCAAGGATAATCTTAATTATTTATCAAGATTATCCATACTAATTTTATTTGATTAAAGGAATAAGTGATTTCTAGATAATAAAGTATGTGTATGCTCCCACGGGAAGGGCCTAGTTGCTAGCACATACAGACGTTGCATCAGAGGACAACGAGTCAATCCTTCACAAATGTGAGAGTGTCGTTCCTCCATACGCTAGTTACTAGTCTCAATGGTCAAAGACCTACCATGATTTACCTCCCTTACGATGATCCAGAGGCGAACTAGTAGAGGCCATTAGGTTGGAGGATTCCAACCATTGCATCAGTGTATCACGTCAACAAATGTGATATACAATCCGAAATTAGATTACTTTAGAGAAGAAAGGAATTTTCTTGATTTCCAAATTAATTTTTTTTTTCAAAATTATCCTCCGAATTTTATTGATTCGGACTAAAATATTTTTAAAATTTTATCAAATCTCAATTTCGTCTGAATATAATCAAAATCCTAGTCGATCGTCCATGGTGTCATCAGCCACTGCTGTCGGTCATCGCCGCGACTATCCTCGATCGTCGGCCACCGCCATCGATCATCGATCATCGTAGCCGCCACCATTGATTGTTGATGCATCGTTCGTAGTTGTCGATGGTCCTCCGTCGCCATCTCACCAAGCGATGGCGACGACAATCTCGATCGGCACGATCATAAACAAATATATTTTAGAGCAAACGGAATAATATTAGAGTTGAACCAAAGACAATATAATAAAATATTAAACTATAGTATATATAAAATCTTCAAATAAATAAATTTTTATTATATTATTTAGAATTAATCAAATTATATAAATTATATTTTATTTTTCATGATCTTTATTATATAATTATTTAATAATTATATAATTTATAAGTTCTTCTCATTGTCCCTCTCAGTCATTAACGCACGTGTTAGTCATTGGAGATCAATGCTAAGAAGTTTCAAACTGAGAGGGAGGTTTTTAGCTAATCTTAAAAATTTTGCAATAAAATAAAATAAAATCTTAGCGTTAAATGAAATTTATGAATTAATCGTGACTCTCGAACAATTATTTAAATAATTGAATAATAAAAAACATTTTGGGTGGTCAGTCAAAGAGATTAGTGTAGATTAGTCTAAAGTTAGTTTTCATGGGAAAAAAAAAGTCCTTAGATAGTCTTTTATATATATATAAAATTTATGTTATGCGCGTTGATTTCTTATGCATCCGTGCACGCCTCCTCGTATAAATAGTAAATCTACTATTCATGTGAACAGTGAATTGACTGTTCATCTCCACTATACCCGCATAGACACACTTGATCGACGCAAATATATCGGATCAACCCGCAGCGTGTTCGACCATCAGAGCCCGCGCGGCGTTGCCGTCGTCGTAGCCGTCCGACCTTGTCGGGTGGGGCCGGGCGCGATCGACGCGCCACTCGCCGACGGTCCGACAGGGGGAGTTTATCGGCCGGTTAGCGGCCGGAATCCGACGCTAATCGACCGGAAATCACCAAAGATCGCGGCAGCGGCGGCGTGCTGCCGACAGCGATAGGCGGATCGCCAAATGCGGTCGGTCGAGTCGGCGTCGAAACGGCCAACGATAGCGTCGGGTCCGTCCGGTATAATCGACCGGCCGCCATTCGGTTGCCGGCCGATCGAATCGTGGCCGAAATCGGCCGCTAGAATCGGGCGACCGATTTCGGCCGCGATCGGGTCGGATTTCGGTCGAATTGTGGCCGGAATCCGACGGCGGAAGGACCTTCAGCCGACTCCGGTCCTTCTGCCGTCGGATTCCGGCCGCGATTCGGCCGACCGAATGGCGATCGGCCGATTACACCGGACGGATCGGCGTCGGTTGCCGGTCCGTCCGGCGTCAGATTTCGGCCGCGATTCGGCCGACCAATTACACCGGACGGACCAGTGTCGGCTGCCGGTCCGTCCGGCGTCGGATTCCGGCCGCAATTCGACCGGAATCCGGCCCGATCATGGCCGGGCGATGCGCACTATCGGCCGCGATCTTTGGTGATTTCCGTCGGTTAAGCGTCGGTTGTACCGCTAACGGCCGGTAGAACTCCAGCCGGATCACGGCGAGTGGTGCGTCGATCGCACCCGGTCCGGCGACCGGACGGCGGCAGCGGCGACGCAGCGTGCGCGTGACTCGGACCCGGTGAAGCAGCGCTCACGGTTGATCGGACGGGAACGATCGCACGAGGATCGATCGCGCAGCTATCGAATTATGATTATATATATAGAGAGAGAGAGATTTCTTCTCCTCCGCGCCCGAATTATCCGTGACCGTCCGTGGACGCGGCCCTTCTGCGGTCGCGTCGTGTCGCCGCCGGCCGCGAACTGGCGCGATCGACGCCAAATCGCCGCCGATCGGCCGGCCGGTCCGGTCGAATCGCGGCCGGAATTTGTGAGTCGCGGCCGGCGGTTTAGCCGGCCATCGCCGGCCGCGATCGACCGGATTCCGACCGAATCGCGGCGAGAATCGGGAAGGACCGCGCGATCGCGGCGATCCTTCCGTCACCGGATTCCGGCCGAATAGCGATCGAATCCGGCGCGGCCGAGCACCGGACCGCCAACGACTGGCGCGTCGATCGCGCCAGTCCGTGGCCGAGGCGATTAGAGCCAGCGGCGGCGGCAGCGGCGACGAGATCGTAGCGTCGCGATGATTCGCGGAGAATTCGGCACGCAGGAGAAGAAATCTATATATATATATATATATATATATATATTCTTTTTTCACTAATTTATAATATTGTCCCGCAATCAATACAAAAGTTGTTCTTCAATCTGAATCGTGAAACAAGATTACTCAAATATGGACCATCAGATGCGCAATCTATTCCTCTCTCAAATCTTGCAACATCTGCGAGGAGCATTTAGACTCAATCATAATTCAAAATTGACGATTGATGAAAAATTGATCTTTAACTTAAATGGTCAAAAACTATTACAATTTATACTTCGAAATCGTCGATTCACAATTCGATACAGTTCGAAAATCATTATTTTTTAATTTAAAATTTGAATATATCTTTAACAACTTGTATTTATTTAAATTGTCTATATATTCTTTCAAAATTTACATAGTTCTCTTATTTTTTACTCTTATTATCTAAAAAGTGATATTTTTATTGATTTCTATTTTTTGTTCCGTAAATATAGTTCTTTCAAAATTGAACTCCTCTATTTCATTTTTATAAAGATAAGTTACTTATATTTTTCTTCTCGCTCTTGTTCAAGTATCAAATAATACTTTGCACTTTAAAAAAATCAAGAGATAAAGTAGAACATCATTCGATAAATTCCTTTCAAAATTAAATATTTATTATATAATGACGATTGTCATCAGATAAGCTAAGTTTTTTTTTCCAATGAAGGAAAGAATAAAAAACTCTGAGTCTTTTTGAGACCATAATTATAAAATATTAAAATTTATTTCACTGTTTGTATGACTAAAATAAAAAAGTTAAATAATTTTCAAATTTTTATTAAAACATGAAAATTTTCGTGGACATTTTGTTCATTTATTTAGTAAAAATTATATTTTTATAAGTTTTATATTACTATTACTAATATTTTGGAGTTTCGATACATTATTTTTTATCTATATTTTAAATTATATTTTTTATAAATTTCATATAAATTATTTATATTATTTTATATTATAGTAGCAAGATGAGAAAGTAATTTTTTATTAAAATTAAAATATTATAACACATAATTAATATTTCGTATAAAATATCTAATTTAATTTAAAATTCAAAACAAATACAATTAAATAAATATCAAAAAATAATAAAAATATTGTTCTCATTTTGTTTTCATTATTAATATATAAAAAATAAAAAATTATCATTAATATATTTATTCAAAATTAAAGATATATTATAAAAATTGATCATAATTAAATAAAAATAAAATAATAAATATTAGAAAGTTGTTCGATTATATTATTAAATACTTTTAAAATTTTACAAATGCTATTATATATATTTCATTAATATGAAAATAGATATATATTAGAATAATTAACTACTTAGCAAAAAAATAAATATAATAATTCTTTATTTTGAATTGAATAATTGGAAATTTTTTAAGTCTCATTACATTAATTTTATAAAATTTATTTCATTATTTTATTATATTAGGATGCTATCATAAATAAGAAATAATAATTAATATGAATTATTATGAAAAAATAATAATTCACTGACAGTAATCAGATTGAAAAAATAATAATTAATATAAACTATTTGATTTTTTAAAATGTTTGATATGTTTTTAATGTATAAATTTAAAAAATGACATAGACAATTAATATGAAAAAAATACATTGACAATAATCAAATTAATAAATTAATTTAAATTCATCTATATTTTATGATATTAGAACTAGGACTGTCAAACAAAATTAAAATATTTTAGTAGTTAATTTATATTCTTTTATAATTAAATATAATAATTAAAAATAATAATAATAAATATTTTGGGTGGTCGGTCAAAAAGATTAGTGTAGATTAATTAGTCTAAAGTTAGTCTTCATGAAAAACAAAAAGTCCTTAGATAGTCTTATATATAACAGAATTGTCAGATTTAAGCTCCGCAGGAAAGATGATTAAAAAGATGCACGATGTTGCCAAGAAAGTGAAGGATTTTACGGAGATAGATTGAGCTCGACGGCGAAAAAATATTGGAGTTCACGACCAAGAGTAGGCATGTTTAAGAATCAGTTCGATCCAGAATCGAGTCGGAACTAATCCGTTAAATTCGAAATTGAAATCGATTCAGATGAACCGGTTCTAGAACCGAACCGGAACTGTTCCAATTCCGGTTTGGTTCGGTTCCAAAATCGATTGGAACCGTTTCGAAACTAATTTTGGTTTCGATTTGGATCTGATTCTGGTTGCTAATTTAAAGGTAAAAATTCTTAGTATTTTAACATATCCACAAGATTATTTGCGATAGAAAAAAAAAAGAATAAGATTACTAACACGTTAGATAAATTTGGAAGCTCAAGTTTGAGAAAAGTGATCCAAAACCATTTCGGAATCGGTCCGGAACCGTTTCAGAATCGGTTCGGAATCAATCCAGATTGAATTGGCTCCAAAGTTAAAACTTTGGAACCGGAACCGATTTTGAACCGGTTCGGACTGGTTCCAACGTTGACGGATCCGAGGAACCAATAAGCACGTCTAGCAAAGAGGAAAGCGGCTCCGCAGCGAGCGACGACGTCAAGCCTCGATGAACGATGGTGCCGAGGTTTCGAAACGACGAAAACTAATTAGCTCAGTGATGAGCGACAACGTCGAGGCTTCGGAGCAACGAAAACCTAGCTCGGCGACGAGCGACGACGTCGAGGTCGAGCAAAGACACTGAGCAACGAGCTTGGCTTCAGAGCGATGACTGAGCTAGCATGCGACGGAGTCGAGGGCGTCGAGGCTTCAGAGTGAGGGATCGGAGTTGATGGCATCGAGGATTCGGAGCGAGGGAGTCGAGGCTTCGGAGCGACGGTGTTGAGGCTTCGGAGCAACAACATCGATGGCGTCGAGGATTTGGAGCGAAGAAGTCGATGGTGTTAAGGCTTTGGAGTGACGACATCTAGGCTTTGGAACGACGGCGTCGAGGCTTCGCGTGATGAAAACCTAGCTCGGCGAGGGGAAAAGGAAAATGACGAAGCGGAAGAAAATACGATGGAAAAAAGAAAAAAAGATGAAGGAGAAGAAAACCTAAGTCGAGTGATTAATCAAGTGACGTTGATGTGGAGATGCCACGGTGGCAAGCGTGCACAGGCGCAAAAGAGTAGGCGCGTAGTAGAACAGTTTTGTATATATATAGAGAGAGAGTTTTGATCTGTTGAGTGCGTGTACTGTGCGACTCGTGCGTGATAGCTTCTTCATCATCCGATTCAATCACGATTGCACAGTGAATGAGAAATGCACAGTGTTTCCTCTGCCGTGATTTCACCCGCGCACAACTCCGATTCACCGGAGGTCGACCGGAGTTCGACCGACACCGGAGTCCAGCCAGATCACGACCGGATTACGGTTGGAAACAATCGCAATTGTGGCCGCTAGCGAATATGGTAACTCGGAAAGTAAAGAAAGCTGAAGCATGCCACATGTACAAAAGTTATCATCAGAAGAGGCCGTTAGGGGACTAAGTATAATCGTATGAGAAAGGAATCTCCTCTATGGTCCCCACCTCTCGAGTCGCTACGCTCTTGACTCGGTGTACCTTTCCCGACTCTCATGTCACCCTACTCCCCGACTTGGCCTACTTCTGCTTTCTTCACTTTCTGAGTTACCATGTTCCTTGCTCGGCTCACTTCAATCTTCTATCCTTCCCGAGTCGCCTTGCTCCCGACTCGACTTACTTCTATTTTCTATCCTTCCCGAGTCACTTTGATCCCGACTCAGCTCATTTTTATCTTCTATTCTTCCCGAGTCACCCTTCTTCCAACTCTGCTCACTTATGTCTTCTACCCTTTCCGAGTCACTTTGTCCCTCGACTCGGCCCACTTTTGTCTTCTATCCTCCCTGAGTCACTCTGTTCCCGACTCGGGCCTCTTTTTTTTTTTTGTGAACGGTAAATATATATAGATGATGCTATAAGTGTGCACAAGATCTAGACGTCTACAAAGCGGTCGACATGAGTATGTATTTTGAAGAACATCTCCTCAATACTAGTCTCAAAACCCTCAAAACAACTCCGATTGCGGGCTTGTCATACAAGGTAAATCATACATGAGATCGTTAAGTCTCGCACTTTACTCAACCAACCATTGCCACGAAGGTCCCTTAGAAGACTCACCCGCTTCTATGACCCTAAGTGGCAGGATCCTATCCATATCTTTGAATATTTCCTAGATTCCATAGGCTAAGTTATATTCACATCAATAATTAATTAGGATCACTGGATTTAACTGTCAGTCTCCAAATCACCTGAACTTGTTGATGAGAAAGAGTGCTTAAATCTGGTGGAACTGTTTATTGCAGGCTTCTTATGAGCAAAGTCTGCAACGATCCTTACCGATTTGTCCCACGGTCATTATGAAAGAGATAAATCGTAGGAGATTTTATAGACCTTGACGCGTTGACCAAAAACAGTGGAGGGTCATCTGAGTCCAAGAAGGAGTTTTAGATATTTCTTCAGAATCGATTCATGTCAATTCTATAAATGCCACACTGCCTAATCAACGCGTCATCTCTGTGGAGACACATATCATCCAAACATAGAGGCCATCAAGATCTCGTAGAAGTTGATCAGTTTTTCCATTAGATTAAGAGATTGAGATAGTTTTTCTTATGCTGGTAATGCGTCTAACTTGAGGATCAAATCCTTTGTTTCAGCCAGCCAAAAAGAGAGATTGTGAAGGTTACTCAATTTGCAGCAGCAAAACATCTCATGCAGGAAATGCTAAGAGTAATGGAGCTGTTATTGATCTTCTCTTATTGCAGAGCATATGGCATAAGGATTCAGTGACCTTTATGAGGCTAACCATTCAAAAGGTAAAAGAGGCTACGACATCATGATCTTGTGACATTACATTTCGATATAGCTGCAGCAGTTATGTGTTTTTGAACTTATACCAGCATATCAGCTTCAGAATATTGGTTAAATCATCTTAAAAGTCTGGGTTTTTGCTAGATTTAGTTTATCATTTAGATCTATAGTTCACATTTTTTTAGCTAAGATGAAATTCATAAATTTCTCCATATAGTTTTCTTTTGCACCTCTATCATTTTCATCTTGAGAAATGATGTTTACACATAAACTAAACTACAAGGCTTTACGGATTGCTAGTGATGCAGTCGCTTTACGGATTTTTACAGCCACAACAGTAAATTCTATCAAGATTAATATGCATCAGATGGCGTCGTTAGTAATTCACTGATGATCCTCTGATGCTTAAGTCAGACAGGATATAAAAGAAAGGAAAAAATGTATTAAGTACAGTAACACTGATGGAGAAGAAGAAAAAGAAGAATCCTTGCGAAAAAGAAGCCCTCCTTTTTACCTCAATTTGTTCTTATATAGGAGCTCCCCCTCATCTTACCGACCAAACCATCCAGTAGCTATATCCTTTTATGGGTTGTTAGGGAACAAACACTGCATGTAGCTTTTCCCACTCTGACATATTCCTTTTTTGTCATATATGCATGAGACCAAAATATTCTAAGTGGATCGCCACGTATAACATATAGGTTGAATACCCAGGAGCGAGTGATGGTGCTCGGGAGAAGCAGGTAATCATGCCCCATCAAGCACCCAGAAGAAGCAAGTACTCAAGTCCGTCAGGCACTCTGGAGAGGTGCAATAATGCTCGGGAAAGGAACATTGCGACTCAGACGAGAAGCTCGACACTTAGGAATGTGCAGGTGCTCAGGCAAGAAGTTCTATGGCTTAGGCAAGTGAGTGAGTCGAAAAGCCAAATGATGTTTGGGGGAGGATGGTGTTTGTGCAATGCTATCATAGGGATCAAGGAACGTTGAGAATACCAACTTGGAGAACACAATGCTCGAGAGATACTGGTAAGACTTGGGAGAGATTCCCTTATGCCTTGTTTGGGAAGAGGAGAGGGGAGTGTAAGTAATGGAAGGGAAAGGGAGGAGAGGGGAAGGAAGACTTGCACCCCAAATTAGAGTGTAAGAAAAGTTAGGATTTTATGAGGAGGGGTGTAAGTTCCCCTTCCTTCCCCTCCCTTTCTCCTTCCGTCACTTCTTCTCAAACGGGGATGGTCTTTTTTTCTCTCTTATTTATCCTTATCCTTCCATTACTTACACTTCTCTCACCTCCTCCCAAACAAGCCCTCCAGATATCCCCATTCAACGGGTCAATTCTAGCAGTATCAGCTAGAATTTTTGAGAGAAATAAACAACTTTTTGACTATTATGAACTCAGAGTTGGAAAAGATAGTGTATGTAGATAACTAAACTTCTAGTCGATAGTTTAAAACTACCACCACAACACTACTTGAAACATGGAACAATATTCAGATAGAAGAGATCATATCTAACATTAGTAAAGGCTATACATACCTCACACACGAGTATCTGAATACATAATAACAGGTGCCATAAGATGTTCAGAGATCATTTCTGACAGATAGAGCTGGCCTGTTGCAACAATTTATAACTATGATGTTCGATTGATAAAAGCATCTACCCTATTGTTCAGTTTTCTCGAGAGAAACTTCATGCATATCGGCGGCTTGACTTGAGCCAAGGCAAGCACTGCTTGAGGTAGACTCCATATTCCATCTCCACACATCAGACCAGATGCCACTGCAGGACCAAATGCTTCTGCCTTTGCCTTGTCCATCTTTTGCCACACAAATAGTATCACACTTCCTATAAACATGTCAATGGCAAAGGCAGCTCCAATGTAAAAAGGTATAGCCATTGCCATTGGAATTGGAATAAATTGGCCCACCTTCTTAGGGGAAAAGTCCTTGGCCAAGTTGATGAGAATAGCCAGTGCGAAAAATATGTAGCATAGTGTGAGGCAGTGCTTTGGCAGTGAGGAGAAACCGTCGATGCCTAGAATTGCTATGTTTCTGTAAATGAGAGCATAAGGTGCTGGATATTGACTGCCTTGAATGCCGATATCATCGAAGGCCTTATAGAAAAGCCAGAAAACACATGGAGCTACCACACAACCCATGGCTGTACCAATGACTTGGCTCACGAACATAGATCTCGGAGAAGAAAGTGTTAAGTAGCCAGTTTTGAAGTCTTGCATTAGATCAGAAGCAGTGGATACAATGCTCATCATGACACCGCAGGCAGCAAGGCCGGCAAGCACGCCGCCATGGTTGGCACCTGCCCAAGCACCAAAGACAAAAATGGCAAGCTTTCCATAAGTGGAGGCCAAGTTCCAATCTGTGAGGCCACACCCATAGGCATTGCAGAAAGCTAGAACTGGAGCCAAGGCATAGGCAACCAGGATGAAGTACCATTTGAGTGGAGGAAAGATGTGAGGGAGTGTGATGATCGAAACTAAGGAAACCATACAATATCCCCCAATTGCAACCCACTTTGGGATTTGATCTTTGAGGAATACCTCAGCTCTCCTATCATCGTCGTATGAAATGATTGGTTGTTTAGCCATGTGGACTTCATCCGAGACCGGAAGAGTGGTTCGACGGACTCTTTGCGAATCAGAAACGAAAGCTTGCACTGTTTTAGTCAGGACCTTGAGGAAATTGTAAAGGCCATCACCAAGAATCATGGAGACAGCTATAAAGACCTGAATGATGTCGAAAACTAGATTAAAATAGGGAATGCTAGGGATTTTTTTAGTCGAAACAATAGTAGCGACAAGGATTACCCTGTATCCCTGCAAGCTATGTAGACTGGTTGGTGGAAGATCTGCTGAATACCAGTTACCCTTTTGATTATTAATGAGAGGCCACATGACTCCCCATGAAAGGATGGCTCCTAAGAGAAGTGATACATTCACAATATGTGGGCAGATCATTCCGACTCCCACATACATAGCCGAAAAGTCGAAGTTAATTCTGAAAAATTAGTTCATCAAATATAAAAACTCAAACTGTTTAAGAATTATGAAACCAAATTTATGCTATTCTCATTACTTGTTCTCATAAGCTTTAATTCCAAGTGTAGGGAAAGCTTCAAATCCACAGTCATCACCAGATGTATAAAACCATTGGAAGAATCCCCACAAGAAGCTGAAGCTAAAGAATTTTCCCAGTGTCCTCACTTGTTTCCTGAATGTTTATTGGACAAAATCATTACCTTCTCATCCATCACTGGAAAGATGAAAGAGAGGAAAGGTTTGAATGTTCTCGAGATAGTTACTTGGCTAATTTTTCACCCTGAGGAGTATGGAAGCCATTGATAAGGTATGCAGTCGCAGTTCCACTCGGATAGACCAGCTTGTAGTCGATGATCATTATCTACAGAAAACAAGAAATAAGAATTCCTAACTTAACAGTTCGAATACTACCAAAAATTGAAGATCTTGCAGAAGGGAGTACAATCAGTAGGCCATTGTTGGATTCTACTGACCTTTCTGAGGAGCACGATAGAAAACAATCCTACAAAACTGACGACAAACATAAACGCGATAATCCATCCTAGGTTTGGGTCCTTGATATTCCGTGAATCATTTGCTTCTGTTGCTTGGCCTGCGATTTTGGAACTCATTCCGAAAAGGTAACTGCCAAAACCTCCTGTTCATAGAGTTCTTAAATTACTGTCATATTTTTTTTTGGGGGAAAAAAAAAATCTGTAAGGTAGCGCACCGCTGAAGGCGAGGCCGTAGGCAGCGACGACGCAGGTCTGGATGACGGTGTTCTCCTGGCGGGTGAAGGGGACGCGGAGGACGCCGGCGCGCTCCAACGCCTTGGTCCACATCTTGACGAAGAAGAAGCCGAGGAGGCCGGAGGCGACGTTGAGCGAAGGGATGATCCCCGTCGTCAGGTTCAGCTTCATCACGATCACGCTCAGCATCACCGACAGCCCCAAGCTGACTACCAGGGCGCGGACCGTCACTTGCTCCCGCCACGCCGGCACCCGCATCCCATCGAAATTCCGCTCCACCGACGGCGCCTCCGCCCCCTCCGCCGGAGCGCCTTCCTGCTCTTCCTTCTTCACCTCCTTGTCGGACTCATCCATCTCCTTTCGACGGCTTGTACCGGCAATTCAGCAGCAGAGCAGAGTGATGTTATTTGTAGAGCAATTTCATCAAATTATTTGATTGTTTTTTTCTTCTTCTTTAATATAATATTTGTAATGATTTAAAATAATATATAGAGATAAGATATATCTATCTCGAAACAGCTGTTCACCCGTGATCCATTTGCATATCCTTGTCTACTTTGACTCTACTCATTTTGTGATTATTGCAATTAGTTAATAATTTAATCATTGAATGATTATCTCAATATATTAATTTTTTTATTGCCCTCTGAGGCACAGTAAAATAGTAAAAAAAATTGATAGAATAACGTAGTTCGATTCTCTATTAAAATAATATTTGATAATAAATTTTGAAGAAAAAAAATTCATAGGAGCGGACCTCTGTATAGGAGTTTATCCTATGGATAAAGTAAGATTTCGATGTTAAACAGTCTTTCAGAAATGACATAATTACGGAGTCTGAATTGGACTATCAAAATGCGAGCACTTCTTAATATACATAAGTGGTTGATGGAGATTCGCAGAGACTACGACCTCTTTCGGTTTAGCTGTCGAAAAGACATCTCTATAGGACTGAACGAGCTGACCACTTCTAGAAATTAATCAGATCGAAAGTTCGGACGCTCTTGTACTAATAAAAAAAAATAATAATAATAAATTATTTTTTTAATAATAATAAAAATAAGACGAAATCGTAATTTTTATATTGCATTCAGAATAATCAATAGATAAATTTAAATTTGATTTAATCAGTTTAATTTATTGTTTTCTTTCCAAATCGAGTCGAATAAATAAAAAAAATTAATATTTTTTTAAAAAATGAATTTTTAAATAAATTGAGTTAAACTTTTCGATCAATTTATTCGATTTAACTAAATTTTTTTCACCCTTAATTCTAATTGTGATTCAGTAGATTTTGTTTTCTGAAAAAAAAAGGTTCAATAGAATTAAAGGATTACGAGGAAGAGGGAATATAATTTAGTAAAAATAAAAAACATATTTTAATTCTAGTTTTTAATTAATTATAACTTAAAGGAGTGATTCCATTGACTTGACTAAGTCAAATTCTCTAATCCATCTAAAAGCTACATACAACTGTTCTCGACTCGCACCGGTGGAACATAGTTGGAGTGAAGACGACTCTCTTTTGTCGTCGATTGGGACACTACATTTCTTTCATATGAAAATAAGTTAGTCGTTTCTACGGAATGACATAATGATTATGACACGACGATATTTACAAAAATAGTACGAATCAATTTCAAAAAAAATTTTAAATTTTTTTTCTGAATTCAAATGATTTTTACGTATCTTGGCCACCATGTCAAAGCTCATAATGATCGTGGGACAAATAGATAGAGATTGCTAAGTTGATAATTTTAACTTTTTACAAAAAATAAATTAGTCATGATATATTTATAAAAAAAAATTCAAATGAAATTACATATAAAGAATATTATAATCTTGATTTATTTTGATGGTCAATAAAAAATATCTCATCTAAAAATTATTTAGTATCTTGTTAAAATTTTATAGAATAAAATTGATCATCTTCATAAATAAAAAAATTTAAATATTTGATGTTAAAAAATTAAAAAAAAATTGACTAGCATTTTTATATCCTTCGCATGATTTTTCCAAGTCTTGACGATTCTTCCAAGTCTTGACGATTCTTCCCTTAATTTTTGTCCTTTTCCATCATTTTCATTCTTATTTAATGATAGAAAAACAAAATAAAGAAAATCGATGTCCTCTTATTTTATATTCCTTTTATAATTGAGTTGCTCACATTTTATTTCAAATAATGGAATTAGATATTTTTCCTATGCAATACGAGTTGAGATGAGATGGAATGGACCGATATAAATTATATAAAGAATATTGGAGTTGATTTTTTTAAATTTTTTAATTTCATTAAAATTAATTTGAGATGAGGCATTCTAGAATAACCGATAACAAGTATTAAAAATAGTATACTAAAAACAAAATTATTGAAACTGAGAGAATAAGAATTATATTATTTTTTTTCTATGAATAGAAGTCTAGGACACTAAGGCTCTTTGACTTGTAATGTAATACAGTGCAGTGCAATTTTGATTACGTTATTATATTTCATTTAAAAGTTATATATAATACATAATTATAAGGATAATTATATTTTTTTTTTATTTAATATCTATTATAAAAATAATAAAAATTGTCAACGACGAGAGTGGTCGACGATAATGACAACGACGATGGTGGCTGCTGAGCAGTCGCCAGTAGTGGGAAGCAGAGATAAGCGGCGGCCAATGATAATCGGCGATGGCGATTTGATCGATCGGCCAACGACAGCACATGATCGGTAGTCGGCGGTGACCGATCGACAACGGTGCGATCGACGATCGACGATGATCGTCGACCGATGGCAATGACGGTCAACAGATGATGGCCGACGATAAGCAATGGCATGACGGCGATGTGGCAACGACGGCATTGGGTAGCGATGTAATAAAACGGATCGATCGGTGATGGTTGACAAGCGGCGATGAGCGATAGTGGGATATTTTTCATATTAAAATTTAGAATGTAATCGGATTATAAAATTTTAATATATTTTATAATTAAAATTATATTATATTACAATTTTAAAAAGATAATAAACAAAAATAATTACTCTGTTAATGAAATTTAAATTATATTATAAAATTGATTACAACGTACTATTAGTAGTCTAAGTGAAATGAGTGGAATGGACCAATATAAATTATATAAAAAAAATTAAAGTTGTATATGTTTTTTTTAAAAAAAAATTGAGGCATTCTAGAAAAACCAATAACAAATTATTAAAAATAATGTACTAAAAACAAAAATATTAAAAAACGAGGTATTTTAGAATACCTCTTTCTTCTTCATTCTCCTCCTTCTACTTGGATTTGACCCCACGATCACTCACATGTTGGGCTATTAGTACTACCAACTAGATCAAGGAATCCAAGTGACTGATTTTCCAATGTAATTAATAAGAAATATAGAAATATGTCATTCAGACAAATTATATGAATTAATTTTGATAAAGAGTTAATTAATAGTTTAGCAAAAAAAAAAAAAGAAAAGAAAAAGGAGTAATGTAATTGCAATCCTGTTAATAGTTTAACAACTCTAAACCTTAAAACAATCATTTAAAAAAGATATTATCCACTTTGGACTTAAGCTGATCTCATATATTTTTAGGCTATATCAAGAAAGTTTCGTACTAATGAAGATATCTTTTTATCTTATAAGTCCATGATCTTTTTCATATCTTTTCAATATAGGATTTTAATTGTTCACTCAACAATTCCGACAATCTCCTTCCGAACAAAGGATCACATTGGGTCTCCCCTCAAGCTCATCTGTTCTCGAAAAACTTCCTCTGCTTGATATTCGATCATCAATTCATCAGGTATTTCTGCCAACTTCCAATCCTCGATCCTGACCAAACTATATTTCTTTTCAGTTATATGGTCCTCCTAATCTAATTGGACTTCCTGTCAATCGTCTGGTTCTCCTGATCTAGTTGGATTTCTTATCAGTTGTTTATATCTCCTGACTCAACTAGACTTTCTGTCTGATGTCTGATTCTCTTAATCTGAATACGAGAGTTCTCACTTCTTTCATTTGAAGCTCATGACTCGATATGGACCATTGACTATTGACTCTGATACTAATTGTTTGTGCAAATAAAGTTCATATATCTCTGTAATTGTATGATATTATCTACTTTAGGCCTAAATTCTTATAATTTTATTTTTGAACTATATCCAAAATATTTCGTATCAATGGAGATATTATTTTTTCATCTTATAAGTACATGATCTTTTTCATATCTATCTAACATGAAATTTTGATTGTTTTCTCAATAATCCTAACAACTTATACTTTTATAAGTCACTTAAATCTTTGCCAATGATTTCAAATCCTAAATCCTAAATCTTGAAACAATCATTTAAAAACTATTGAAAGTTTTTATTTACAGTGGCCTAACATTGTGCTTGATTAGTAGTCTGTTAAAATCTAGTTTGGGTATATCAAATCTCACTTATGCTTTTATGAGTCACTTAAATCTTTGCTATTTGTCATGACCTAAAACCCTAAACCCTTGAATAGTTATTTAAAAACTGTTGAAGGTTTTCATTTAGGGAGGCCTACCATTCTGCTAGATTAGTCCATTAAAGTTTAGTTTGATTATGTCATATCTCATTTATGCTTTTTTGAGTCATTTAAGTCTTTACAATGTGTCACGACCTTCAACCCTAAATCCTTAAATAACCATTCAAAAATTGTTGAAGGTTTTCTATTGTGATCGAGACATCGAGATGTGGGGTTTCACGATAGCGAAGGTGATTCGACGCCCGTTGAATCGGATGACATCCGCTTACTCGGATAGATTGATGACTCATCTCGAATGAAGACTGTTGACTTGTCTCGAATAGAGACTGTTGATTTGTCTCGGATAGAAACTACAGACTCATCTCGGTTGACTAGAACCTCCTACTGGGAAGGGTCGCCGAAGTAATGAGAGAGAGAGAAGCTTTAGAAATAAATAAAGTTAAGGAGGGCACCGAGGAGGATCTCGGTCATGCTCCTCTTAGGCTCAAGTCAGGACTTGTGAAGGAAAAAGGAATGCAAGGAGATGAGTGGAGAGTTTTAACCTCAGATCTCCTCATGTTATCTTTATATGACACGTCAATCCCTACGGAGTTGTACGGGAGGTGTGGGAGGCATGAATTCTTTAAGGTGGCGACCTGTCATGTCTAGGAATGATAAGAGACATTATTTCAATAAATGTGGCAAGTGCATGAGGGTTAATTAATGCATCCCGTATGATTGATATAAGATAAGGCTCCATTAATGTGACGAATATGTCCTCTCGACATAGGCATGAGGAGATGTCTACTTGTCTCATAATACACTTACCACGTGGTGCCTTCTTTAGTGGCTTGACTTTGATGACTAAGATACACGTTGGCTAGGGCCAGCATGTCAGTCAATACTTGGCAATCAGAACATGTGAAGACACCTACCGAGACATGAGTTTGTTGATATATAAGTCTGCCGAGACATAGGCCTGCTGAGACATGGATTTGCCAATACATGAGCTTATCGAGACATGAGTCTGTCGAGACATGGATCTGTCGATATATGAATCTGTCGATACATGAGCCTATCGAGACATACGTCTTCTTGGACCGTCGCTCAAGCATCATTTTCATTTATAGAGGCCTAGCATTGTGCTAAATTAGTCAGTTAAAATTAGTTTAGTATGTCATATCTCACAAGACCTTTTCAAGGCTGAAGGATTGTAATTTGCCAATAGATTCATGCCTCAGTTGTTGAAGTAGTTTCAACCCACTTTTATGCCATTTAATCCTTCTGTTGAAGCCTACTTGAAGTGTCTGAATCTTTTAGGTATAACTGATAGATTCAATCTAAGCAAATCTAAGTAATGATTATGTTACTGCATACTAATCGGAAAAGAAATTCAAATTAAATGGTTTAGTACAGAATCGTATCACAGATTTACATTTTATCGTCGTCGGAAGAACTTGAAGATCGAAAATGAATGTCATAGAGCATGATCTATTTCAAAATTTTGATCCGATAAAAAAAAATAGTTGTTAAAGCTTCAGCTCTCCATTCAAAAGGTAAAAGAGGCAATTAAGAACATCATGATTAAATCATCTTCTGAATAGAGCTGTCTTTTGTACTAGTATCAGCTTCTGAATTAATCTTGATTAAATCATCTTAAAAGACTGGGGTTTTAGCTAGATTTTGTTTATTATCTAGATCTATAGTTCACTTTTTCATCTAAAGAAATGATGTTTATGCATAAACTCGACTATTATCTAGCCTTATGAAATGCTAGAATTATCTGAGAGTTGGAAAAGGTAGATAAAACCTTGCAATACAGTAGAAAACGACCACTGTGATATTGGTACAAATAAGATTCATATATCTCTATCACGGTATAATATTGTCCACTTTGAATCTAAACTCTCACGGTTTTATTTTTGAGTTATACCTAAAAGTCCTCATGCCAATGACAATATTTTTTCTTCTTATAAACATATGATTTTTTTCATGTTTTATAAATGTGGAACTTTGATTGTATTCTCAATACTCTCAACAATCCTCTCTCAAATGAAGGACCACATTGGGTCTTCTCCTCAAGTCTATCTATCCTCAAAAGACTTCCTCTGTTTGATGTTCGATCATCACCCTATTAGGTCTTCCTATCAGCTGTCTAGTCCTTCTGATCCGATTGGACTTTCTATCAGTTGTTCGATCATTCTGATCTAACTGGAGTTTCTGCTAGTTGTCTTGTTCTCTTGATCTGGACATAAGAGCTCCACTTCTTTCCTTCGAAGTGCATGACTTAATATAGATCATGACTGTGATATTAGTTGTTGGTACAATTAAGATTCACATATCTTTACAATAGTATAATATTGTCCACTTTAGACCTACGCTCTCATAATTTTATTTTTGAATTATACTCAAAAAATCTCATACCAATAAAAATATCTTTTCATCTTATAAATAATTAATAATTTTTTTTCATATCTTATCAATATAAAACTTTGATTGTATTCTCAATACTCTCAACATACGACACTATAGAACAATATTCCTTAAAAGATAACTTCCATTTGTGAAGCTAAACACATATCACATATAAGTATCTGAATACATAATAACTGGTGCCAAAAGATGTTCAGAGATCATATCTGACAGATAATTAAAGCCAATTTATGACTATGATGCTGATGGAACAAAATCATTAAACCTTTTATTCATTTTTCTCGAGAGAAACCTCATGCAAATTGGTGGCTCGACGTGGAGCAATGCAAGCACTGCTTGAGGTAGAGTCCATACTCCATCACCACATACCAGACCAGATGCCACTGCAGGACCAAATGCTGCTGCCTTTGCCTTGTCCATCTTTTGCCACACAAACAGTATCACACTTCCTATAGACATGTCAATGGCAAAGGCTGCTCCAATGTAAAAAGGTATAGCCATTGCCATTGGAATCGGTATAAATTGGCCCACCTTCTTAGGGGACAAGTCCCTTGCCAAGTTGATGAGAATAGCCAGTGCAAAAAATATGTAGCATAGTGTGAGGCAGTGCTTTGGCAGTGAGGAGACACCGTCGACGCCTACAATTGCCATGTTTCTGAAAATGAGGGCAAAGGGTGCTGGATATTGAGTGTTTGGAATGCCAATGTCATCGAAGGCCTTATAGAAAAGCCAGAAAACACATGGAGCTACCACACAACCAATGGCAGTACCAATGACTTGGCTCACAAACATAGACCTCGGAGAAGACAGTGTTAAGTAGCCAGTTTTGAAGTCTTGCATTAGATCAGAAGCAGTGGATACAATGCTCATCATGACACCGCAGGAAGCAAGGCCAGCAATCACACCGCCATTGTGAGCACCTGCCCAAGTTCCAAAGACAAAAATGGCAAACTTTCCATAGATCGAGACTAAGCTCCAGTCTGTGAGGCCACACCCATAGGCATTGCAGAAAGCTAGTGCTGGAGCTAAGGCATAGGCAACCAAGATGAAGTACCATTTGAGTGGAGGAAAGATGTGAGGGAGTGTGATGATCGAAACTAGAGAAGCCATGCAATATCCCACAATTGCCACCCACTTTGGGATTTGATCTTTGAGGATGATACCAAGTGGAGCTGGCTGTCCATTACTCATATGATGATGATAGTTGGACAGTCAAGTCACTCCATCACGATATAGTATCCGATCAACTCGTTTACAGCGGGTGTTAGGTCGTCTCGGCACTTCTATTGAGACGCCTTGCGTCTCGGCATTTCTAGTAAGACGTTTTGCGTCTCAGCACTTCTATTAAGACGCCTTGCGTCTCGGCTATTCTCCGTATCAGCCGTATTATCTCCCATAGGCCTGGTATCTCGGCTATCCTTCATCATCTCGGCTCCGTTTCAGGACCATACTAGGTCCCATCGGCTGTATGTTTCTTTCAAGAATATCTTATCCAAAGCGGCTGAAAGATGTGACAGACAATCATGTTCAGGTGGCCAACAAGGCATCCCCCATCATGGGTTCCCTGCAACTAGAGGACAAACGCCGATATTGATCCTCAGAAGCCTGTCTCCTACATTAAAAGAGAGTTGTCTTCCATCAACTACACGACAGACATTAATTGTAAAATACCGCAAAAAAAAAAAAAAAAAAAATATATATATATATATATAAAATAAAATGTTGGATAATTGGGAGAATACCTTATGGAATTTTTCAGGAATTTTTAGATATTTTTCTGGATTTAAATGGAGGTTCTATAGATATTTTATAGAGATAAAGTAAACAGGCTTTTGTAAAGCCTGTTTAGACTATAATGAGGGGTTAAATTTCTCAATAAATCTGATTTCCTTCCGCGACTTCTCATTCCCGACGGTTTCTTCTTCTCACCGTCGCGCTCCCTCTTCTCGCCGAACGCCAACCCTAACGCTCACGACCTCTCCTCTTTGCCTCCGAGGCGATCTGTTACCGCCGCCACTTGATCTCGCTACGCCGACGCCGGAGCACGAAGAAGCGGCGACTACGGTTAGACGGCGGCTGGGAGCAGGGGATCGCATCCTCCCGTTGCGCCCCACTCGGTTTCCGACTCCGGAGTTATTTCCCTGATGGAGTTTTGTCGATCGTCGCCCCTTCTTCCACCCGAATAGTGTCGGCTAGTTTTCTCCTTCGTATGCATCGCCGCCGGCCGATCCTCTTCTCCCTTCCATCAGAGGTGCCATCGCACGCGACGGTGAGCGCCACACGGCCGGCGCGCCCTTCTCGGTGAACAGGACCGAATTAGGGATTTAATGTCGGGAGTTTTCAAGGGATGGTGAGCGTGATCTACCTTTCCTTCAATTGTTGTTTGATGTTGTTTATCCGTCGAGTCTCCTGTGATTGGAGTTCGGGTTTTTTTATCCGATCATGAAAACAAGTGGTTACCTTCTTCTTACTTGCATCGCAGAACTCCCATTTGGTTCCGGTGATTCAAGCGCCCGTGATGTGGAGAAACCAGATGTGGGTAGGCCGTGAGAGGTAAATGCCGATTGGGATGTTTGTGAAGGGAGGAATAATTTGAACGAAGTCTGGAAGCCCGAGAAATAGGTAGCGTTTGATCCATTTCTTATACGAGAAGTTGATTGGGAGTTTTGTTATTAGTGGTAATTTAGATAAATTAGTTGTGAAGTTGTTGCTATAAGGGAGGAGGCTCTATAGAAGCCGAGATTTGTCCGCTTCAATGAAATTGAAGATCATATCTCTTCATCGCCGTGAGCAACCAAATTTTGGCGCTTGCATTTAATAAGTCTCTAGCTCGTAATCTCTTAAGTCTTGTTGTGTTTCATGAATCGTGTGGATGCAAGGAGATTTCGTGTGGGTTTGTGATGGATCTTGTTGATGAATATACAATGAGTAAGGATTCAACTTATCTATCTAATTGTTATAGATTGCTACTTCAAAGGTGGAACAAGACACTGGTTAATTGCAACAATTGTAAGGTAAGCTTTGATTTTGGTATTGTTATGAAGTAGGATGTGATACCTTTATAGTTGATGCTAGAATTGACTCATGAATGATACGGTGAATTTAATCTGATTAAGGTTCGAGAATGTTGAATTAGTTGGATATAATGATCGATGTAGGAATTGATGATTCGATGTATGATAGAACTTAAGTATGTTCTATGTCAGTGTATGTGATGTTGATACAAGACGGAATCTCGGATGTAAAGACGGATAATGTAGTCTACATAACAGGTGGGTAATTTCCTACCTGGTCCGGGTAGTTGTTTTTCATTCAGATTTAGTCATTGATATGAGCATGTTAGGTGTTCATATTACCTTGACCATGTTCTTTTTATCGTATGCTTGATCTTCATCACGGCTATTAACTCCATTGTTGATATCATGTTTATTTTATCATGATTAGGAGTTATACATATAGATGATGTAAATAACTTAGAATTTGTTTAAGTTAAGTGCAAATAGTAAAGTCCGGATGACAACCTGATTGTACTTTGGGTAAAAAGGTCATCCGTAGGTAGATAATGTCTTTAACCTAGGATTAGTTCTAGTACCCTTAGGTTGTATGTTACCACGGAACATGTATTGTGTAAATGGTCAGAGGAATGATATTTAGGGTATCGCTACGACCGATGGTCCTAGCTTGTTATAATCGATAAGTACGACTCATGTGATAGAGAGTGTGTCCATTAGTTGAGTACAACTCTCACAGTGATAGAGAGTGTGTCGATTAGATTGGTATGACTCTCTGTGATAGAGAGTATTATGATCGATTGAGCACGACTCTACAGAGATAGAGAGTGCGAGATATCGTTAGTATGATTCTCTCAGAGAATGCAGAGTCTATGGTGGATGTCGGTATGTGAGACATCAGATTCATGCATTTACATGCACGCCGGGCGACGAGGTCTCCTTGTGGTCGAGAGTGTCGCCAACATCCCGCCTCCACTGCTACTCAGGGAGGAGTCACCCGTGTGAGGGCAGAGCATCGAGGTGCCGCACTCTATCACTATAGACGGTGGTAGTTGGATTTGCGTGTCGTGAGTCCTCGGCGGTGTGGTACTCGACCACTATGGGTAGTGACCGCCGAGTGACCAACAGCAGGGACCCCCATCGTAGCTTGCTCTTTACGCTTATACGCTACTCGATCATATCGCCCACTCGACCACTCGAGAGTAAAGGGTTGGTGCTGTTGGGATGTTGTCATGCTCGAGCCACCGAGGCCACACTGTGGTCGTGGTATCTTTAGGATGAGCCGACATGACCATTCATGCCGTATTGCCGTATCTGATGTCGCTTTGCATATTACCAGATATATATTCAGATATGCATGTATATATATATATATATATATATATATATATGGATGATTGAGATTAATATATATATATAGATACGATCATATATATATGATTATTGTGATGTTGCATTTGTTTGTACTATGCTTGTCTTTGCATTTGGGTGGACATCATATTCATGCATGTTTCTTGCATATGTTATACACTGTGTCGGATATTGGTATGTGTTGGATAGACCATAGATACCTTGACCGTAGCATGAGTAGATTATGTGTTGGTATTACTCTTCTGTATATATATATATTGGATATATGTTCGGGTTGGATCGAGTAGTAGCGTGAACTTGGTATATGTCCGCATTTTATGTTATTCATTTCGCTTAGACTCGGTATATGCTTGTATTTATATACTATCGATATACCGTTGTACTTCTAGATTATGTTGTCGAAATACATGTGATATGACATATATACATGTTTTCTATTACCCGCCGAGTTTTACTCACCACTCGCGGACTCGGGTTTCGTCGCCTGTAATGTAGCTGACTTCGTGATGGACTTGGAGCACCGCTGGCTGGCATCGTCTCATCTCAACTCCGAGAGTCCGAGTTTTTGAGTCTTCCGTATGTTTTGGTTATGTATTCTGAGTTATGTGATGTACGCACATGTTGGTGCGGATTTTGACGAGGTTTCTTTATATTATGGTGTTAGTCATACCGGTATGCACTTTGTGGGATTGTATTGTGGTCCTGTTGTTTCCGCTGTGTTTTTCGTTATGTTGATATGTTCTTATATGTATATGTTGTTATTATTGTGGGCCTACGGGCCTTGTATTAACCCGAAATGTTGCCACGTACAGGGGAGGTGCCGTCCGTTTGATTTTCGGTTCGGCATGCTCTCGGGGCGTGACAATTTTAGTGGTATCAGAGCCCAAGGTTCTGCGATGCCGTATTATGTTGTTTTTGTGTCGAGTCTTGGATTCTCGGGAGTCGATTTATTCGGTTTTGGTTTTTGAGATGAGATGGACAGCGGCCTGAGCTCCAAGCACCACGAGGTAAGAATTCCTGATAACTTATGGTTTAGTAGATATTTATCTAAACTTGATCAGTGGGTGTATACCATAGAGTTATGACACTGTAGACTTATAGTAGGGTCAGCCCACCGAGGCGACAAACCGGAGTGACCCTTAGGGTTTACACTCCCGGTTATGTTGGATATGCATTTAGATGCTTATACCAGGGAATAACCTGTAGTGTGTTGGTTATTATTCGTAACCGTGGTATGAGTTGACCACGGGAACGACCTGTTGAGTTTGTGAGTCTTGAACCTGTGTCGAGGAGGTGAGTTACCTCTGAGAGCCGACTGATACCGAGTCGGAAAACAGGGGCCAAGTCATCACATTTATTATGGAAATCAGAGACTACAGTCTTAGAGATTTCCACTAACTGTGCTGGTCGGATCATTACCTGTGGGTAATGAACAGACTTGTAGACTATTGTGGATGCAGATAGCGGAAGGCTAGGTTATGGAGTTTCATAGGGATTTTATCCCTGAGTTGTTCGTACTGAGTTGTATAACTTTGAGAGTACTTTTGAGTACTTAACTCATGTTATACCGAGAAAAAAGAGTTGTTTGCATACCATTATCGGGATCAAACCGGTATTTGGTGATAAATACAGAAAATAATCTTCGGGAAATAATATATCACTTGATCATGGTTTAGTGATGTTGAAAGAGTGTATTTCATCGTGTCACTTTTAGTGACACATTGTAAGGAATTCTTGAGCTTCAAGAAAGGGTGCTCGGTTAGTAACAGTGTAATGTGCAGAGTCGTGAGACTTGCAGAGGTTACTACCACCTAATAACTCAAGAAGATGAGTGAATGATTTAAGCCACCCAGAGTTATTGGCTTATAGTTGGATTAGGATGTCGGGATCTTCTACCAGATCCTGTCGGAAGACATTGGATTGAGATAGGAGTTTAGAAATGACTCTGTATAAGTGTTTAGGAGATGAAGATCGATAAGAAGATATTGCAAGTCAGATATTGGAATAAGAAGCCTCCGAATGTTGGACAAAAGGAGCAAGATCGGAGTCAGAGGCCTTGAGCTACTTTTCGATTATAGAAGACCAATCGCAGATCATCAGAAGGTTCTTGTGGATATCAGCAAAATCAGAACAAAGACTCCGAAGGGATTGTGTGCGTGCAGTGCAGATCACGAAGACACGAAGCGGAATATATCTGTTGGAAGCGCCATTGCTATTGTTGAGCAACCAAGATATGGAGGAGGTGTACTTTGAAGACTCGATTGAAGACTATCCGATATTCCGAAGATGATGCACCGCCTCGACGCAGAGATCGACATGAAGACTTGGTTATCTTATCAAGATCGACCTACTACCTCAGCGTGGTTGAAGTTCCGTGATACTCCCTTCGCCAGAGATCGATGTACATCAATGAAGACATCTTAGAAGATACAAAGAACAACAAGTTAATCCTCCGCTTTGCTTAGTACAGAGAGGAGAGAGTATACGGACAATGGTCGATTTATTCAGATTCTACGCTCTCGTAGGATTAAGGGATGGATCAGATGATCTAGGAAAAATCCCCGAGGCATTCGTCAGAAATGCGACCGCTTTGTCGCGGACTGTTGAATCTGATCTTTTCTCTTCGGAGAAAGGCCGAGACTGTGTGGATCCTTTTGGATCGGATCAACAGATATCCGATCGTTCGGTATTACTCTAGTTTTACCCTTTTAGGTTAATATGTTGAGAGATGCTTGTAGTTACTGTGTATCCGTATCTAGAACATTCTCGCTTGGATTAGAAGGGTCCTTTACATCGACTTGTGGGTCGATGGTATTTCTACCGTCGTGAGATGAGGATCAACAATTAAGAAGTCAAGGGATATCCTTAGGCTTTGATATACATACTTTTACTGTAGACATATCCTTACGGATGGTCAAGTTGTTGAGATTATGGTATGATATGTATCTCGGATGTGCGTATAATCTGAGAACCTACGGATGTAGTCGGATGAACTCCTAGCCTTTGCCGCTGTTGCTTGGGCAAGTGGAGTAGGCGATCAAAATGATTGCGAAATAGTTCCGATATCGAAGATCCTATACCGATGATAATCGTATCGTGTTGTTAAACACTATAAAAGAACCGAAGAACGTGAGTTGCGATTATAGGAGAGGTTGGAAGGATATTTATTTATCCCAGATATTCCTCCGAGAAGATCCTAACTCTTTATTGAAAAGAGATGGACATTTTGAAAGTATGCATCGATTATCGATGATGGAATACAGAGTTATTGTGATGAATATCCTTTATTATGGATAAATAATCTATTTAGATCACTAAGTACACTGCGTATACTTTAGGGTTGATTTACGATCGAGTGTTGGTATCAGAGTGACATGATGTCATACAATTATCATTGTCAGAGATGAGTATTATATCATCGACAGAGTAAGGGAGATGCGGTGTGTGGAGACGACAATTTCATACTTGGTATAAATTGTATGAATTTTGATTGTTAGATTAATTAACGATTTAGTCATCATCGATTTGAGAATCGTGTATCCCCGAACACGATTCGATCCTTTTGTAATTGTTGAGTTATGCATTCGCCACCGCTGATTGTGGTAGTTGGAGTTCACACTCGACCACCATAGATGGTGGTTTTCCTTGTATGTTTTGGTTAGTACTGTAGATGTGGATAGAATGTCTTAGCATTACTATACCACAGACTTGTTTGACAAAGGTGATCATTTAGTCGGAAGCTAGTGAAACCAGTTTACAGGACCTAGACTGGCGTTAACTTTTACACGAGTATTAGTTAATCCTTTCGTGGATAAAAAGGATGTTATTCGCAAATGCATCATTTCGTGGATCGGAGCGATTCCGTCTGATTGCATGAGACGTAACTTATGCTTGCTTCAGTTAAGGAACTACGAGATAAGCGGTCATACTTATGACGTGGGCTTAGTAGTTATTATCCTGATTTGTAGATGTATGGAGCAGGAGTGCTCATGGGATTTTGGATTAGCTACTGGGTAGCTATTATAGAGTTGTTGGAACTCGAACAATTGCAACTTGAGAAATTGGTCGCTATAGTCTCCCATACACTTACAGCGTGTGGGGAGTGTATCTTGGATGGTTGATGGATTTCTCTTTTGAGAAGATAATTCTCCGTCTCTGATAAGGATAGTGTGTTCTGGACACGCATCCAGTTAAGGAAGAGTTGCTATAGGAAGCACATCGTTCGGGATTTGCTATGCACCTTGGCGGTACTCAGGTGTACCGAGATTGGAGACGTTTATACTGGTGGAACGGTATGAAGAGGGTTATCGCAGATGTTGCTGCTCGATGTTTAGTATGCCAGCAGGTGAAAGCTAAACATCAGAAACCCGCTGGATTGCTCTAGAAAATTCCGGTTCCAGAATGGAAGTGGGAGCATATCACTATTGGTGACGTTATAGGATTGCCTAGAATCCGTGAAAGACATGATGCGATTTGGGTGATAGTGGATCGACTACCCAAATCAGCTCACTCTCTGCCTATGCGTGGATTATGGAGTCAGTAGCTAGTCGGTTGGCTTTACCTCCGACACTTGCGGTGTTTATAACGTATTTCATATTCTATCGAGGAAATACGCGACCGCGATCGACCATGTTCAAAGAAGTTCCGATACCACCTCGGTGAATGCGACTTATGAGGAGACTCTGTGGATTCTTGGTCAAGGAGCGAATTAAACAAAACCATCCGACTCGTAAAGGTTGGATGACAACATCATACCGATGATGAGGCTATGTGGGAGCCGAAGATACTATCCGAGCTCCTCGATAGTCTCATCCGTCACCGGAGGAAGGTAGGTGGTCCTTAAACTTGCTTGAAGTAAATTTGTGCTTGTTAGTACGAAATTTGGGGAACAAATTTTTATAAGCGGGGGAGAATCTAAAATACCAAAAAAAAAAAATATATATATATATATATAAAATAAAATGTTGGATAATTGGGAGAATACCTTATGGAATTTTTCAGGAATTTTTAGATATTTTTCTGGATTTAAATGGAGGTTCTATAGATATTTTATCGAGATAATGTAAACAGGCTTTTGTAAAGCCTGTTTAGACTATAATGAGGGGTTAAATTTCTCAATAAATCTGATTTCCTTCCGCGACTTCTCATTCCCGACGGTTTCTTCTCACCGTCGCGCTCCTCTTCTCGCCAACGCCAACCCTAACGCCACGACCTTCCTCTTTGCCTCCGAGGCGATCTGCTACCGCCACACTGATCTCGCTACGCCGACGCCGGAGCACGAAGAAGCGGCGACTACCGCTAGACGGCGGCTGGGAGCAGGGGATCGCATCCTCCCGTTGCGCCCCGCTCGGTTTCCGACTCCGGAGTTATTTCCCTGATGGAGTTTTGTCGATCGTCGCCTTCTTCCACCCGAATAGTGTCGCTAGTTTTCTCCTTCTCGATGCATCGCACGGCCGATCCTCTTCTCCCTTCCATCAGAGGTGCCATCGCACGCGACGGTGAGCGCCTCCGCCGATGCGCGCCCTTCTCGCGAACAGGACCGAATTAGGGATTTAATGTCGGGGAGTTTTCAAGGGATGGTGAGCGTGATCTACCTTTCCCTTCAATTGTTGTTGTTTGATGTTGTTTATCTGTCGGGGAGTCTCGGCTGTGATTGGAGTTCGGGTTTTTTTATCCGATCATGAAAAACAGTGGTTACCTTCTTCTTACTTGCATTGGCAGGAACTCCCATTTGGTTCCGGTGATTTGAAGCGTCCAGATGTGGAGAAATCCAGATGTGGGTAGGCTGTGAGAGGTAAATGCCGATTGGGATGTTTGTGAAGGGGAGGAATAATTTGAACGAGTCTGTGGAAGCCTGAGAAATAGGTAAGCGTTTGATCCATTTCTTGATACGAGAAGTTGATTGGGAGTTTTGTTATTAGCTGTGTAATTTAGATAAATTAGTTGACAGGTTGTTGCTATAAGGGAGGAGGCTCTATAGAAGCTGGAGATTTGTCTGGCTTCAATGAAATTGAAGATCATATCTCTTCATCGTCGTGAGCAACCAAATTTTGGCAGTTTGCATTTAATAAGTCTCCTAGCTCAGGTAATCTCTTAAGTCTTGTTGTGTTTCATGAACTGTGGATGCAAGGGGAGATTTCGGTGTGGGTTTGTGATGGATCTTGTTGATGAAGATACAATGAGTAAGGATTCAACTTATCTATCTAATTGTTATAGATTGCTACTTCAAAGGTGGAACAAGACACGGTGGTTAATTGCAACAATTGTAAGGTAAGCTTTGATTTTGGTATTGTTATGAAGTAGGATGTGATACCTTTATAGTTGATGCTAGAATTGACTCATGAATGATACTTGAATTTAATCGATTAAGGGAGAATGTTGAATTAGTTGGATATAATGATCGATGTAGGAATTGATGATTCGATGTATGATAGAACTTAAGTATGTTCTATGTTGTGTACAGGATGTTGATACAAGACGGAATCTCGGATGTAAAGACGGATAATGTAGTCTACATAACAGGTGGGTAATTTCCTACCTGGTCCGGGTAGTTGTTTTTCATTCAGATTTAGTCATTGATGAGCATGTTAGGTGTTCATATTACCTTGACCATGTTCTTTTTATCGTATGCTTGATCTTCTACCGTCGGCTATTAACTCCATTGTTGATATCATGTTTATTTTATCATGATTAGGAGTTATACATATAGATGATGTAAATAACTTAGAATTTGTTTAAGTTAAGTGCAAATAGTAAAGTCCGGATGACAACCTGATTGTACTTTGGGTAAAAAGGTCATCCGTAGGTAGATAATGTCTTTAACCTAGGATTAGTTCTAGTACCCTTAGGTTGTATGTTACCACGGAACATGTATTGTGTAAATGGTCGGAGGAATGATACTTAGGGTATCGCTACGACCGATGGTCCTAGCTTGTTATAATCGATAGTACGACTCTCTACGGGATAGAGTGTGTCCATTAGTTGAGTACAACTCTACAGTGATGAGAGTGTGTCGATTAGATTGGTATGACTCTCAGGATAGAGAGTATTATGATCGATTGAGCACGACTCTCACAGGATAGATAGAGTGCGTGAGATATGGTTAGTATGATTCTCAGTAGAACGAGAGAGTCTATGGTGGATGTCGGATGTGAGACATTGCATTCATGCATTTACATGCACGATGCGACGAGGTCTCCCTTGTGGTTGAGAGTGTCGCCAATATCCCGCCTCCACTGCTACTCATAGGAGGAGTCACCCGTGTGAGGGCAGAGCATTCGAGGTGCCGCACTCTATCACTATAGGCGGTGGTAGTTGGATTTGCGTCGTAGTCCCGCGTGTGTGGTACTCGACCACTCATGGGTAGTAGCGATCGGAGTGACCAATGCAGGGACCCCCATCGTGTAGCTTGCTCTTTACGCTTATACTGCCCACTCGGCCACTTGAGAGTAGTGGTTGGTGTTGAGTTGGGACAGTTGTCATGCTCGAGCCACCGAGGCCACACTGGGGTCGTGGTAGCTTTAGGGTGAGCCGACATGACCATGCATGCTGCATAGCCGTATCTGATGGCGCTTTGCATATTACCATATATATATACATATATGCATGTATATATATATATATATATATATATATATATGGATGATTGAGATTAATATATATATAGATACAGTCTATATATATATGATTATTGTGATGTTGCATTTGTTTGTACTATGCTTGCTGCATTTGGGTGGACATCATATTCATGCATGTTTCTTGCATATGTTATACAGTTGTGTCGGATATTGGTATGTGTTGGACAGACCATAGATACCTTGACCTGTAGCATGAGTAGATTATGTGTTGGTATTACTCTTCCTGTTATATATATGTTGGATATATATTCAAAGTTGGATCGAGTAGCGTGTGAACTTGTATGTCGCATTTTATGTTATTCATTTTTGATTAGACTAGTATATGCTTGTATTTATATACTATCTTGATATACATTGTACTTCTAGATTATGTTGTCGAAATACATGTGATATGACATATATACATGTTTTCTATTACCTGCTGAGTTTTACTCACCACCCCTCGCGGACCCTGGGTTTTCTGTCGCCCAGGTAACAGGTAGCTGACTTCGTGATGGACTTGGAGCACCGCTGGCTGGCATCGTCTCATCTCAACTCCGAGAGTCCGAGTTTTTGAGTCTTCCGTATGTTTTGGTTATGTATTCTGAGTTATGTGATGTACGCACATGTTGGTGCGGATTTTGACGAGGTTTCTTTATATTATGGTGTTAGTCATACCGGTATGCACTTTGTGGGATTGTATTGTGGTCCTGTTGTTTCCGCTGTGTTTTTTCGTTATGTTGATATGTTCTTATATGTATATGTTGTTATTATTGTGGGCCTACGGGCCTTGTATTAACCCGAAATGTTGCCACGTACAGGGGAGGTGCCGTCCGTTTGATTTTCGGTTCGGCATGCTCTCGGGGCGTGACATTAATTATAACCCATGCGCCTGCTGCATTTATGGAGGTAATGATCCCTATTACCTCTAACAGCAGGTTAGTACTCTAGACCGTCATACCGCCTACACATACCGTATTTCTCTGCAGGGGGCTCTTCTATATATATGGCCCTCCGTCAAGAAATAGAGATAAAACACCTTAGAAGTTCTTCTCTTCACTTTCGTTTACACCTTTCTTTTCCTACTAATCTGCCTTGAACGTCAGAGGGGTTTAGCCGAGATCTCTCTCGGCGCTCTTAACTTGATTTCCTGTGCAGGAGCAGTCATTCAGCTCATTTTCTACACGTGGACACTTCCTCTCGGATTCCCATTGCAGTCGTTGCCCTCCTATCCGAGTCAGCAGGCCTTTGCCGCTTTCGCCAATTGGACACCTCAACATCCACGTCTCGATGGTAACAGAGGAATACTTCAGTTCTTCGATCATCGTCGTATGAAACGATTGGTTGTTTAGCCATATGGACTTCATGCAAGACAGGAAGGCTGCTTAGATGGACATTTTGTGAATCAGAAACTAAAGCTGATACTGTTTTAGGCAGGACCTTGAAGAAATTGTAAAGGCCATCACCGAGAATCATGAAGACAGGTATAAAGATCTGAATGGTGTCGAGCACAATAGAGATCATTTAGATTTCGCCTTTACTCGATTTAATTATTGACGAGGAATTTTAAAGGTTTGTGAAATAGGATCGATCATTCTAAAGAATTAATAAAAGTTAAAATTTTATTAAAGATAAAGATTAATCTATACTCTATTATATAACATATACATTATATTAATCATCCGACTTTATCCACGAGAGAAAATCTAAAACAAGACTAACTTATTATCAAGGATCCATTCTCCAAAATAAATGATGAAAAGTAATTTACTTGTTCTTGACTAGTTCAGTCGTCAATAGAAAATTTTCCACAATAATAAATTAACAAGAAGAAATTTGCCACCATTCACACTTTTTCGAAGTCAGAAAAATAAAGATTCCCGATACTTCATTTTCATTCTCGATTTATGATAGAAAAAATATATATATGAAAAAAAAAATTGATGCGATGTTATTTTATATTTCTCTTCTGATTAAATTGGCTCAAATTTTACTCGTTCCTTCGTCAGCTTAAATTTGTTAAAGTCTAATTTGAGTCACTTAAGTCTTTGTAATTTTATCCGGCAATTTAGCAAAGGACGCACTTTAAGTTCGGAATTGCTCAAATACAGTTCCATAATTTCATATTTATCAAAGGACATAACTCATTCCTTTTTTATCTCTCCCGTCAAACATGAATATCAAGATGGTCGAAAAAAAAATGGTGCTAAGAATTATATTCGCAAGAACACAGTTGTCATGAGATTTGAATTTTCAACACCACGTACAATATCAAGCTCGCCTAAAAAAAGGCGGTGCTGAGAATTGTATTTTCAGAAATATAATAGTTCTGGGATTTAAATTTTCAGAAACACAGTGGTTCTGAGATTTAAATTCCTAACACCACATGCAATATCAAACTGTTCTAGAAAAAAGATGGTACTGAGAATTATATTCCTAGGAACACAATGGTACTGAGATTTAAATTTCCAGCACCATGTACAATATCAATTGGCGGGAAAAAAAAGATGGTGCTGGAAATTATATTCCCAGAAATACATTGGACCTGAGATTTAAATTTTCAGCACCATTTTTTTTTTTCGGCCAGCTTGATATCCACGTTTAGCGGGAGGGGTAAAAAAGAAATGAAGTGCGTTCTTTGATAAATATGAAACTATGAAATTATATTTGAGCAATTTCAAACTTAAAATGCACCCTTCGATATTGTCACGATCATAAACTCTAAAATAGCCATTTAAAATCCGTTGAAGGTTTTTTCATTTATGGAAGCCTAACATTGTGCTAGATTAGTCCATAAAATCTAGTTTGAAAAAAAAAATATGGAACTGTTACGTTAATGGTCATTTTCAATTGTCTCTATCGATGGAGGAGATAAATCAGAAGCTTAAGTGATAAATCAAGAATCTAAGTGGCAAGTATAAATAAGGAGATCGGTCGATAATTTAGAGTTATAACTTCTTCAAAAATTTATCTCTGTCCATTTAAAAATTATCTTTTTATATTTACCAACTAAATTAATCCCGAGAACTCATTAAAGTCTAGTTTGAGCTAGTATGTCACATCTCTTATGCTTTTATAAGCCATTTATGGAGGCCTGGCACAGTATGTACCTTTTCAAAGCTAAGGATTGTAACTCACTCTTCGGTCTCAATTGATAAATATAAAAAAGTAATTTTTAAATAAATAGAGATTAATTTTTAAAAATTCTATCACTTTGAACTATCAATTGACTCTTATTTTTATATTTACCATTTAAAATTTTGATTTATCTTTTCCACTCAATAAACGACGGAAGGGATCATTAATATGACAATTCTAATTTTTTAAAGTAGTTTCAACTCACTTTTATGCCCGTTTAATCCTTCTATTAAAGTCTACTTGAAATGACATAGATGTGTGAGAATCTTTTAGGTATCTACGGATAGATTCAATGTACGTAAGCAAGGATCGTATTACTGTATATAAATCGGAAAAGAAATTCAAACGATTTAGTATAAGATTGTGTCATGGATTTATACCAATATGCAAAACTGAAATATAAATGGAAGTAAAAAAAATCTTAAATTCACACGAGAATCTAAAAACACTCTCATCTTCATTGTCATTGAAAGAATCTGAAGATCGGAAATGAATTAATTATAGAGTTTGATCTTTCAAAGTTGCAAAGGCAATGACTTTGAAATTTCAATCTGATAGAGAAAATAAGATAGTTCTCGAGTGACCTCTCATACGAAAATTATATTCATATAAATATATTAGGATCAAACCCATTAATAATTTATCAATGCTAATGGAAATGAATTAATTAATTTTACACACATAAATTCACATTAATAATATAAATACAACAACAATCAAGTTTTATGGATTATTTTGTGTTATTGAACTCTGTCCTCTACTATATTATTATCTATATTTATAATCTTATTTTATTTTATCGTTGCTAATTAAATTTTGTTTGGTCTTTTTTTCTTATTTGATTTGTATATTTATAATGGTTTTACATCATCTAATTAGAATATTTATTAGTCATTTAAGTATAGATTCGTATCATCTTAAATGTGTCCCATGGAATTTTCTTAAACATGTCTCATGGAGTTTTTCTTCGATAAGTATAATCTCAACATTCGTTCTAACATTTTTATTATTTATTTTATCCATCTTAATGTTTTTCATATCTGTAATTTACATCTTCTGTTCATGTACTCGAATCATAGACATTCACTGATACAAATCTATAATTAAAATATCAAATTAGATCCCTTTATAAAATTTATTCAGAATGATAAATCTGTGTTATTAGCTAACATAATTTACCACACGAGCTAATACAAATTTATAGTTATTGAAGTTGTCTGTACGAGCACTTCCTGATTTACTCTGGTGATCGATGGAGCATATTTCACCTAGGGATTACTTAGCACTCCGTTAAAGATCTGTGGAACATGACCGACCATCTCCAGAATTAGTTGGGTCAAATATCTAGATACATGGACCTAATAAACAAAAAAAAAAAGGAAAAGGGTCTCTCAATCTATTGGTTCATCATTCTTCCAAAATAGAGAAACTAGTCTCAAAAGATTCTAATCGACTTTTTATTAGAGGACTTGAAGTCAGATCGTGAACTCATGCTCATTGCATTTAGTTGTCTTTTGCACACGTACCAGCTTCTAAATCTTGATTAGATCGTCTTAAAAGATTGGGTTTTAGCTAAATTTAGTTTATTATTGAGATCTATTTCACATTTTCATCTAACACTAACAACATAAAGTACAATGATCATATCATTACTCGTTACACCTGTAATAACTGAGATAGAATGACGAATGTTATCCTCCTCAAAAGATGCATCCCTAAGTTTAGAGCTCTCATTGTCCTTAATGTTAATGAAATTGACATTTCTCATTTAAAAAAAGGCACTGTTTGAGGTCATAAAACTTAAAGTCTTTTAACTTTTTAGAATATCCCACAAAATAATAGCTAATTATCCTTGATTGCAGTTTCCTTTCAATATTAGTCCTATAAGATCCAACTTCAGTTGGACAACTCTAAACGTATAAATGCCTAATGCTAGGCTTCTTATCCATTCATAGCTCATATGAAACTTTACTTACTGTCTTACTAGGTACGTTATTAAGTAAATAAATTGTAGTCTTGAGTGCTTCACCCTACAAGGACTCCGATAAAGAGGTAAAAAATATCATACTTCTCTCCATGTCCTTTCGGGTCTGATTCCTTCGCTCAGATATAACATTCTGATGAAGCGTACCAGACATGGTATATTGAGCCACATTCTCACACTAAAAAAATATCATTCTCGCTCATGAATGTTGTTCGCCAAATTCATATAATGATCATAATATTCACTTCCACGGTCGAATTTGACAATTTTAATCTTCTTACCTAACTAGTTGATTTTCAACTTCGACTTTTAAGATCTTGAGCGTATTCAAGGACTTTGACTTCTCATACAAAGGTATAAGTATGCATATCATGAGTAATTATCAGTAAAACTGATAAAATATATTTATCCATTCCAAAATATCTTAGGAAATAATCCACGTATATGTATCAGTTTTAAAGTGTCACTACATCAATTTGCAACTTTGTTCCTCTTGTTAATTGTTTTTCCTTTGACACACTCTATACATACATCAAAGTTTAACATATCAAAAGAATAGAGAATTCCTTATGACATTAATATTTCTAGACGTTGTTTGGATATACGTTCTAAATGTTTATGTCATAACACAAATGAATTCTTATCAGTCAAATTATGTTTCGTACTTATACTGTGGATTATTTCATTGCCTATGATAGCTATGGTATTTAACCAATATAACTTATGAACTAGGGAACATATATCAATAAGTATTGAATTTTAAAAAATATTAAATATTACATTTCTAAGAACAAGAGTACCCTAATTTATCCAAATAAGAAATGAAAATTAAGTTCCGTCTAAATGACTGAACAGTAAATGTATTCTCAACATTTATAAATGTATTGGTCCTTAAACAAAGTTGAAAAATATCTATAGCAATCACTTTAGCCTTCTTGTTATTATCAATATAGATGTATCTTTCACCATTAATAGATAATCGATGACTAATACAATCATACTCAGTGATAGTAATATGAGTGGTGATCGTGTCCATACACTAAGTGTCACTAGATACAGTGACAAAATTTACTTCTGAATTAATCAAGCTGAGAAGTTTATTATCAGATATTGCAATTTTAATACCCTTACTCATATTGATAGTTTTTTGATGTTCAATAGTTTTAAAATCTTGAATCATTGGAATGTTATTAATATAGACAGATGTCATATGATATAAAAATAACATAACAAATACTCACATTAATAATCATAAATACGGATATATATAAACAGTAATATAAAATAAATACTAAAATTTATACACTAATAATAAGTCCCTTTTGGATATATCAAATATAATATTATAATTTGTTAAATACTGGAAAATGTAAAATAGTGAATTAAATGGCCAAATAATTAAGGAAATAATCCTGGAAATTTTTCGGGATTTTTAGGAATTTTTTTCGGAATTTTTTTGGATTTAAACGGACTCCGTACGAGACTTTTACGGGGATAAAATAAATAGGCTTTAGAGGGGTTTATTTAAAGGGGATAAATACACGGAAAACCTAATTTCTTTTTCTATTTTATTTCTTTTCCAGCCTTGTAAGCGCAACCTATTCCTCGCCGGTTTCTCCTTTCCTCGCAGCGAGCACTTCCGCCCGTATTTCTGCGCCCCGCGCCCTTGGCGCTCTCTTCCCTTCGCCGTGGCGCTTTCTTCTCACGTAGAGCCTTCTCTCCTCGAGCACCGCCTCGACGCTGAGTCTGCTGGCCCACCGCCTCACGCTGCGGCCACTGCAGTCTTCCTTCACGTCCGGGACGCCAGGTTCGCCGGCCGTCAGCCACCGGCAGCTGCTTGCTTTCCGCCATCCGCTATCCTCAGGCGATCGCTGCCCACAGCCATCGCCGCCACGCTCTTCTCGCCGGTGGTCGCGAGTAGGTAAGGTTCTTTTTTGGGCCTACCTGAGAGCGGGTTGTGCAAGGTCGGATGTTAGTAGGCTGTGAGGGTTTGATTTGGAGGTGTCGACTGTGAAATTAAGAAATTGAGTTGGGGGTATCGACTGCCGATGGAATTCCTAGGGCGGGTGAGCTTGATTGGTCGATTTGGGTTGATTCCGGTGTTAATCGGTTGATCGGTATGATATTCGGAGGATATGAGATTTGGGTGATAATGTTAGATCTTGAGGATATTTTTGTAAGTGATGAGTTGGGTTAATTGGGTTATAAAGGAAATCGATTAAGTATTCGATTTATTGTTGAATTGTATATTTTGTGCTTGACTATAATTATGCTATATGCAGGTTTCGGTCACGAGGCAGGTCCTCGGTCGTGACGTTGTTATTTTTGCGGATATATATTCAGGCGGGTACTTTGACTTATCTTTTAGATATAGTCAAGTTGATATGCTAGTTAGGATAGCTTGCAATAATTTTCATGTTTATATGCCTAGTATGTTTTTGGTGCCTACTTGATACATGCATGTGATAGGTTATGATTAGACCTTCTCTGTTTTTATTTGGATCATAGTTACTGTTAGTAATATATGAGAGATGTCCTAAGGCAATCGTCTTATGTATGAACCATTTATATGATAAATGAAGATTCACTATTTGAGTATACATATTTTATGTATTTGATTGGATCTTAAACTCATTTACTGAATGTCCACGATACGATTCACAGCATGAGAGAATTTGTGATTGGATCACAACTAGTGAGTATCTCTACATGTATAATTGTGATGTATCGGAATTATCCCTAGTCGATGAATTGATGGATATGGACACCATCAATTCTGTCGAGACTAGCACGAGGCATACTCCTTGGTGTATCCAAGCAGCTGATTCTCACTGGCTGGAGACATAGTGATGTCCGGAGTTGATCGTGGATGCTAGTTATGGTAACTAGTTCATTGGAGTGACCAGTCGTAAGACTTCATATGGTTCTCTGCATATATAGATATGTCAATGAAGTTCTTACTGTGGCTTAAGTGCGATGTTCCTTTGACTTGCGGTATTCAAGTCATCTTGATCATGGAGACTTATGCTTTGACATCTTAAGCAAACATCTCTAAGGAGATGTGGACCCGGGATGATTGGGTATAAGTCGAAGTGATCGAAGGTGTTTGAATAGCCTATAAAGGATTCACCACTCCTTGCGAGGAGATGTATACCCATGGCCTCTCGTCGGATTGTTACTAAAGTCTTTGGCCAAAGCATTACATGTTTAGAGTAAGGTACTCTTCGATACATGTGGAGTAACTAGAATCCGTAGGACGAGGAAATGATACTTGAGCTAGGTGTGACGTAGTCAGCCTAGTGGGGACTGACACTATAGACCATGTCCTGAACCAAGTGGGTATAAGATGAGTGAAGGGAATGAGGCACGAATCATTCGAGCTACTGAAGGGTTTCAGAAATAGTTCTGGATCAACTGTTGATCTTTTCGGTTAATTGGGGATCATGATGTACTACTAGGTGCCACTCATGATCGTTCTATAATTAATGGTTAATTATAGACGGCCAATATAAACCGAGAACCTATTTGGTCACACGCACAACGAGCGTAATCCAAAGGATTTAAAACGAGCTTGAGAATGGGATTCTCAGACCGAGAGAAACTAAGTTTGGTTGGACCAAACATAAAACGAGCATGAAATTGTTTCAGTCGCAATGGAAGCGTGGATGGGCCATGTCTTATGAAGACATAATGGATGGACCAAAATGGTTTGGTTCTAATCCAATGGATGAGAATAAACCAAAGGGTTTGGTTTATATTAAACGAATGAACCAAAGGTTGGTTCGGTTCGTTTTAACTTAAAATAAACCATCATGGTTTGGTTTATTTTAACTTATCTTAATGGAGCGGGTTAACGAGTTTTATGGATATGATCCATTAACCATTAAGAGAATTAGTTCTCTATAAAAGAGGGCTTAAGAGATTCTTAAGCCCTAACCTAATCATCCAAACCCTAGCTTGGAGTTGCCGCCCACCCCTTGGAGGAGTTTTCGGCGCCCAACTACAAGCTGCCGCCGCCCAGCTTTGTGCCGCCGTCCAAGACCCTTGCCGGCGTCCAAGCTCCAGCCGGTGAACCTCCGGCGACCCTCCGGTGATCTCCTATAGGTTTGGCATCAAGGTGAGCCTTTACTCTCCTTGTTTTGGCCGGCGCCTATTCCTCCACCAAGCTGTCCAGTTTTCTGGACAGCTTCTTCTCCTCTCGTCGGAGCGTCGTTTGGACGACGGTTAGAGCTCCGACAGCGGCTAACTTACCGGGGATTCGATCTCCGGTAATCCTCTGAGGTGGAGGACGAAGGATTCGTCAATCGGTTGACGAATACCTCTCCGGAGAAACGAGTCTTGAGGACTTGTTTTTGGATCCGAATTTGGATTCGGATCGTGATCATCTCTCGATCACGTCGTCCTCAACACGAGGCTAGTAACCCGTGCGAAGGCGAAGCTCGTGGCTTAGCGAAGTCATCCCGAGGAACTCGGCGTGGATACGGATAGAGACGATTCTAGCGAGGATCGTTCCGGTTGATGCCGTTCCCACTACACGTCATACGAAAGGTATAACGTAGATAAATTTCCTTTTATTGCAAATTTTAATTTACGGTTATGTCTACACTTGTTGTAATATGCATGCGTGTGTTGTGTGTGTTGTAATAAATATAGATTTATTATTTTTAATTGCTTCCGCTGTGTTCATGTTTGCGAAACGTGATCGAACACACACACGCCGCGGTGCCGGAAACCCAACACTGGTATCAGAGCCCAGGTTGTGTTTCAACATAATCGTAAAAATGGTTTTGCGATAGTCATAATGTATTTCTGGAAATTTTCTAATTTTGGAAATTTAGAAGTATTTATGGAAATTTTTAATTTTGGAAAGTCTAGAAGTATTTATGGAAATCTTCCACTTTTGGAAAGTTGGAAGTATTTATGGAAATTGATATTTTCCATAAATAAAATATTTGATTAGATTCTGGAAATTTGTTTCCTAATTTAATCATGATTTGATTTGGGAAATCAAATCTTAAAATATTTTATTTCCATAAGTAGTTTTAAAGATTTAGGAAATTGGTTTCCTAAATAGATTTTCCTTAATCAAATAATTCCATGAATAAAAATATGTGATTAGATTTGGAAATTTGTTTCCTAATTTAATTATGATTTGATTTGGAGAATCAAATCTTAAACATATTTTATTTCCATAAATAGTTATGACATATAAGGAAGTTATATTCATGACATAATTGTATGTCATGTAATTGCATTAGATGCATAACATTATACCATGCGTGTCGTGACATGTAGATGTATGCCATGTATGCCATGCCATGTAGATAATAGTTATTTGCATGCAAAGAGGATGAGACATAAAAAACCCTTAAACAATATTAAAGCCTACACCTTCCAATAATATGGTTAGAACCAGAGTTCCGTTTCTTGTTTGGGTTGTTGGACTCTCTCCAAGCCCGGCTCGAACCCGAATATGTTCAAACCATAGAATAGTTTAATCCTAATATGGTAAGAGTCAGAGGTCAATCGTTAGCTTTGGTTGTTGGACTCTCTCCAAGCTGGGCTAATTGGTTGAAAGCACTCTAACCATATTAAAACTATGTCCTGATTAATGGGTTGGCTTTAACCTGGAGCATCGGCTTGTTGGACTCTCTCCAAGGTCGATGTAAAGGGAGGTGAAGTTGGGTGCTATGCATATGATGCATACTTGTTAATGTGTTAACAACCCGATGTATGTGTGAACATTCAATTAGTTGATAGCACATTGTGATAGTTGCATATACGTGATATGCAATCGGTATATTTGATACCTACCATCGTAGTTATGAATGGTTTGTTGGACTCTCTCCAAGGTTGTTCATAACTATGATGGATATCAGCCCATTCGGAGATGGACCTACGATCTCCCGAAGTGATTTTGGGGTTTTTGAAATTCGAAAAATGAATGGGATTAATAAATGTATATTGATGCATTTTAAAATCATCTTTCTCATATATGCTCGTTTTGTATTTCTAAGTTAATATATTGATCATGATGTGTTTGAATTTGCGTTCCATTTTGGATTCAAATAAATTGACTGGGCCGAACTTCTTGGACTAGCTTAGAAACTTGAGAATTGTTCTCAAGGTGAAAAGCTTGTGTGTGTCCTCGAAGCGCCTCTTCCCGCCCGTCCTAGTGACGATGCAACTTTGGACCAATTGTTGGCCTATCAGAAACATGTGAGTGATTCTGAACAAATGAGTTGCATCATGCTAGCCACGATGGAACCCAAGCTACGAAAGCAGCATGAGCATATGGATGCTCATATCATAGTTCTTCATCTTTATGAGTTGGTTGATGAGCAAGTGAGATTCGAAAGGTTCGAAGTCTCCAAGCTCCTCTTCATCTCTGAGATGCAAGAAGGTTCATCTGTGGTACTGCTCAACATGCTGAAGACTGTGGAGTCTTCTGAGAAGCATGAGCAGGGGACAGTGCTGTTAGTTGATTCCTCGAAGAAAGGTTCTAAGAGGAGGTCAAAAGAACAGCAGAAGGGAAAGAAGAGAAAGGCTAAGAAGGTAGAACTAGCACAAAAGGAAACTTGCCATCATTATGGCAAGGAGAGCCATTTGTGAAGAAACTGCAAGATTTATCTTGAGTCCGTGAAGAAGGATAAGGCATCGGATGCCCCATCTTCTTCAGATATCTTCGTTATTGAATGTCATTCTATTTCCTCAGACACTTAGGTATTGGATACTGGGTGTGGCTCACATATATGTAATGACATACATGGGCTAAGGAATAGAAGAAGACTCGTCAAGGGAGAGTCAAATTTACGTGTTGGGAATGGAGCAAAGGTTGCTGCACTCGCCATCGGAACGTATTTATTGAAACTCCCTACAGGACTTGTCTTAGAACTGGACAATTGCTTTTATGTTCCTTCGTTGATAAAGAACATCATTTCTATTTCTTGTTTAAATAGAAATGGGTACCATTTAAATTTTAGTAACAATTGTTGTTACATAACTTTGAATGGCGTTCTTTATGGGACTAGAACTTTAAGCAATGATATTTATACGTTGGACGTATCCAGTGACATTTTCAATATCGAAGCGAGCAACACGCGTGCTCGAAAGGATAATCAAATAGACTCCTATATGTGGCATTGTCGTCTTGGCCATATAAGCAAGAAACGCATGTCCGAATTACATCGATGTGGAATTCTGGAATCGTTTGAATTGGATTCATACGATACATGCGAATCATGCTTAAAAGGCAAGATGACTAAGTTACCTTTTACTGGAAAAGGTGAACGAGTGGGAGAGTTACTAGGTCTAGTACATACTGATGTATGTGGACCTATGTCAACTCAAGCTTTAGGAGGCTATAGCTACTTCATTACCTTCACCGATGATCACTCACGGTTTGGGTATGTGTTCTTGATGAAACACAAGTCTGAAGCCTTTGAAATGTTCAAAGAATTCAGAAATGAAGTAGAGAAACAACATGACAAGAGTATTAAAATACTTCGATCGAATCGAGGTGGTGAATACTTAAGTCAAGAGTTTCTTGATTATCTAAGAGACAATGGTATATTGTCTCAATGGACTCCGCCATATACACCACAGCATAATGGTGTATCTGAGAGGCGTAACCGGACCTTGTTGGACATGGTCAGGTCAATGATGAATCATGCGACTCTTCCCAAGTTCTTTTGGGGCTATGCACTTCAGACAGCTGTTTACTTGTTAAACAGAATGCCTACCAAGGTAGTCTCAACTACTCCATATGAGATATGGAATGGTAAGAAACCTCATGTATCTTACTTGAAGATATGGGGTTGTCCTGCTTATGTGAAGCGGACTGTATCAGACAAATTGGATGCTAAGTCTGATAAATGTCTATTTATTGGATACCCTAAGGAAACAAGGGGTTACCAATTCTATCATCCTGTGGAACAAAAAGTGTTTGTTTCAAGGCATGCTGTGTTTCTAGAGAAAGAGTTTCTCTTGCAAGAAAACAGTGGGAGTGTCGTCGAGCTTGAGGAGGCTCGAGAGACTCAAATAGACATTGATGAGATACCTGGTGAAGCACAAATCGATAACTCATAGTGATGAGCAAACTACGGACTCCATCAGTAACACCACATCTTCGTAGATCTGGTAGAACACGCAACATTCCTGAGAGATATGGATTTCTCGTAAGTGAATCGAATGACGTGTTACTCATTGATGATGAGGAGCCTACCAGTTATGAGGAAGTGCTGACAAGTTCAGAAAGGGATAAATGGCTTGGTGCCATGAAGTCGGAAATGGATTCCATGTATGAAAACCAAGTTTGGAACTTGGTTGACCCACCTGAAGGCATCAAGCCTATAGGGTGCAAGTGGGTTTTCAAGAGGAAAACCGACATTGATGGTAATGTGATTACCTATAAAGCTAGATTAGTGGCGAAAGGATATCGTCAAAAATAAGGTGTTGATTATGACGAAACCTATTCGCCTGTAGCTATGTTTAAATTCATTCGGATGCTCCTGGCCATAGCGGCTCATTATGATTATGAGATATGGCAGGTGGATGTGAAAACAGCTTTCCTTAATGGAAACCTGCTCGAGGACGTGTATATGATACAGCCTGAGGGTTTCACATCGGTTGATAAAACCAAGGTATGCAAATTGCGACGGTCCATTTATGGATTGAAGCAAGCATCCAGGAGCTGGAATATCCGTTTTGATGAGACAATCAAAAAGTTTGATTTCTCACAAAATCCAGACGAACCTTGTGTGTACAAGAAGGTTAGTGGGAGTGCAGTCGTATTCCTAGTATTGTATGTCGATGACATACTACTTATAGGAAACGATGTTTCAATCTTACAGTCAGTGAAGGTTTGGTTATCCAAGACATTCTCCATGAAAGACCTGGGAGAAGCAACCTACATCCTCGGGATTAAGATCTATAGAGATAGATCGAAACGGTTGCTTGGTCTTTCGCTACATATATATAGACCGAGTGCTAAAGAGGTTTAGCATGTCGGAATCCAAGAAAGGTTTCCTACCCATCAGGCATGGGTAAACCTTTCGAAGTCTATGTGTCCGCGCACAGAAGACGAGAGGATTTGCATGAGTAAGATTCCCAATGCATCCGCAATAGGATCTATCATGTATGCTATGTTATGTACGAGGCCCGATGTATCGTACGCTCTGAGTGTCACGAGCAGATACCAATCCGATCCAGGAATGGATCATTGGGCGGCTGTTAAGACGATCCTTAAGTACTTGAGAAGAATTAAGGATGTGTTCCTAATATATGGAGAAGGGGACATGGTGATACGCGGGTATACGGATGCCAGCTTCCAGACAGACAAGGATGATTCCAGGTCTCAGTCTGGATACGTGTTCACCTTGAATGGGGGCGCAATGAGTTGGAAAAGTTCCAAACAAGAGACTGTAGCGGATTCTACCACTGAGGCAGAATATATTGCAGCTTCGGAAGCAGCAAAGGAAGCGGTTTGGATCAAGAAGTTCGTTCATGAACTTGGTGTGATTCCGGCCATTGTTGAAGCAATACCGGTCTACTGCGACAACAATGGAGCAATTGCACAGGCGAAAGAGCCAAGGTCTCATCAAAGATCCAAACATGTGCTTCGCCGCTATCATCTTATCAGAGATCAGGAACGAAATACAAATCGAGAAAATTCCGAAGGAACTTAGCGGATCCTTTGACTAAGGCATTACCTCAAAGTAAGTTTGAGGGTCATGTTAGAGCTTATGGTATTGGATCGTAGCGATTGGCATTAGGCCAAGTGGAGTCATTAGTAATATATGAGAGATGTCCTAAGGCAATCGCCTTATGTATGAACCATTTATATGATAAATGAAGATTCACTATTTGAGTATACATGTTTTATGTATTTGATTGGATCTTAAACTTATTTACTGAATGTCCACGATACGATTCACAGCATGAGAGAATTTGTGATTGGATCACAACTAGTGAGTATCTCTACATGTGTAATTGTGATGTATCGGAATTATCCCTAGTCGATGAATTGATGGATATGGACACCATCAATTCTGTCGAGACTAGCACGAGGCATACTCCTTGGTGTATCCAAGCAGCTGATTCTCACTGGCTGGAGACATAGTGATGTCCGGAGTTGATCGTGGATGCTAGTTATGGTAACTAGTTCATTGGAGTGACCAGCCGTAAGACTTCATATGGTTCTCTGCATATATAGATATGTCAATGAAGTTCTTACTGTGGCTTAAGTGCGATGTTCCTTTGACTTGCGGTATTCAAGTCATCTTGATCATAGAGACTTATGCTTTGACATCTTAAGCAAGCATCTCTAAGGAGATGTGGACCCGGGATGATTGGGTATAAGTCGAAGTGATCGAAGGTGTTTGAATAGCCTATAAAGGATTCACCACTCCTTGCGAGGAGATGTATACCCATGGCCTCTCATCGGATTGTTACTAAAGTCTTTGGCCAAAGCATTACATGTTTAGAGTAAGGTACTCTTCGATACATGTGGAGTAACTAGAATCCGTAGGACGAGGAAATGATACTTGAGCTAGGTGTGACGTAGTCAGCCTAGTGGGGACTGACACTATAGACCATGTCCTGAACCAAGTGGGTATAAGATGAGTGAAGGGAATGGGGCACGAATCATTCGAGCTACTGAACGGTTTCAGAAATAGTTCTGGATCAACTGCTGATCTTTTCGGTTAATTGGGGATCATGATGTACTACTAGGTGCCACTCATGATCGTTCTATAATTAATGGTTAATTATAGACGGCCAACATAAACCGAGAACCTATTTGGTCACACGCACAACGAGCGTAATCCAAAGGATTTAAAACGAGCTTGAGAATGGGATTCTCAGACCGAGAGAAACTAAGTTTGGTTGGACCAAACATAAAGCGAGCATGAAATTGTTTCAGTCGCAATGGAAGCGTGGATGGGCCATGTCTTATGAAGACATAATGGATGGACCAAAATGGTTTGGTTCTAATCCAATGGATGAGAATAAACCAAAGGGTTTGGTTTATATTAAACGAATGAACCAAAGGTTGGTTCGGTTCGTTTTAACTTAAAATAAACCATCATGGTTTGGTTTATTTTAACTTATCTTAATGGAGCGGGTTAACGGGTTTTATGGATATGATCCATTAACCATTAAGAGAATTAGTTCTCTATAAAAGAGGGCTTAAGGGATTCTTAAGCCCTAACCTAATCATCCAAACCCTAGCTTGGAGTTGCCGCCCACCCCTTGGAGGAGTTTTCGGCGCCCAACTACAAGCTGTCGCCACCCAGCTTTGTGCCGCCGTCCAAGACCCTTGCCGGCGTCCAAGCTCCAGCCGGTGAACCTCTGGCGACCCTCCGGTGATCTCCTATAGGTTTGGCATCAAGGTGAGCCTTTACTCTCCTTGTTTTGGCCGGCGCCTATTCCTCCACCAAGCTGTCCAGTTTTCTGGACAGCTTCTTCTCCTCTCGTCGGAGCGTCGTTTGGACGACGGTTAGAGCTCCGACAGCGGCTAACTTACCGGGGATTCGATCTCCGGTAATCCTCTGAGGTGGAGGACGAAGGATTCGTCAATCGGTTGACGAATACCTCTCCGGAGAAGCGAGTCTTGAGGACTTATTTTTGGATCCGAATTTGGATTCGGATCGTGATCATCTCTCGATCACGTCGTCCTCAACACGAGGCTAGTAACCCGTGCGAAGGCGAAGCTCGTGGCTTAGCGAAGTCATCCCGAGGAACTCGGCGTGGATACGGATAGAGACGATTCTAGCGAGGATCGTTCCGGTTGATGCCGTTCCCACTACACGTCATACGAAAGGTATAACGTAGATAAATTTCCTTTTATTGCAAATTTTAATTTACGGTTATGTCTACACTTGTTGTAATATGCATGCGTGTGTTGTGTGTGTTGTAATAAATATAGATTTATTATTTTTAATTGCTTCCGCTGTGTTCATGTTTGCGAAACGTGATCGAACACACACACGCCGCGGTGCCGGAAACCCAACAGTTACTTGGATTATGGATATGTACATATTGTTTGTACATATTATTCGGATAGGTATTTTGAGTAGGATTGTCATGCTTTAGTATCATGCACCATCTTGCATGATTGCATGCTGGCTGGACGGGGTTCCATTATTGTTGAGCCCGCAACCAGTTACATGGCCTGCACACACTGCCACTCATGGGTTAGTGGTACATCAGGAGGGTGTGTGCAGTTGCTCTGTCAGGCTCCGCTGGACCGCTCATGGGTAGCGACGAGACAGCGTGGTAGCGGGCAGGGATTCCTCTTCTGGTCTATGACACCGGGAGATGAGAGCTTAGCTCCCCCACTCTGTTTGGGGCAGGAGGATAGGTGTACTCCGACAGCATCCTGTCCACTCGGTCACTCAGGAGCAGTGATGGCAGAGTGCACAGTTGTCATAGCCCTACCCATTCGGCTTCACCATTGCGTGTGAGGCGGTTGACTGGCGTCAGGGGTGACCATGTCATTTGCACGGCATGCATTTTTGCATGGATCGCATTTGTATTGTGTTTGCTGCATTTTATTGATGCCTTGGATGTTGCATATGATTGTCATGCATACAGGATTCATATTCTTATATGGTGATGACTTTATCTCTTATAGTAGGGCACATGCTCCTATATCAGGGTAGGAGACTCAGGTGAGTACAGTCCTTTTGCATTTATTTCTTGCTTACCATATATATGAGACTGTACTGACATGATTAGTATTGTTAGCTATTTCTTACTATTCATATCGACTAGTATCCGCTAAGTTCTTTGAACTTACCCTGTGGTTTTATTTTTATTTCAGGATGAAGCTGTCAGGAGAGTCCAGTTGCCATATCCCCCCTCTCGTAGTGACAGTTTATTAGTTGTTTGAGTTATGGTTTGGATTTTGTATAGAAGATATGTTTAGGCTTTGAATTGGATTTATGTACTCGTGGATTTTTGGGGTCCTTGTGGACCATTGGTCGGATCTTATTTTGATTGGTTTGGTTGGGTATTCCTGCCCAGATGGCAGAAGGGGTAAGTCTAGTTAGTGTAGACTTTTATTTACCTAGATTTGTTGGCCTGAGGCCTTATTATTATCTGCGTGTGTTGTGGTATGATTTCGGTCGTGTTGACCGAGGTATAGTGGTCGTGTAGGCCTTGTATAAAAATTGGTATTGTCACCCGTACAGGGGAGATGCTGTCGGATTTTCGTCTGGCGGAGACTCCTTCGGGGCGTGACATAATTAATCTTTGGATTAAGTTGCAACTTGTAAATGATACTTTCTAATCCTAACTCAAAAAATTGGAATCTCCATAAAATGTGTCTTCCTTTAGGCCGGCATAATATGCGCATGTTTGATAACTAAATATGAGTCCGGTTCAGTTATATAAAATATAATCATAATTCCCTATTTCTCTAATCAATTATATAATATATTTTACTTTGGGCAGACATATTAAATGCATGATCAACACTAATGTGTTTATAGTAAACCACTTTAAATTTGACATAAGAATAATTTTCTTTTGGTTAAATCATCCTTAGCATAGATATGCATCCACTCATACAATGATACATTAAGTTTAACTAAAAGTTTTCACTTTGGCGATAGTATTAATCCAACTTAATTAGGAAACTCAACTATAATGGTTGTTAAATGATATAGAGGATGAAAAACGACTTTAACAAGAGACTAAAAAACTTCGAAGCCCTCAAAAATACCTTGAATGACATTTTTTAGGTCCGAGATAGACTGTTACAAAGGATTTACCCATAGTAACAAACGTAGATATCTGAACGAGCTTTAAAATGCATTCTAGAACACCTCAAAACTCATTTCGAGTGAAATTTTATTAATTTGGAAGTTCCCTACATCAGTGATGCTCAATTTCATCTACATTAATATCAATCGATTGATTACATCAATCAAATATCACAGTCGATTAAAAAATATTCCAAAGATAACTTTATGTATTAGTCGACTGGTGTATTGGTGTATGATAGTAGTCGACTAACACAATCAGTCGAGTGCTCCAGTTAACTTGCAAACCTTTTGTGCTCAATCACGAGCATTTTAGTCGACTGATCTTGATGACAGTCGATTGATACAATCAATCGAGTGTCTTAGTCGATTTAAAAATATTTTGTATCTAAATTTAAGTACATCAGTCGGCAAACCTAAAATGTCAATCTACTGGTGTATCCAATCGAGTCTCATAGTTGGGCCACAAACATTCTATTCAAAATTTTACACACATCAATCGACTAGTCCTCATAGCAGTGAACTGATAGTGATTAGTTGAGTGCCTCAATCGATACAAAAATATTCTGTGCGCTATTTTTCGACCAACAATCGACTGATGGTCCACATCAATCGATTGATATTCACGCGACTTAGTTTCTACGGATCATACATAACGATTTTGATGACAAATGATAGTGGTTACACACGCTATTCTTCATGTTCTTCATCGAAAACTACAAAAAAACATTAAAATGATGCAAAATCTAGGATCACTAACCCTTGAATTCGATGATTATACTTGTTTAAATGCATTAAATCAAGATCTAAAACAAAAACACATGCATTCAAATCAAAATTGTCGAAAAACCTCACATTTTAATATTGTACGATAAGGAACACCTAATCTTGTGCTATGATACTAATTGATTGATTTCAATCCGTAAATGGATTGCACTAAACAAATCTATAGCGATTATGTGAAACGAAACAAAGTATGAAAAACTAAGAATGCAGTAAACATACACCTGAATCCAAAGGCTTCACGTCGCTGGAAGAATCTAAAGATCACGACCGGAAAAACCATTGGGTCGTGATCTTCTGCAGGTGGATGGGAGACAGTTCCACAAGCTCTACTTGATGGAAAAAAAAAGACAACCATCGATCATCCCTCCTATGGGAATCTCACACACACACACTCTCTCTCTATATATATCTATAGTGAACTCAAATCCGTTAATAACTCATCAATGCTAACAGTAATGAACTAAAAAGTTCGATATATTGATCCACATCCAATAACACAAATCGGCAATTAATCACTAAATTAAATCACTTTAATGAGATTGATCACATCCCCAAGGACAAAATCCATGTCTTAAAGATAACTTCCATCAGCAAAGCAAAACATACATCACATATAAGTATCTGAGTACATAACAACTTGTGCCAAAAGATGTTTAGAGATCATATCTGACAGATAAAGCCAATGTATAACTATGATGCTGATTTCATAAAATCAACAACCTTTTTATCCATTTTTCTCGAGAGAAACCTCATGCAAATTGGTGGCTTGACTCGGAGCAATGCAAGAACTGCTTGAGGTAGACTCCATACTCCATCACCACATATCAAACCAGATGCCACTGCAGGACCAAATGCAGCTTCCTTTGCCCTGTCCATCTTTTGCCACACAAACAGTATCGTGGATCCTATAAACATGTCAATGGCAAAGTATGCTCCAAAGTAAAAAGGTAAAGCCATTGCCATTGGAATCGGTATAAATTGGCCCACCTTCTTAGGAGACAAGTCTCGTGCCAAGTTGATGAGAATAGCCAGTGCGAAAAATATGTAGCATAGTGTGAGGCAGTGCTTTGGCAGTGAGGAGACACCGTCGACGCCTACAATTGCAATGCTTCTGTAAAGAGTGGCATAAGGTGCTGGATATTGAGTGTCTGGAAGGCCGATATCATCGAAGGCCTTATAAAAAAGCCAGAAAACACATGGAGCTACCACACAACCAATGACAGTACCAATGACTTGGCTCACAAACATAGACCTCGGAGAAGAAAGTGTTAAGTAGCCAGTTTTGAAGTCTTGCATTAGATCAGAAGCAGTGCCTACAATGCTCAGCATGACACCGCAGGAAGCAAGGCCGGCAAGCACACCGCCGTTGTGAGGACCTGCCCAAGCTCCAAAGACAAAAATGGCAAGCTTTCCATAGGTCGAGGCCAAGTTCCAGTCTGTGAGGCCACACCCATAGGCATTGCAGAAAGCTAGTGCTGGAGCTAAGGCATAGGCAACCAAGATGAAGTACCACTTGAGTGGAGGAAAGATGTGAGGGAGTGTGATGATCGAAACTAGAGAAGCCATGCAATATCCCACAATTGCCACCCAGTTTGGGATTTGATCTTTGAGGAATACTTCAGTTCTCCGATCATCGTCGTATGAAACGATTGGTTGTTTAGCCATATGGACTTCATGCAAGACAGGAAGGGTGCTTCTACTGACTTTCTGTGAATCAGAAACTAAAGCTGATACTGTTTTAGCCAGGACCTTGAAGAAATTGTAAAGGCCATCACCGAGAATTATGGAGACAGGTATAAAGACCTGAATGAGGTCGAACACAAGATATAACTAGGGAATTAATGATAGTTTTTTTAGTCGATACAATAGTAGCGACAAGGATTACCCTGTATCCCTCCAAGCCATGTAGATCGTCTGGTGAAAGATCTGCTGAAAACCAGTTACCCTTTTGATTATTAATGAGAGGCCACATGATTCCCCATGAAAGGATGGCTCCTATGAGAATTGATGCACTCACAATATGTGGGCAGATCATTCCGACTCCCACATACGTAGCCGAAAAATCAAAGTTAAATCTGAAAATTTAGTTCATCAAATATAAAAATTCAAATTGATTAAGAATTATGAAACCAAATTTATGCTATTCTCATTACTTGTTCTCGTAAGCTTTAATTCCAAATGTAGGGAAAGCTTCAAATCCACAGTCCTCACCAGATTTATAAAACCATTGGAAGAGTCCCCACAAGAAGCTGAAGACGAAGAATCTTCCTAGTGTCTTCACTTGCTTCCTGAAGGTTCAATGGACAAGATCTTTACATTCTCACTGCTGGAAAGGTAAAAAAGAGAAAAGGTTTGAATGTTCTTGAGATAGTTACGTTACTTGGCTAATTTTTCGCCCTGAGGAGTATGGAAGCCATTGATAAGGTATGCAGTCGCAGTTCCACTCGGATAGATCAGCTTGTAGTCGATGATCATTATCTACAGAAAACAAGAAATAACAATTCCTAACCTAACAGTTCGAATACTACCAAAAATTGAAGATCTTGCAGAAGGGAGTACAATCAGTAGGCCATTGTTGGATTCTACTTACCTTTCTGAGGAGCACGATAGAAAACAATCCTACAAAACTGACGGCAAACATAAACGCGATCATCCATCCTAATTTCGGGTCCTTGATATTCTGAGGACCATTTGCTTCTGCTGATTGACTTGCGATTTTCGAACTCATTCCGAGGAGGTAATTGCCATAACCCCCTGTTCATAGAGTTCTTAAATTACTGTCATATATACCGAAGACTTTTTTTTACAAAAAAAAAATCTTGTTTGACATAAAAGGATAAAAGGGAAAAGCATGAAAATCGTAAACCTGGAGATAAAAAGACCAAAAAAATATTTTAAAAGGAAAAATATATTAAAAAAATAGCGCACCGCTGAAGGCGAGGCCGTAGGCAGCGACGACGCAGGTCTGGATGACGGTATTCTCCTGGCGGGTGAAGGGGACGCGAAGGACGCCGGCGTGTTCCAACGCCTTGGTCCACACCTTGACGAAGAAGAAGCCGAGGAGGCCGGCGGAGACGTTGAGAGAAGGGATGATCCCCGTCGTCAGGTTCAGCTTCATCACGATCACGCTCAGCATCACCGACAGCCCCAAGCTCACCGCCAGGGCGCGAACCGTCACCTGCTCCCGCCACGGCGGCACCCGCATCCCATCGAAAGCCCGTTCCACGGAAGGCGCTTCCTCCTCTTCCCTCTTAGCCTCCTTCTCCGTCCTCTCCATCTCCTTTTAACGGCTTTTACCGGCAATTGAGCAGAAGAGCAGCTTGCCGTTATTTATAGAGCAATTAATTCGTCAAATTAATTCAATTTTCTTTTAATATAATATTTGTAATAATTTAAAAGAATATAAAGAGAGAAAAATATCTATCACAATAATTAAAGAAGGATAATGAAGAACTATATTTAGTAAAAAAAATCATATTTAAAGCCTATTATAATAACTAATTACATCGACATTAGTTTCATGTAAATCCACAAGAAAGAAGAACACTCTCACGGCTAACTCAAATATCGTTAATGGTTTTAAAGAAGAGATTCCATTGACTTAACTAGGTCAAATTTTGACTTTATCGATTGCAAAATCAAAATTTTACACAAAAGTTCCATCAATACGTACTGTTACTGTACCATTATTCAACGATAATTTAAAAAAAAAATCATTCCAACCATCTAAGAGTTTCTTCGATGAACAAAGTATAATTTTAATATTGAACTGTCATTTAAAGATGATTCGACTGTAGAATCCAGACTACATCGTATAAGAGTTACGAAAGTTTTTCTGATTTATTTTTGATGATTGGTGGAGATTACTTGGACTTCGACCTTACTCGATTTAGCTGTTGACGAGATATCTTGAAGATCCATGGGATAAGATCTGTCAATCTCTTAGAGTAATCGGATCGAAGATTCGAATATCTTTATGTCAATAAAAAAAAAATAAAAGCTACGTACAATTTCTCGTCCACAATTTGATAAGATAATATTTATTTATTCAAATTATCAAATTTTGTAATTTTAATTAATTCAACTATGAAATGTTATCTCTCTCTTTCCTTGTCTATTGACAAAGAAACTTATTCTCAAGGATCCATTAATTCTCCAAAATAAACGATGAAAAATAATTTACTTGTTCATGTCAGTTTAAACGGTCAATAGAAAATTTTCCACATGAATAAATTGACAACAAAAAGTTTGACATCATTCACACATGTTCCAAGTTTTGATATAGATTTTGTAATTTATAGTGTACTAAAAACAAAAAAAAATTAAAAATGAGGTATTACATTCGCCCCAATATCCTTTATCATTGCGTTACCTCGATATTAATGGTAAAAAGAGGTAAATTATAAGAGACTATATCTCTGAACTCGTTGACTAAAAATAGCGGAGGAGTTTTGTGTCCGAATGAGAGTTTTAAATTCTACTTTGAGATTCAACCTTTGTACATTTATAATAATATCTATGTTGTTATAACCAATGGACCGTCCAGGGGAGACATTCAAATGACTATTTGACCCTCGATCACTCTCATGTTGGATAATTATTACTACCAACTAGATCAAGAAATCCAAGTGACTATTTCTCCAATGTAATTAATAATAAATTTAGAGATATTTCATTCAGGCTAATTATATGGATTAATTTCGATAAAGAATTAATTAATAGTTTGGCAATCCTGTTAATAGTTTAATAACTCTAAACCTTGAAACTAACGCTAGTTTGAGTTATGATTATCTCACTTGTGCTTTTATAAGTCACTCGAGTCTTTGCAATCTATGATGATTCTAAATTCTAAATCCTAAACTCTAAATCTTGAATCAACCATCTAAAAACTACTAAAAGTTTTTATTTATGGAGGCATAAGATTGTGTTTGATTAATTAGTTTGTTAAAATCTAGTTTGACTCATAAAAGCATATCTGACTTGTGCTTTTATGAGTCACTTAGTCTTTGCAATTTTGTCATTACCATAAACCCTAAACCCTAAACCCTAAAATAGTCATTTAAAAACTGTTGAAGTTTTTCATTTATAGAGGTCTCTAATATTGTGCTTGATTAGTCTGTTAAAATCTAGTTGAGTAAGTCATATCTCACTTATGCTTTTATAAGTCACTTGAGTCTTTGCAATTTTTTCATTACCATAAACCCTAAACCCTAAAATAGTCATTTAAAAACTGTTGAAGTTTTTCATTTATGGAGGTCTCTAATACTGTGCTTGATTAGTCTGTTAAAATCTAGTTGAGTAAGTCATATCTCACTTATGCTTTTATAAGTCACTTGAGTCTTTGCAATTTTTTCATTACCATAAACCCTAAACCCTAAAATAGTCATTTAAAAACTGTTGAAGTTTTTCATTTATGGAGGTCTCTAATATTGTGCTTGATTAGTCTGTTAAAATCTAGTTGAGTAAGTCATATCTCACTTGTGCTTTTATGAGTCATTTGAGTCTTTGCAATTTTGTCATTACCATAAACCCTAAACCTTAAAATAGTCATTTTAAAATGGTTGAAGGTTTTCATTTATAGAGGTCTTTAATATTGTGCTTGATTAGTCTGTTAAAATCTAGTGAGTAAGTCATATCTCATTTATGCTTTTATGAGTCACTTGAGTTTTTGCAATTTTGTCATTACCATAAACCCTAAAATAGTCATTTTAAAACAGTTGAAGATTTTCATTTATGGAGGTCTCTAATATTGTGCTTGATTAGTCTGTTAAAATCTAGTTGAGTAAGTCATATCTTACTTATGCTTTTATGAGTCACTTGAGACTTTTCAATTTTGTCATGACCATAAACCCTAAATCCTAAAATAGCCATTTAAAAACGGTTGAAGGTTTTCATTTATGGAGAACTAACATTGTGATAGATTAGTCCACTAAAGTCTAGTTTGAGTATGGTATATCTCTCTTATGCTTTTATGAGTCACTCAAGTCTTTGCAATGTGTCATGACCTTTTCAAGGGTGAAGGATTGTAACTTGCCAATAGATCCATGCCTCATAGTTGTTGAAGTAGTTTCAATTTAGCTCTCAGAGTTGTCCTAGTTGATAAGTGCAAAGGGGTAAGGTAACTCTTAAGTGAGCAGGGGTCAATTTCAAAGGATTTCATCGCTCTGGACTATCGACCGATCCCTTCCTTTGTACTTTCCACCTGAGATCTTGATTTATCTTCTCCACCAATAGAGACAGTCAAAGAGAGCTGCTAATGTACCGGTTTCATTTTTTTTTTTTTTTGAAATAGTTTCAATCCACTTTTATGCCCATTTAATCCTTCTATTAAAGTATACTTAAAATGACATACATGTGTAAGAATCTTTTAGGTATCTACTAATAGATTCAATCTTAGAGAATCCACATCAAATTATCTAAATAAAATTTTTACCTTAAATTTTACATTTTACATAAAAAAAATCTTTACATCAGATACCCTATCCATTCCTTAAATTTAGATTTTATGAACAGTAACTCTCTAAATTTAAAGAATGAAATCAAATCCCTAAACATTAAAATATTATTTTCATCCACGTTCGTCGTTTCGTCTTCTCTGTTGGAATAGTTCGTGCAAAACCATTAATATAGATAATAATAAAAAATAATAGAGGAGAGAGAAGTAATAATAAATAAATAAAGATATGATAAATTATAGGGAAGCTGATATATTGTGCAGTGACAGCGGATATCCAAATTTAAATAAAGTAGATTTTTTACCTTAAACTTTAAATGTTGGATAGAGAATCTGATGTGGATGCTCTAAGCAAGGATCATATTATCGTATATGAATTGGAAAAGAAATTCAAACTAATTAGTATAGAATCGTGTCATAGATTTATAACAATATATGAAAATGAAATACATTCTTATTAGTAAATAAATCTTAAATCCACATCTAAATCTAAAAACACTCTTATCTTCATTCTTGTTGAAAGAACCTGAAGATCGAAAATGAATCGGTCGTAGAGCCAGATCTTTCAAGGTGCAAAGGCAATGACTTCGAAATTTAGACCAAATCAAACCCCCAACCCAAAATCCCCCAACTCATAGAATATGGAAGAAGAAGCGTTAATCCTTTAGTACCAATTCATTATCTCTCCATTATTTGTGAATCAATCAATAAGGTTTCTCTTGTTCTGCCAAAAAAAGATTAGTCATTAGCCAATAGAGAAAATAAGATTGTTGTCAAGTGACCTCTCATACAGAAATTACATTCATATAAATATATTAGGTTTAAACTCATTAATAACTCATCAATACTAATGATAATGAGTTAATGAATTTTATCCATAAATTCATATTCAATAATACAAATATAGCAATAATAACTGACTCTTATCTCATTAGATGAGGTCAATTATATGAATCCTCCTGCACCATTAGACTCTATTATCTAATATATCATTATTTATAAAAAAAACTATAATTCGATGCACAAAGCTCCAGGAGAAAGAATCAATTGTACACAGTCTTACCTTACTTTTTTACAAGAGATTATTTTCAGGATTTAAACTCGTGACCTCTTGATCACAAGGCAACAATCTTACCGTTGTGCTAAGACTCCCTTCTTAATATATCATTATCTATATTTAAATAAAATTTATCTTATTTTATCATTGTTAATCTAGACTTCTTTAGTCTTCTTCTTTCTCGTTTGATTTATTTATTTATAATAGTTTCACATCGCTAATTAGAATATTTATCAGTCGCCTAAGTACATATCTATATCATCTTAAATATGTCTCTTATAGAGTTTTTCCTTAATAGGTGTGATGACTTCAACTTTCGCACTAATATTTTCATTTTTTTTATTCATCCTCATATATCTATGCATCCATCTTAATATCAAGGGAAAAGGGTCTCTCATCTATCGGTTCATCGTTCTTCCTAACAAAAACAGCAAAAATAATCTCAAAAGGTTCCAATCGAGAAGGAGAGTCATTTATAAGAGGACTTGAAGCCAGAGCCAAAATGTGAACTCATTTTTTTTAGTTAGCACCAGGTCTTTGTCCCGACTAATCCTAGGGTAATCGATTCGGCTCCACGAAAGTTTTCTATCACCCATCAAAGTAAATCAAGAAATGCTCATAGTAGACAGTCGAGCAGCTCAACGTTCGAGGATTTGTCATCCTATTTAAAAAAAAATCCTACAAATGCACCAATTTGAGATCAGATCAAAAATATCTAGGAGACTACATGAGCCTCCTGTTGCTACACCATAACCCCAGAACTCCAAAAATGAACTCATGCTCATTGCTTTTATGTTATTTCAGGTATCTCTATCCACAATTTTTCTCTTCTGAAAAGCTTCAGCTCTCCATTCAAAGGGTAAACAAGGCAAAAACATCATTATTTTTTTGACATTGTGTCTCGCTCAAAATTCTCACAGACAATATCAATGATGCGGTTGGCTTTTAACCCCTTCTCCTCGAGTTCTCTCAAAAGAGTTTGTTTATCTAGCCACAATAAGATTCTATCCAATATAATACAGGTCAGAGGACGTTGGTACTCCAATAATGCTCTTTCGATATTTAAGTCAGACAAGAAAAGAATATAGAATAGAAAGAATACGAAACTTTTGAAAAGCACAAAAGTATCCTCTCTATCTCTGTCCACCCAACTCCCTATTTATGGACCCTTCAATTGTCACTGTGCTCCTCTTGGGGGTAACAAACGCCCCCATCCACCATGCCCTTTCAGTTTGTGATCGTTTCCGTTGATGCACCTCTCTCACACATAACCACCTCTATGTCGCTCTAACTTCTAACTCCTCATGGCCACAACTCATTTATGATCCCGACTCTTGTATAATCATAATTTCTCAAGCTCCGACTCCTCTATTACCCCATGGACCCACCTCCCATGACCCCGACCCGACTTCCTCAGCCGACCACCCAGGTGTTTGGCCCAAGGCTTATCTTATCGATATCACTGCATATGAATCGAAAAAGAAATTCAAATGGTTTAGTACAAGATAGTGTCCCAGATTTATAGCAATATGTGAAAAGGAAATATAGTCTCTTACAAAGTAGAGTAAAGTTACGTATAATAAATCTTTTCTCAGAATCTTACATGGTAAGAACTTGTGCACTGGATATCCTTTTTATGCGAAAACGAAATACAAAGAAAATAAATAAATCTGAAATCCACATCTTAATCAAAAAAACAATCACATCTTCATTGTTATTGGAAAAACTTGAAGATCGAAAATGAATCGACTGTAGAGCATGATCTTCCAAGGTGTGAAGGTGACAGCTTCGAAACTTTAGTCCAATAGAGAAAATAAGATAGTTGTCAAGTGACCTCGCATATGGAGATCACATCCATATAAATATATTAGGTTTAAATCCGTTAATAATTCATTAATATTAATGGTAATGAGTTAATGAATTTTAAAATATAAATCTACATTCAGTAGTATAAATAGTACAAATACAACGACAACAATCAAATATCATCTCACTAGGTTGGATGATTATATGGATCTTCGTACACCGTTGCATTCTATTCCTTATTATATTATCATTATATTTAAATAAATTTTATATTATTTTATCATTACTAATCAAGTCTTTTTTAGTCTCTCTTTATTATTTGATTTGTATATTTGTAATAATTTTACATCTCTTAATTGGAACATTTATTGATCTTCGAAGTATATATCTATACTATCTTAAATGAATCTCTCATTCTCTCTAATATTTTTATTTTTTTAATTTATCCATTATCATATGCCCACATATTAATTTTAATATTCTCATCTCTAAAACTTTCATTTTTTTAATCATGTACTCAACTCATAGACATTCAATAATACAAATCCATAATTATAATATCAATTTAGATCACTTTATCAAAATTATTCAAAATGCTAAATTTGTGTGTTATTAGTTGTGCCAGAATCACTAATGATAATGGGTCGTCCGTCGAAATTCAATTGTACTTTTCAAATTTATTTTAGTAATTGATATGAAACTTTTGTATAATTGAATTCATCATTTTCAGAATTAATCGGATGGCAAAACTTGAATATTTGAATTTCTAGAAAAGAAAAATAGGAAAAGGACCTCTCGGACTGTCAATTAATTGTTCTTCCTAATTAAAACAGCGAAAAAAGTCTCAAAATGTTCCAATCGACGAGGAAACTTGAAGTCAAAATGTGAACTCATTGCAATAAAAGTCGATTCTCACATCCCCAGGCTCTCATTAATCGATCTCACAATTAATACGAAGGAGATAAATCACGAATGGATTATGTCTCTTGAGCTATTGGCCAAAGCAGCGAAGGATTTCTAAATTCAAGTGAGAATTTTAGATTTTACGTCGAGAATCGATCTCTATCCATTACAGTAATTTCTGTACAACTCTAGTCAACTGTCCATCCCGAAGACTAAAGCCAAAACGTGAACTCATGCTCATTGCTTGTGTGTTATTTCAGGTATCTCCATCAACAATTTTTCTCTTCTGGAAAGCTTTAGCTCTCCATTCAAAAGGGAGGCAAGAACATCATGATTCTGTGACATTACATTTCAATAGGGTTGTCTTGTGCACTCGTATCAGCTTCTGAATCTTGATTAAATCATCTTAAAAGACTGGGTTTTAGCTTGATTTAGTTTATTATTTAGAGTTTATGCATAAACTCGATTGTTTCTATCAGGAACAGGAGATAAGATCCTCACAGTCAAGAAGTCTACGTGTCAAATTTGAACTAACGCAGAGTAACACCAAGTGAGAAGGAGAGCAAGATGTATTTTGGTAAATCTCCTCCGACGTTCAAATAAAAAATAAGAGAAAATAAAGACAGAAGTAATTGAGGAAAAAGATCAGTGTCCCTTGCTTCCCACTATCTAGCAGCTTATATAACTTTAAAGAGGCGACTTGAAAAGACGTCTATAGTTGTCAAGGCATGTGGAGATGAGGAGACGTCAAGTGAAGAGATACATACGTATTTTTTGCTGTTGTACAACTATAAGAAGATGAAGGAAAAAGAGATGTTTGTGTAGATGTAGACGAAGAGACGTCTTGTAACCAACTTATGCACTGACAATTAACTAAAGTCTACAATCGACTTCTCTATTCCACTCTCATATTCCTATCATTGATTCACACAAGGCGCCGAGTCAGATCATGACTCCGATCAAGCATAGTTAGCCGAGTCAATTGATCATTTGGCCCATCGCGTCGAGTTCTTTATTGGACTCGGCCATAAAGGCTACAGGGTACACTCAGTTAGTAACTATATGTGTGACTTTAACGCTTCATGTACATCGTCACTATTGACTGAGTCAAGACTTTGCATCGTCGACTATTATGCTTTTCAAAATGCTAGAATTATCTCAGAGTTGAAAAAGGTAGATGGAAACTTGCAACACAGGTAGACAATAAAACTACCACTGCAACACTACATAAAACAAGGAACAATATTCCATCCTTAAAGATAACTTCCATTAGCAAAGCAAAACATACATCACATATAAGTATCTGAGTACATAATAACTTGTGCCAAAAGATGTTTGGAGATGATATCTGACAGATAAAGCCAATTTATAACTATGATGCTGATTTGATAAAATCAATAACCTTTTTATCCATTTTTCTTGAGAGAAACCTCATGCAAATTGGTGGCTTCACTTGGAGCAATGCAAGCACTGCTTTAGGTAGACTCCATACTCCATCACCACATATCAAACCAGATGCCACCGCAGGACCAAGTGTTGCCGCCTTTGCCCTGTCCATCTTTTGCCACACAAACAGTATCGTGGATCCTATAGACATGTCAATGGCAAAGTTTGCTCCAAAGTAAAAAGGCACAGCCATTGCCATTGGAATTGGTATAAATTGGCCCACCTTCTTAGGAGACAAGTCCCTTGCCAAGTTGATGAGAATAGCCAGTGCGAAAAATATGTAGCATAGTGTGAGGCAGTGCTTTGGTAGTGAGGAGAAACCATCGACGCCTACAATTGCCATGCTTCTGTAAATGAGGGCATAAGGTGCTGGATATTGACTGCCTGGATCGCCGATATCATCGAAGCCCTTGTAGAAAAGCCAGAAAACACACGGAGCCACCACACAACCCATGGCAGTACCAATGACTTGGCTCACAAACATAGATCTCGGAGAAGAAAGTGTCAAGTAGCCAGTTTTGAAATCTTGCATTAGATCAGAAGCAGTGCCTACAATGCTCAGCAAGACACCGCAGGAAGCAAGTCCGGCAAGCACACCACCATGGTGGGAACCTGACCAAGCCCCAAAGACAAAAATGGCAAGCTTCCCATAGCTTGAGGCCATGTTCCAATTTGTGAGGCCATACCCATAGGCATTGCAGAAAGCTAGTACTGGAGCTAAGGCATAGGCAACCAAGATGAAGTACCACTTGAGTGGAGGAAAGATGTGAGGGAGTGTGATGATCGAAACTAGAGAAGCCATGCAATATCCCACAATTGCCACCCAGTTTGGGATTTGATCTTTGAGGAATACTTTAGTTCTCTGATCGTCGTCGTATGAAACGATTGGTTGTTTAGCCATATGGACTTCATGCAAGACAGGAAGGGTGCTTAGATGGAGTTTGTGTGAATCAGAAACTAAAGCTGATACTGTTTTAGCCAGGACCTTGAGGAAATTGTAAAGGCCATCACCGAGAATCATGGAGAGAGCTATAAAGACCTGAATGATGTCGAACACAAGATATAACTAGGGAATTAATAATAGTTTTTTTAGTCGAAACAATAGTAGCAACAAGGATTACCCTGTATCCCTGCAAGCCTTGGAGACTCTTTGGTGGAAGACCTGCTAAAAACCAGTTGCCATTTTGATTATTAATGAGAGGCCACATGATTCCCCATGAAAGGATGGCTCCTATGAGAATTGATGCACTCACAATATGTGGGCAGATCATTCCGACTCCCACATACTCAGCCGAAAAGTCGAAGTTAAATCTGAAAAATTAGTTCGTCAAATATAAAAATTCAAATTGTTTAAGAATTATGAAACCAAATTTATGCTACTACACTCCTTACTTGTTCTGATAAGCTTTAAGTCCAAATGTAGGGAAAGCTTCAAATCCACAGTCATCACCAGATTTATAAAACCATTGGAAGAGTCCCCACAAGAAGCTGAAGACAAAGAATCTTCCTAGTATCTTCACTTGCTTCCTGAAGGTTCAATGGACAAGATCTTTACATTCTAGCTCACAGCTGGAAATTAAAGGTGAAAGAGAGAAAAGGTTTGAATGTTCTTGAGATAGTTACTTGGCTAATTTTTCGCCCTGAGGAGTATGGAAGCCATTGATAAGGTATGCAGTCGCAGTTCCACTCGGATAGATCAGCTTGTAGTCGATGATCATTATCTACGGAAAACAAGAAATAAAAATTCCTACCAAAAATTGAAGATCTTGCAGAAGGGTCATTGTCAATTAATACGACCAGTAGGCCATTGTTGGATTCTACTTACCTTTCTGAGGAGCACGATAGAAAACAATCCTACAAAACTGACGGCAAACATAAACGCGATCATCCATCCTAATTTCGGGTCCTTGATATTCTGAGGATCATTTGCTTCTGCTGATTGACTTGCGATTTTCGAACTCATTCCGAGGAGGTAATTGCCATAACCCCCTGTTCATAGAGTTCTTAAATTACTGTCATATATACTGAAGACTTTTTTTTACAAAAAAAAAAATCTTGTTTGACATAAAAGGATAAAAGGGAAAAGCATGAAAATCGTAAACCTGGAGATAAAAAGACCAAAAAATTATTTTAAAAGGAAAAATATATTGAAAAGTAGCGCACCACTGAAGGCGAGGCCGTAGGCAGCGACGACGCAGGTCTGGATGACGGTGTTCTCCTGGCGGGTGAAGGGGACGCGAAGGACGCCGGCGTGTTCCAACGCCTTGGTCCACACCTTGACGAAGAAGAAGCCGAGGAGGCCGGCGGAGACGTTGAGAGAAGGGATGATCCCCGTCGTCAGGTTCAGCTTCATCACGATCACGCTCAGCATCACCGACAGCCCCAAGCTCACCGCCAGGGAGCGAACCGTCACCTGCTCCCGCCATGGCGGCACCCGTATCCCATCGAAAACCGTTTCCACCGAAGGTCCTTCCTCCTCTTCCCTCTTAGCCTCCTTCTCCGTCCTCTCCATCTCCTTTTAACGGCTTGTACCGGCAATCGAGCAGAAGAACAGCTTGCTGTTATTTATAGAGCAATTAATTCGTCAAATTAATTCATTTTTCTTTTAATATAATATTTGTAATAATTTAAAAGAATATAAAGAGAAAAATATCTATCACAATAATTAAAGAAGGATAATGAAGAACTATATTTAGTAAAAATTCATATTTAAAGCCTATTATAATAACTAATTACATCGACATTAGTTTCATATAAATCCACAAGAAAGAAGAATACTCTCATGGCTAGCTAAAATATCGTTAATGCTTTTAAAGAAGAGATTCCGTTGACTTAACTAGGTCAAATTTTGACTTCATTAATTGCAAAATCAAAATTTTACACAAAAGTTCCATCAATCTAACAGCTACGGTCAGGCGAAGAGACATCTCACTAAAGGACACCGCTCAATTATCTGTTACGATATTATTCGATGATGAATTTAAAAAAAAAATATTTGAGCAGTCTTAAAGTCCAGAAGTTAATTCGATGGATTGAATACGATTTCGATATTCGATCGTCATTTAGAGATAATACGATTGTGGAATCCGGATTGAACCGTAAAAAAACTACGAGTATTTATCTGATTTATCTTTGATTGTAGATGGAGATCATTTGGACTCTGATTTTATCCGGCTCAATTATTGACGAGGTATCCTGAAAATCCGTGAGATATGATTGATCATCTTCAGAGATTAATCGGATTTAAGATTCAAATATCTCAGTGTCAATAAAAAAAAAAAATTACTTACAATTGCTCGTCCACAATTTGATAAGATAATATATATTTATTCAAATCGCCAAATTTTGTAATTTTAATAAATATTCAACTACGAAATGTCATCTCTTCCTTTCCTTGTCTATTGACAAAGAAACTTATTCTCAAGGATCCATTCTCCAAAATAATTTACTTGTTCTTGACTTGTTCATGTCAGTTTTAACAGTCAAATAGAAAATTTTCCACATGAATAAATTGACAACAAGAAGTTTGACATCATTCACACATCTTCCAAGTTTTACTCGATCAGTCCTTAACTTAAATTTTTGCATGAAAAAGACGAGCAGTGCGATCGCACCACCGTCTCAGCTTTCTCTGGAGTTGGTCGGTATTCCGATATCGAGCCTCATGGCCGGTAAGCTTGTAACAGTCCGGCACCGCCGCACCTCCGTAGGCGCAGAGCTCCACGACTGCCGGCGCCTGACCGTAGAAGTGTCTCAGATCCCACTGCAGCTCTGAGACGGTTGCCGGGACGTGCCACACATACTTGGGCGGAATCAGATCATCTAGCACAGCTGCTTGCCAGGCATGTTGCCCATTGCACTGCTGATGCTTGTGTGCCGCAGTTCTGCTAGGAGACACCATCTCATCGAGTGCAGTATATACGAGACTTAATTAATATAGTATGTGTGATTTATGGGAGACAAGACTCCATAAATACAATAGATACGTCTAATCAATAATAATATATTGACATGGTTGAGTGTTCTTACCCTCCTCTCGATCTGGCGACTACGTAATTTCTGAAGATATCTGCCGTGGCGAAGAGATGACCATATTTATCGATGTGTGCCGAGACATAATATATCAAGAGTTGACAGATATATCTATCGAGACATAATATATGAAAAGACATCGTATGTATATCTACCGAGACATTCGAGCCTGACTTTGGGTCCTAGTCCATTCTGAATCTGATCTGATTGAACTCTGAACTTGATATAGGAGCTATTGATATTTACCTCCACATCATCTAATATTGCGCTTGATTAGTATGTTAAGATCTAGTTGAGTATGTCATATCTCACTTATGCTTTCACGAGTCACTTGAGTCTAGGCATGCTTAACGGATGGACTGATTTGATTCGAAATCAAGTCGGAACCAATTCATTAAATTCAAAATCAGAACTGATTCAGATGAACTAATTTTGGAACTGAACCGGAACCGTTCCAGTTCCGATTCGATTCCAATCGATTTCGGAACCGTTTCGGAATCGATTCTTGTTCCGATTTGGATTTGGTTTCGTTGCTAATTTAAAGGTAGAAACTCTTAACATGCTAACATGTCTACAAGATTATTTTACGATAGAAAAAAAAATAAGATTACCGACGCGATAGATGAATTTGGAAACTCAAGTTCGAAGAAGATGATCCGAAACTATTTCGGAATCAATTCAGAACCGTTTCGAAACTGATTTAGAACCGGTCCGAATTGAATTGGTTTCAAAATTAGAACTTTGGAATCGGAACCGATTCGGAATCGATTTTGAACCTGTTCCAACATCGACAAATCCAGAACCAGTTAAAATCGAATTGGAATCGGAACCGAGGAACCGATAAATATGTCTACTTTGAGTCTTTACAATTTTGTCATGATCATAAACCCTAAACCCTAGCCATTTAAAAACGATTGAAGGTTTTTATTAATGGAGACCTAACGTTGTGATAGTGAGGTAAAATTTGATTATTATTGTTATTATAGTATCCAAAAGATCAAAATTTGGAAAATGAGTGAATGGTGCCAAACTTCTCGTTGTCAATTTATTCATGTGGAAAATTTTCTATTGACTGTTTAAACTGACATGAACAAGTCAAGAACAAGTAAATTATTTTGGAGAATGGATCCTTGAGAATAATAAGTTTCTTTGTCAATAGGCAAGGAAAGAAAGAGATAACACTTCATGGTTGAATATTTATTAAAATTACAAAATTTGGTGATTTTTGAATAGATAGATATTATCCTATCAAATGTTGGACGAGCCTTTTGTACTTAGTTTTTTTTTTAAATATTTAAACATTCTATGTAACTAATTTTAGGATGATCCATCTGACCTATAAATTTTTAATGGGATATTAAATAACTCTTAAACAAAATACGCTCCATTGATCATCAAATTAAATTAGAAAAGTATTCGTGACTTAACAGTTAAACTCGGCGACAAGATTATGTAATCCCTATAAGAAAATTTAACATTGAAGATGTAATTTATTTAAGAAGTAAATTTTTGATCGCATCCCGTTAAAGATTATCTATCTATTTTTTTTTTTCAAAATTCAAAATCAAATTTATTTTAATAAATGATCGAACTATGTTATAGTTTTTAGATTGATGGAACTTTTGTGTGAAATTTTGTTGTTGCAATTAATAAAGTGAAAAATTGACCAAGTCAAGTCAATGGAATTACTTCTTTAAAAGCATTAACGATACTTTAGTTTGCCAGGATAGTATTCTTTTTTCTCGTGGGTTTCCATGAAACTAATCTCGCTGCAATTAGTTATTAAAATAAATATAATTCCTCGTTATCCTTCTATGAAAGTTTCTTTTTAGGTTATCATGAAAAATAAATCGCTGAAAATCTTTGATCTAAATTTCATTGATAAATTACATAGAGAATTGACACTCTCACAGAAGAAACGAAGGATTGACTCTTGTTGAGTAAATTCTAATAGTTCTTTGGCAGATAAAGTCGGATGATTAATATAATATAAATTTGTATTAATTGAACAAGGATTCATTCTCAATATTTACAGATATTTGTCTTTCACTGTGTCAAACGTCGATACGATCAAAGATCGATTATGATTTATTTCTTTTCATCGAACTGTGGAGTTGATGATAAAAATAGTCTGAGATAAATACATCATCTTTTGTACTAAGTGATAGATATCTTTTGCCCCCATAGACAAAGCTAGATGGTCAACACAATATAAATATATAAATAATGAATATGGATCAATTTCCATAGAAGATGAGTGTCTATCAGAGTCGGTCCTTGATGTTTTAACCCGAAACGAAGTAAAAAAAAATAAACTCTTTTATAAATAAAAAAAATCTATAAAAATAGGTCCTCTTCCTATATAATTTTTAAAAAACCTTCATTGGGTCTTGAGCGGAAGCCCAGTTGCCCCTGTCCAAAATCGGTTCTAGTGTCTATCTTTCATTGTATCAGACATTAATACAAATATAAATTGACTATGTTTTATCTCTTTTTATACCGGTACAGTTAAAAGACCGATACCAAAGTAGAGCCCGTCAAGTTGGGTTAGATCCGTCGGATTGACCCGCCCCGCCAAGTAATTTAGGTAGATTGGGTTGAAATTTTTTCAACCCGCCAATTTGGCGGGCCTAAACGAATCAATCCGCACGGGTTGCGGGTCTAGACGGGTTGACCCGCGGCGGATTGGGTTGACCCGCGGGTTGAGAAATAATAAAAGAAGATAAAACTTGTGAAAAAAATTGTTTAAGCTTTTTAACCAATATTCTAATACTAACCAGATAATTTTCTCATAATCACAATCATCTTCTATCACACATACACGTCAACAAAATATAAGAGAAATTAAAGAAAATAATAAAGAATATTTGATTTAAGTCCTCTAATAATTTTTTATATATTCTAATTAGTTTATAATTATTTTATATTACTATTTCAATTAATATGGAAAATGATAATATATCAAAATCAACTAATTACAAGTATTAAAAAATCTTAATTAGACCTTTATTTAGATGAGTCAAAATTTGAATTTGTATATTATTAAGATTTAAATATTTTAAATTATTAAAAAAATAAAAAATATTTGTATCTAATATTATCGATGAATAATTAGATCTCAATTATAATATTTTAGTTGTTTCAAATACATGCATTATTATCATGATATTTTATCCGTCTTATCGATTATCGCTTTAAGCTCTCAACGCCTCAATAATTTTGGATTTTTTTCTGGCCCGTGGGTTGGCCCGCCTAATCCGTAGTCCGCCTTGGATTGGATTAAGTTGGAGATTTTTCAATCCGCCAGAATGACAGGTCGGCCCGTCTATCCCCGCTAAATATTAAATTTACGATAGATTAATCCGCCCCGCAATTGATGAGCCCGTTTGACAGCTCTATACCAAAGTGGGAGATATTTTGTTTGTATCAAAGTGAGAGATATCTTTTCTCTCAGTATTCTTTAAAATTATTACAGCAAGCTGCTTTTGATACAAGCCGTTAAAAGGAGATGAAGAGGACGGCGAAGGCGGCGAAGAGAGAAGAGGAGGAAGCGCCTTCTGTGGAATGGGCTTTCGACGGGATGCGGGTGCCGCCATGGCGGGAGCAGGTGACGGTTCGCGCCCTGGCGGTGAGCTTGGGGCTGTCGGTGATGCTGAGCGTGATCGTGATGAAGCTGAGATTGACGACGGGGATCATCCCTTCGCTCAACGTCTCGGCCGGCCTCCTCGGCTTCTTCTTCGTCAAGGTGTGGACCAAGGCGTTGGAGCGCGCCGGCGTCCTCCGCGTCCCCTTCACCCGCCAGGAGAACACCGTCATCCAGACCTGCGTCGTCGCTGCCTACGGCCTCGCCTTCAGCGGTGCGCTACTTGTAGTATATTTTTCCTTTTTAAATCTCTTTTTGGTCCTTTTATCTCCAGGTTTACGATCTTTTCTGCTTTTTCCCTTTTATCCTTTTATTTCAAACAAGATTTGTTTTTTTTAAAAAAAAAGTGACAGTAATTTTAAAACTCTATGAACAGGGGGTTATGGCAATTACCTCCTCGGAATGAGTTCGAAAATCGCAAGACAAGCAGCAGAAGCGAATGATCCACAGAATATCAAGGACCCGAAATTAGGATGGATGATCGCGTTTATGTTGGCCGTCAGTTTTGTAGGATTGTTTTCTATCGTGCTCCTCAGAAAGGTATGTAGAATCCAACAATGGCCTACTGATTGTACAGTCAGTGACCCTTCTGCAAGCTCTTCCAAGTTTTGGTAATAGTTTCATTGTTAGGTTAGGAATTGTTATTTCTTGTTTTCTGTAGATAATGATCATCGACTACAAGCTGATCTATCCGAGTGGAACTGCGACAGCATACCTTATCAATGGTTTCCATACTCCTCAGGGTGAAAAATTAGCCAAGTAACTATCTTTTCATCTAAAAGCACGTGATCTTTTCCAAGTCTTATCAATGAGAGACTTTAATTGTATTTCCAATACTTTCAACAATGCCCTCAATACATTTTGATGTCCGATCTTTAATCCATCGGACTTATCAACTATCCTGGCCCCTCCCGATCCAATTAGATTTCGTCGGTTATGCAGTCGTTTGACTCAACTGGACTTCCTGCATTGTGTCTAATTCTCTTGATCCGAACATGGGAGCTCACTTCCTTCGTTCGAGATGCATGTCTTGATATGGATCATGCCTCTGATATTAATTGTTAGTGTCTATAAAATTCACATATCTTCATAATTATATGATATTGTCCACTTTAGACTTAAGCCCTCATAATTTTATTTTTGAATTTTATCTAAAAGGTCTCATGTCAATGGAGATATTTTTTCATCTTATAAACATATGATCTTTTTCATGTCTTACAAATATGGAACTTTAATTATATTCTCAATACTCTCAACACAGTCTATTGCAAGTTTCCATCAACCTTTTTCAACTTTGAGATAATTCTAGCATTTTGAAAAGCATAACGGTCGGGTCGATGAAGCGGAGAGAATTTAAAGGTCTATGCGGCAAAGTCTTGACTTAGTCACCGGTGACATGTACATGAAGCGTCAAAGTCAGCATGTAGGCCATGTCACACATATAATTACTAACTAGGTGTACCCTGTAGTCTTTATAGCCGAGTCCAATAAAGAACTCGACGGGATGGGGCCGAATGATCAATTGACTCGGCTAACTATGCTTAATCGGACTCATGATCTGACTCGGCGACTTGTGTGAATCGATGATAGGAATATGACAGTGGAATAGAGAAGTCGATTGTGGGTTTTAGTTAATTGTCATTGCATAAGTCGGTTACAAGACGCCTCTTCGTTTACATCTACACATACATCTTTTTTCCTTCATCTTCTTATAGTTGTACAACAAAAAAAATACGTATGTATCTCTTCACTTGACGTCTCCTCATCTCCACATGCGTTGATAACTCTAGACGTCTTTCAGATTTGCCTCTCTAAAGTTATATAAGCGGCTAGATAGAGGGGAGTAAGGGATACTAATCTTCTTCCTTAATGACTCTTGTCTTTATTTTCTCTTATTTTTATTTGAACGTCGAAGGAGATTTATTAAGATACATCTTGATCTGGTGTTACTCTGGCTGATCATTGCAAAGACTCTCCATTAGTTCAAATTTGACACGTAGATTTCTTGACTGTGAGGATCTTGTCTTCTGTTTATACATAAACTCTAAATAATAAACTAAATCAAGCTAAAACCCAGCCTTTTAGGATGATTTAATCAAGATTCAAAAACACTCATACGAGTGCAAAAGACAACCCTATTGAAATGTAATGTCACAAAATCATGAAGTTCTCGCCTCCCTTTTGAACGAAGAGCTGAGGCTTTCCGGAAGAGAAAAATTGTTGATGGAGATACCTGAAATAACACCGAGCAATGAGCATGAGTTCACGTGTATTATGATCAATCTTTTATAAATATTATTAATCTTAAAGTTCACGTTTTGGCTCAAGTCCTATGATAAAAAGACTCCCCTAGTCGATTGGAACCTTTTGAGACTATTTTCGTTGTTTTCATTAGAAAGAGCAATGAACTGACAGTCCACCGGTCCTTTTCTTTTTTTTTTCTTTCTAGAAATTCAAATATTCAATTTTTATGATCCAATTAATCTGAAAAATGATCGGTTCGACTTCAAAAAATTTTATATTGACTACTAGAATAAATTTGAACAATATAATTAAATTTCGACGGACAATCCATTATCACAAGTGATTCCAGCCAAATATTTGTGCAGCATGAAATTCAACCCTCATTGCATGGGTATTTTTGCCCCACCGTTACCAATGCACTAAGCGCCGAAGAACAAGAGGCTCTGTTTCCGGGATCATCTAGTTGTTTGACAATAAGAAATGTAAATATTGTATTTTATAAAAATATGAAATCGTCATATTAGTGATCCTTCACCGTTGCTCTTACATATGGAAAGAAATAAATCAAGTGTCAGATGACTAGTACAGAAATATAAAATCATCGATAGTAAATATTATATTTTATACTCCTTTTAGTGGGAGCTTACACATTAACTGATAACACACAAATTTATTATTCTGAATAAATTCGATAAAGTGATCTAAAATAATATTTTAATCATGAATTTGTATTATTGAATGTTTATGACTTGAACACATGATTAAAAAATGAAAATTACATAGATAAGAATATTAAAATGAATATATAGATATACGAGAATGGATAAAATAAAAAACAAAAATATTAGAGTGAAAACTAAAACCATACTTATTGAGAAAAATTCTGAAAGACACATTAAAAATAGTGTAGACACGTACTTCGAAATTCAATAAATACTCCAATTAAAGAATGTGAAATTATTATAAATATATAAATCAAATGACAAAAAAGATTTGATTAGCAATAATAAAATAATATAAAATTTATTTAAGTATAGATAATGATATAATATGGAATAGAATGCAATGATATAGAAAGATCCATATAATTGATTCTATCTAGTGAGATGATTCTTGATTGTTGTTGTATTTGTACTAGTGAATGTAGATTTATATTTGTAAAATTCATTAACTCATTACCATTATAATTGATCTTATCTAGTGAGATGATTCTTGATTGTTGTTTCATTAACTCATTACCATTAATATTAATGAATTGTTAACGGATTTAAACCTAATATATTTACATGGATGTGATCTCCATATGAGAGGACAACTATCTTATTTTCTCTATTGGATTGAAGTTTCGAAGTTGTCTCCTCCACACCTTGGAACATCATGCTCTACGATTGATTCATTTTCCATCTTCAAGTTCTTCCAATAACAATGAAGATGAGAATGTTTTTTGATTAAGATGTGGATTTAAGATTTATTTATTTTCATTATATTTCATTTTCGCATAAAAAAGATAATTCGATGTACGAAGCTCTCGTCCTACGGTGTTCCGAAGAAGAATTTATTATACACAACTTTACTCCACTTTGTAAGAGACTATATTTCATTTTCACGTACATATTACTATAAAACTAGGACATGATCTTGTACTAAACCATTTGAATTTCTTTTCCGATTCATATGCAATGATACCGATAAGATAAGCACCAAGCAATTGAGTGGTTATTAATCAAAAAAAAATTTAATAGATGCAACTTTCTCTCTAATGCTCATTTTTTATTCTATCCAAAATCTCATAGGTCTACACATCAATTTTAATAACTTCAGCTTATTTTAATCCTTTTGAATCCGTTCAGAAAAAAGAGATATGACATACAAACTAGACTTTAATGGACTAATCTAGCAGAATGTTAGGCCTCCCTAAATGAAAACCTTCAACGGTTTTTAAATAACTATTCAAGGGTTTAGGGTTTAAGGTCATGACAAATAGCAAAGACTCAAGTGACTCATAAAAGCATAAGTGAGATTTGATATACTCAAATTAGATTTTAACAAACAAATCAAGCACAATGTTAGACCACTATAAATAAAAACTTTCAGTAGTTTTTAAATGATTGTTTCAAGATTTAGGATTTAGAATCATTCGCAAAGACTTAAGTGACTTGTAAAATTATAAGTTGTTGGGATTGTTGAGAGAGCAATCAAAGTTCCACGTTAGATAGACATGGAAAAGATCATGGACTTATGAGATGAAAAAATATCTCCATTAGTATGAGATATTTTGAATATAGTTCAAAAATAAAATCATGAAAGCTTTGACCAAAAATGAATAATATCGTACAATTGATGAGATATGTTAATCTTATTTGCATCAACAATTGATATCAGAGTCAATGGTCAATGTCGAACCATGAGCTTCGAATGAAGGAAGTGAGAGGTTATGTTCAGATCAAGAGAATCAAACATCAAGCAGGAAGTCCAATTGGATCATGAAGTCCGAACAACTGATCCAACTGGATCAGAAGAATCAGACGGTTGGCAGGAAGTCCAATTCGGTCAGGAGAACTATATAACTCGTAAGAAATCTAGCTGGGTCAGGAGGATCAAACAGTTGATAGAAAAATCTAGTGAATTGAGGATCGAACATCAAACAGAGAAAGTCCTTCGAGGACGGATGAGCTTGAGGGGAGGCTCAATGTGATGCTTCGTTTGAAGGGAGTATTGTTGGAATTGTTGAGTGAACAATCAAAATTCTACATTGAAAAGATATGAAAAATATCATGAGCTTATAAGATGAAAATATATCTTTGAGTATAATTCAAAAATAAAACCACAAGAACTTAAGTCCAAAATGAATAATATATTTTTAAATGGTTGTTTCAAGGTTTAGGGTTGTTAAACTATTAACAGGATTGCAATTACATTACTCTTTTTTTTCCCAAACTATTAATTAACTCTTTATCAAAATTAATTCATATTATGCTTTACAAAATGCTAGAATTAATTATCTCAGAGTAAAGATGGCAAAGGAAGAAGGAACTTTGCAATACACAGACAGTAGAAAACTACCACTGCAACACTACATTAAACAAGGAACAATATTCCTTCCTTAAAGATACTTCCATTAGTGTAGCTTTCACTAAACATATATCACATATAAGTATCTGAATACATAATAACTTCCATTAGCAAAGCAAAACATACATCACATATAACAAATACGAGGAACAACATTCCATCTTTAAAGATAATTTCCATTAGCAAAGCAAAACATACATCCCATATAAGTATCTGAGTACATAACAACTTGTGCCAAAAAGTGTTTAGAGATCATATCTGACAGATAAAGCCAATTTATAACTACGATGCTGGTTTCATAAAATCAACAACCTTTTTATCCATTTTTCTCGAGAGAAACCTCATGCAAATTGGTGGCTTGACTTGGAGCAATGCAAGCACTGCTTGAGGTAGACTCCATACTCCATCACCACATATCAAACCAGATGCCACTGCAGGACCAAGTGCTGCTGCCTTTGCCCTGTCCATCTTTTGCCACACAAACAGTATCGTGGATCCTATAGACATGTCAATGGCAAAGTTTGCTCCAAAGTAAAAAGGCACAGCCATTGCCATTGGAATCGGTATAAATTGGCCCACCTTCTTAGGGGACAAGTCCCTTGCCAAGTTGATGAGAATAGCCAGTGCGAAAAATATGTAGCATAGTGTGAGGCAGTGCTTTGGTAGTGAGGAGAAACCCTCTACGCCTACAATTGCCATGCTTCTGTAAAGGGTGGCATAAGGTGCTGGATATTGAGTGTATGGAAGGCCGATATCATCGAAGGCCTTATAAAAAAGCCAGAAAACACATGGAGCTACCACACAACCCATGGCTGTACCAATAACTTGGCTCACAAACATAGATCTCGGAGAAGAAAGTGTTAAGTAGCCAGTTTTGAAGTCTTGCATTAGATCAGCAGCAGTGCTTACAATGCTCAGTATGACACCGCAGGAAGCAAAGCCGGCAAGCACACCGCCATTGTGAGGACCTGCCCAAGCTCCAAAGACAAAAATGGCAAGCTTTCCATAGGTCGAGGCCAAGTTCCAGTCTGTGAGGCCACACCCATAGGCATTGCAGAAAGCTAGTGCTGGAGCTAAGGCATAGGCAACCAAGATGAAGTACCATTTGAGTGGAGGAAAGATGTGAGGGAGTGTTATGATCGAAACTAGAGAAGCCATGCAATATCCCACAATTGCCACCCACTTTGGGATTTGATCTTTGAGGAATACTTCAGTTCTCGTATCATCGTCGTATGAAACGATTGGTTGTTTAGCCATATGGACTTCATGCAAGACAAGAAGGGTACTGATACTGACTTTCTGCATATCAGAAACTAAAGCTTGCAATGTTTTTGTCAGGACCTTGAAGAAATTGTAAAGGCCGTCACCAAGAATCATGGAGAGAGCTATAAAGACCTGAATGATGTCGAACACAAGATAAAACTTCAGAATGAAAGATTTTTTTAGTCGAAACAATAGTAGCAACAAGGATTACCCTGTATCCCTGCAAGCTATGTAGACTGGTTGGTGGAAGATCTGCTGAAAACCAGTTACCCTTTTGATTATTAATGAGAGGCCACATGATTCCCCATGAAAGGATGGCTCCTATGAGAATCGATGCATTCACTATATGTGGGCAGATCATTCCGACTCCCACATACAAAGTCGAAAAGTCGAAGTTAAATCTGAAAAATTAGTTCTCATCAAACATAAAAACTCAAATTGTTTAAGAATTATGAAACCAAATTTATGCTATTCTCATTACTTGTTCTCATAAGCTTTAATTCCAAATGTAGGGAAAGCTTCAAATCCACAGTCATCGCCAGATGTATAAAACCATTGGAAGAGTCCCCACAAGAAGCTGAAGACAAAGAATCTTCCTAGTATCTTCACTTGCTTCCTGAAGGTTCAATGGACAAGATCTTTACATTCTCACAGCTGGAAATTAAAGGTGAAAGAGAGAAAAGGTTTGAATGTTCTTGAGATAGTTACTTGGCTAATTTTTCGCCCTGAGGAGTATGGAAGCCATTGATAAGGTATGCAGTCGCAGTTCCACTCGGATAGATCAGCTTGTAGTCGATGATCATTATCTACAGAAAACAAGAAATAAGAATTCCTAACTTGACAATGAAACTATTACCAAAACTTGGAAGAGCTTGCAGAAGGGTCACTGTCAGTACAATCAGTAGGCCATTGTTGGATTCTACTTACCTTTCTGAGAAGCACAATAGAAAACAATCCTACAAAACTGACGACAAACATAAACGCGATCATCCATCCTAATTTCAGGTCCTTGATATTCTGTGAATCATTTGCTTCTGTTGTTTGGCCTGCGATTTTCGAACTCATTCCCAAAAGGTAACTGCCATAACCACCTGTTCATAGAGTTTTTAAATTACTGTCATACTGAAGATTTTTTTTTTTAATCTTGTTTGACATAAAAGGATAAAAGGGAAAAGCATGAAAATCGTAAACCTGGAGATAAAAAGACCAAAAAATTATTTTAAAAGGAAAAATATATTGAAAAGTAGCGCACCACTGAAGGCGAGGCCGTAGGCAGCGACGACGCAGGTCTGGATGACGGTGTTCTCCTGGCGGGTGAAGGGGACGCGAAGGACGCCGGCGTGTTCCAACGCCTTGGTCCACACCTTGACGAAGAAGAAGCCGAGGAGGCCGGCGGAGACGTTGAGGGAAGGGATGATCCCCGTCGTCAGGTTCAGCTTCATCACGATCACGCTCAGCATCACCGACAGCCCCAAGCTCACCGCCAGGGAGCGAACCGTCACCTGCTCCCGCCATGGCGGCACCCGTATCCCATCGAAAACCGTTTCCACCGAAGGTCCTTCCTCCTCTTCCCTCTTAGCCTCCTTCTCCGTCCTCTCCATCTCCTTTTAACGGCTTGTACCGGCAATCGAGCAGAAGAACAGCTTGCTGTTATTTATAGAGCAATTAATTCGTCAAATTAATTCATTTTTCTTTTAATATAATATTTGTAATAATTTAAAAGAATATAAAGAGAAAAATATCTATCACAATAATTAAAGAAGGATAATGAAGAACTATATTTAGTAAAAAAAATCATATTTAAAGCCTATTATAATAACTAATTACAACGACATTAGTTTCATGTAAATCCACAAGAAAGAAGAATACTCTCATGGCTAACTAAAATATCGTTAATGCTTTTAAAGAAGAGATTCCGTTGACTTAACTAGGTCAAATTTTGACTTTATTAATTGCAAAATCACAATTTTACACAAAAGTTCCATCAATCTAACAGCTACGGTCAGGCGAAGAGACATCTCACTAAAGGACACCGCTCAATTATCTGTTACGATATTATTCGATGATGAATTTAAAAAAAAATATTCGAGCAGTCTTAAAGTCCAAAAGTTAATTCGATGGATTGAATACGATTTCGATATTCGATCGTCATTTAGAGATAATGTGATTGTAGAATCCGGACTGAACCGTGAAAAAACTACGAGTATTTATCTGATTTATCTTTGATTGTAGATGGAGGTCATTTGGACTCTGATTTTATCCGGCTCAATTGTTGACGAGGTATCCTGAAAATCCGTGAGATAGGATCGATCATCTTCAGAGATTAATCGGATTTAAGATTCAAATATCTCAGATTTAAGATTCAAATATCTCAGTGTCAATAAAAAAAAAAAATTACTTACAATTGCTCGTCCACAATTTGATAAGATAATATATATTTATTCAAATCGCCAAATTTTGTAATTTTAATAAATATTCAACTACGAAATGTCATCTCTTCCTTTCCTTGTCTATTGACAAAGAAACTTATTCTCAAAGATCCATTCTCCAAAATAATTTACTTGTTCTTGACTTATTCATGTCAGTTTTAACAGTCAAATAGAAAATTTTCCACATGAATAAATTGACAACAAGAAGTTTGACATCATTCACACATCTTCCAAGTTTTACTCGATCAGTCCTTAACTTAAATTTTTGCATGAAAAAGACGAGCAGTGCGATCGCACCACCGTCTCAGCTTTCTCTGGAGTTGGTCGGTATTCCGATATCGAGCCTCATGGCCGGTAAGCTTGTAACAGTCCGGCACCGCCGCACCTCCGTAGGCGCAGAGCTCCACGACTGCCGGCGCCTGACCGTAGAAGTGTCTCAGATCCCACTGCAGCTCTGAGACGGTTGCCGGGACGTGCCACACATACTTGGGCGGAATCAGATCATCTAGCACAGCTGCTTGCCAGGCATGTTGCCCATTGCACTGCTGATGCTTGTGTGCCGCAGTTCTGCTAGGAGACACCATCTCATCGAGTGCAGTATATACGAGACTTAATTAATATAGTATGTGTGATTTATGGGAGACAAGACTCCATAAATACAATAGATACGTCTAATCAATAATAATATATTGACATGGTTGAGTGTTCTTACCCTCCTCTCGATCTGGCGACTACGTAATTTCTGAAGATATCTGCCGTGGCGAAGAGATGACCATATTTATCGATGTGTGCCGAGACATAATATATCAAGAGTTGACAGATATATCTATCGAGACATAATATATGAAAAGACATCGTATGTATATCTACCGAGACATTCGAGCCTGACTTTGGGTCCTAGTCCATTCTGAATCTGATCTGATTGAACTCTGAACTTGATATAGGAGCTATTGATATTTACCTCCACATCATCTAATATTGCGCTTGATTAGTATGTTAAGATCTAGTTGAGTATGTCATATCTCACTTATGCTTTCACGAGTCACTTGAGTCTAGGCATGCTTAACGGATGGACTGATTTGATTCGAAATCAAGTCGGAACCAATTCATTAAATTCAAAATCAGAATCGATTCGGGATGAACTAATTTTCGAGCGGAACCGTTCGATTCGATTCGATTCAATCGATTTGAACCGTTGAATCGATTCTTGTTCGATTTGGATTTGGTTTCGTTTCTAATTTAAAGGTAGAAGCTCTTAACATGCTAACATGTCTACAAAATTATTTTACTATAGAAAAAAATAAGATTACACGATAGATGAATTTGGAAACTCAAGTTCAGAAGATGATCCAAACTATTTGAATCAATTGAGCAGTTTGGCCGATTTAGAACCGTCCGAATTGAATTGGTTTCAAAATTAGAACTTTGGAATCGGCAGGTCGAAAACTGTTCAACATCGACAAATCAGAACCGTTAAAATCGAATTGGAATCACTTTGAGTCTTTACAATTTTGTCATGATCATAAACCCTAAACCCTAGCCATTTAAAAACGATTGAAGGTTTTTATTAATGGAGACCTAACGTTGTGATAGTGAGGTAAAATTTGATTATTATTGTTATTATAGTATCCAAAAGATCAAAATTTGGAAAATGAGTGAATGGTGCCAAACTTCTCGTTGTCAATTTATTCATGTGGAAAATTTTCTATTGACTGTTTAAACTGACATGAACAAGTCAAGAACAAGTAAATTATTTTGGAGAATGGATCCTTGAGAATAATAAGTTTCTTTGTCAATAGGCAAGGAAAGAAAGAGATAACACTTCATGGTTGAATATTTATTAAAATTACAAAATTTGGTGATTTTTGAATAGATAGATATTATCCTATCAAATGTTGGACGAGCCTTTTGTACTTAGTTTTTTTTTTAAATATTTAAACATTCTATGTAACTAATTTTAGGATGATCCATCTGACCTATAAATTTTTAATGGGATATTAAATAACTCTTAAACAAAATACGCTCCATTGATCATCAAATTAAATTAGAAAAGTATTCGTGACTTAACAGTTAAACTCGGCGACAAGATTATGTAATCCCTATAAGAAAATTTAACATTGAAGATGTAATTTATTTAAGAAGTAAATTTTTGATCGCATCCCGTTAAAGATTATCTATCTATTTTTTTTTTTCAAAATTCAAAATCAAATTTATTTTAATAAATGATCGAACTATGTTATAGTTTTTAGATTGATGGAACTTTTGTGTGAAATTTTGTTGTTGCAATTAATAAAGTGAAAAATTGACCAAGTCAAGTCAATGGAATTACTTCTTTAAAAGCATTAACGATACTTTAGTTTGCCAGGATAGTATTCTTTTTTCTCGTGGGTTTCCATGAAACTAATCTCGCTGCAATTAGTTATTAAAATAAATATAATTCCTCGTTATCCTTCTATGAAAGTTTCTTTTTAGGTTATCATGAAAAATAAATCGCTGAAAATCTTTGATCTAAATTTCATTGATAAATTACATAGAGAATTGACACTCTCACAGAAGAAACGAAGGATTGACTCTTGTTGAGTAAATTCTAATAGTTCTTTGGCAGATAAAGTCGGATGATTAATATAATATAAATTTGTATTAATTGAACAAGGATTCATTCTCAATATTTACAGATATTTGTCTTTCACTGTGTCAAACGTCGATACGATCAAAGATCGATTATGATTTATTTCTTTTCATCGAACTGTGGAGTTGATGATAAAAATAGTCTGAGATAAATACATCATCTTTTGTACTAAGTGATAGATATCTTTTGCCCCCATAGACAAAGCTAGATGGTCAACACAATATAAATATATAAATAATGAATATGGATCAATTTCCATAGAAGATGAGTGTCTATCAGAGTCGGTCCTTGATGTTTTAACCCGAAACGAAGTAAAAAAAAATAAACTCTTTTATAAATAAAAAAAATCTATAAAAATAGGTCCTCTTCCTATATAATTTTTAAAAAACCTTCATTGGGTCTTGAGCGGAAGCCCAGTTGCCCCTGTCCAAAATCGGTTCTAGTGTCTATCTTTCATTGTATCAGACATTAATACAAATATAAATTGACTATGTTTTATCTCTTTTTATACCGGTACAGTTAAAAGACCGATACCAAAGTAGAGCCCGTCAAGTTGGGTTAGATCCGTCGGATTGACCCGCCCCGCCAAGTAATTTAGGTAGATTGGGTTGAAATTTTTTCAACCCGCCAATTTGGCGGGCCTAAACGAATCAATCCGCACGGGTTGCGGGTCTAGACGGGTTGACCCGCGGCGGATTGGGTTGACCCGCGGGTTGAGAAATAATAAAAGAAGATAAAACTTGTGAAAAAAATTGTTTAAGCTTTTTAACCAATATTCTAATACTAACCAGATAATTTTCTCATAATCACAATCATCTTCTATCACACATACACGTCAACAAAATATAAGAGAAATTAAAGAAAATAATAAAGAATATTTGATTTAAGTCCTCTAATAATTTTTTATATATTCTAATTAGTTTATAATTATTTTATATTACTATTTCAATTAATATGGAAAATGATAATATATCAAAATCAACTAATTACAAGTATTAAAAAATCTTAATTAGACCTTTATTTAGATGAGTCAAAATTTGAATTTGTATATTATTAAGATTTAAATATTTTAAATTATTAAAAAAATAAAAAATATTTGTATCTAATATTATCGATGAATAATTAGATCTCAATTATAATATTTTAGTTGTTTCAAATACATGCATTATTATCATGATATTTTATCCGTCTTATCGATTATCGCTGCCTCTCAACGCCAATAATTTTGGATTTTTTACGGCGTGGGTTGGCTACTTAATCCGTAGTCACTTGGATTGGATTAAGTTGGAGATTTTTCAATCCGCTGAGATGCGGCTTCATCCCCGCTTAAATATTAAATTTACGATAGATTAATCCGCCAATTGATGAGCCCGTTTGACAGCTCTATACCAAAGTGGGAGATATTTTGTTTGTATCAAAGTGAGAGATATCTTTTCTCTCAGTATTCTTTAAAATTATTACAGCAAGCTGCTTTTGATACAAGCCGTTAAAAGGAGATGAAGAGGACGGCGAAGGCGGCGAAGAGAGAAGAGGAGGAAGCGCCTTCTGTGGAATGGGCTTTCGACGGGATGCGGGTGCCGCCATGGCGGGAGCAGGTGACGGTTCGCGCCCTGGCGGTGAGCTTGGGGCTGTCGGTGATGCTGAGCGTGATCGTGATGAAGCTGAGATTGACGACGGGGATCATCCCTTCGCTCAACGTCTCCGCCGGCCTCCTCGGCTTCTTCTTCGTCAAGGTGTGGACCAAGGCGTTGGAGCGCGCCGGCGTCCTCCGCGTCCCCTTCACCCGCCAGGAGAACACCGTCATCCAGACCTGCGTCGTCGCTGCCTACGGCCTCGCCTTCAGCGGTGCGCTACTTGTAGTATATTTTTCCTTTTTAAATCTCTTTTTGGTCCTTTTATCTCCAGGTTTACGATCTTTTCTGCTTTTTCCCTTTTATCCTTTTATTTCAAACAAGATTTGTTTTTTTTTAAAAAAAAAGTGACAGTAATTTTAAAACTCTATGAACAGGGGGTTATGGCAATTACCTCCTCGGAATGAGTTCGAAAATCGCAAGACAAGCAGCAGAAGCGAATGATCCACAGAATATCAAGGACCCGAAATTAGGATGGATGATCGCGTTTATGTTGGCCGTCAGTTTTGTAGGATTGTTTTCTATCGTGCTCCTCAGAAAGGTATGTAGAATCCAACAATGGCCTACTGATTGTACAGTCAGTGACCCTTCTGCAAGCTCTTCCAAGTTTTGGTAATAGTTTCATTGTTAGGTTAGGAATTGTTATTTCTTGTTTTCTGTAGATAATGATCATCGACTACAAGCTGATCTATCCGAGTGGAACTGCGACAGCATACCTTATCAATGGTTTCCATACTCCTCAGGGTGAAAAATTAGCCAAGTAACTATCTTTTCATCTAAAAGCACGTGATCTTTTCCAAGTCTTATCAATGAGAGACTTTAATTGTATTTCCAATACTTTCAACAATGCCCCCTCAAACTTATTCCTCCTCGAAGGACTTCCTCTGTTTGATGTCCGATCTTTAATCATCGGACTTATATATTATCTAGTCTCTCCCGATCGATTAGATTCCTATCGGTTATGCAGTCATTTTGACTCAACTGGACTTCCTGCATTGTGTCTAATTCTCTTGATCCGAACATGGGAGCTCACTTCCTTCGTTCGAGATGCATGTCTTGATATGGATCATGCCTCTGATATTAATTGTTAGTGTCTATAAAATTCACATATCTTCATAATTATATGATATCATTCACTTTGACTTAAGTCGTAATTTTATTTTTGAATTTTATCTAAAGGTCTCGTATCGATGGAGATATTTTTTAAATCTTATAAGCGTATGATCTTTTCGTATGCTTTACAAATATGGAGCTTTAATTATATTACCAATACTACCATTTATTGCAAGTTTCCATCAACCTTTTTCAACTTTGAGATAATTCTAGCATTTTGAAAAGCATAACGGTCGGGTCGATGAAGCGGAGAGAATTTAAAGGTCTATGCGGCAAAGTCTTGACTTAGTCACCGGTGACATGTACATGAAGCGTCAAAGTCAGCATGTAGGCCATGTCACACATATAATTACTAACTAGGTGTACCCTGTAGTCTTTATAGCCGAGTCCAATAAAGAACTCGACGGGATGGGGCCGAATGATCAATTGACTCGGCTAACTATGCTTAATCGGACTCATGATCTGACTCGGCGACTTGTGTGAATCGATGATAGGAATATGACAGTGGAATAGAGAAGTCGATTGTGGGTTTTAGTTAATTGTCATTGCATAAGTCGGTTACAAGACGCCTCTTCGTTTACATCTACACATACATCTTTTTTCCTTCATCTTCTTATAGTTGTACAACAAAAAAAATACGTATGTATCTCTTCACTTGACGTCTCCTCATCTCCACATGCGTTGATAACTCTAGACGTCTTTTCAGATTGCCTCTCTAAAGTTATATAAGCGGCTAGATAGAGGGGAGTAAGGGATACTAATCTTCTTCCTTAATGACTCTTGTCTTTATTTTCTCTTATTTTTATTTGAACGTCGAAGGAGATTTATTAAGATACATCTTGATCTGGTGTTACTCTGGCTGATCATTGCAAAGACTCTCCATTAGTTCAAATTTGACACGTAGATTTCTTGACTGTGAGGATCTTGTCTTCTGTTTATACATAAACTCTAAATAATAAACTAAATCAAGCTAAAACCCAGCCTTTTAGGATGATTTAATCAAGATTCAAAAACTCTCATACGAGTGCAAAAGACAACCCTATTGAAATGTAATGTCACAAAATCATGAAGTTCTCGCCTCCCTTTTGAACGAAGAGCTGAGGCTTTCCGGAAGAGAAAAATTGTTGATGGAGATACCTGAAATAACACCGAGCAATGAGCATGAGTTCACGTTTTGGCGAGGTTGTATTATAGAACAATTGATCAATCTTTTATAAATACAAGAGTGTCGTCTCTCTATGCATTATTATTAATCTAAAAAGTCAAAGATCTATCGTAATTTATCTCGTTTATGATAGTCCTAAAACGAATTGACAGAGACCGTCAAATTGATGAATTCCAACTTTTACGCCATAAAGTTCACGTTTTGGCTCAAGTCCTATGATAAAAAGACTCCCCTAGTCGATTGGAACCTTTTGAGACTATTTTCGTTGTTTTCATTAGAAAGAGCAATGAACTGACAGTCCACCGGTCCTTTTCTTTTTTTTTTCTTTCTAGAAATTCAAATATTCAATTTTTATGATCCAATTAATCTGAAAAATGATCGGTTCGACTTCAAAAAATTTTATATTGACTACTAGAATAAATTTGAACAATATAATTAAATTTCGACGGACAATCCATTATCACAAGTGATTCCAGCCAAATATTTGTGCAGCATGAAATTCAACCCTCATTGCATGGGTATTTTTGCCCCACCGTTACCAATGCACTAAGCGCCGAAGAACAAGAGGCTCTATTTCCGGAATCATCTAGTTGTTTGACAACAAGAAATGTAAATATTGTATTTTATAAAAATATAAAATCGTCATATTAGTGATCCTTCACCGTTGCCCTTACATATGGAAAGGAATAAATCAAGTGTCAGATGACTAATACAGAAATATAAAATCATCGATAGTAAATATTATATTTTATACTCCTTTTAGTGGGAGCTTACACATTAACTGATAACACACAAATTTATTATTCTGAATAAATTCGATAAAGTGATCTAAAATAATATTTTAATCATGAATTTGTATTATTGAATGTTTATGACTTGAACACATGATTAAAAAATGAAAATTACATAGATAAGAATATTAAGATAAATATATAGATATACGAGAATGGATAAAATAAAAAACAAAAATATTAGAGTGAAAACTAAAACCATACTTATTGAGAAAAATTCTGAAAGACACATTAAAAATAGTGTAGACACGTACTTCGAAATTCAATAAATACTCCAATTAAAGAATGTGAAATTATTATAAATATATAAATCAAATGATAAAAAAGATTTAATTATCAATAATAAAATAATATAAAATTTATTTAAGTATAGATAATGATATAATATGGAATAGAATGCAATGATATAGAAAGATCCATATAATTGATTCTATCTAGTGAGATGATTCTTGATTGTTGTTGTATTTGTACTAGTGAATGTAGATTTATATTTGTAAAATTCATTAACTCATTACCATTATAATTGATCTTATCTAGTGAGATGATTCTTGATTGTTGTTTCATTAACTCATTACCATTAATATTAATGAATTGTTAACGGATTTAAACCTAATATATTTACATGGATGTGATCTCCATATGAGAGGACAACTATCTTATTTTCTCTATTGGATTGAAGTTTCGAAGTTGTCTCCTCCACACCTTGGAACATCATGCTCTACGATTGATTCATTTTCCATCTTCAAGTTCTTCCAATAACAATGAAGATGAGAATGTTTTTTTGATTAAGATGTGGATTTAAGATTTATTTATTTTCATTATATTTCATTTTCGCATAAAAAAGATAATTCGATGTACGAAGCTCTCGTCCTACGGTGTTCCGGAGAAGAATTTATTATACACAACTTTACTCCACTTTGTAAGAGACTATATTTCATTTTCACGTACATATTACTATAAAACTAGGACATGATCTTGTACTAAACCATTTGAATTTCTTTTCCGATTCATATGCAATGATACCGATAAGATAAGCACCAAGCAATTGAGTGGTTATTAATCAAAAAAAAAAAATTAATAGATGCAACTTTCTCTCTAATACTCATTTTTTATTCTATCCAAAATCTCATAGGTCTACACATCAATTTTAATAACTTCAGCTTATTTTAATCCTTTTGAATCCGTTCAGAAAAAAGAGATATGACATACAAACTAGACTTTAATGGACTAATCTAGCAGAATGTTAGGCCTCCCTAAATGAAAACCTTCAACGGTTTTTAAATAACTATTCAAGGGTTTAGGGTTTAAGGTCATGACAAATAGCAAAGACTCAAGTGACTCATAAAAGCATAAGTGAGATTTGATATACTCAAATTAGATTTTAACAAACTAATCAAGCACAATGTTAGACCACTATAAATAAAAACTTTCAGTAGTTTTTAAATGATTGTTTCAAGATTTAGGATTTAGAATCATTCGCAAAGACTTAAGTGACTTGTAAAATTATAAGTTGTTGGGATTGTTGAGAAAGCAATCAAAGTTCCACATTAGATAGACATGGAAAAGATCATGGACTTATGAGATGAAAAAATATCTCCATTAGTATGAGATATTTTGAATATAGTTCAAAAATAAAATCATGAAAGCTTTGACCAAAAATGAATAATATCGTACAATTGATGAGATATGTTAATCTTATTTGCATCAACAATTGATATCAGAGTCAATGGTCAATGTCGAACCATGAGCTTCGAATGAAGGAAGTGAGAGGTTATGTTCAGATCAAGAGAATCAAACATCAAGCAGGAAGTCCAATTGGATCATGAAGTCCGAACAACTGATCCAATCGAAAGAATCGAGGACGGTTGGCGAAGTCATTGGTCGAGAGAACTATATAACTCGTAAGAAATCTAGCTGGGTCAGGAGGATCAAACAGTTGATAGAAAAATCTAGTGAATTGAGGATCGAACATCAAACAGAGAAAGTCCTTCGAGGACGGATGAGCTTGAGGGGAGGCTCAATGTGATGCTTCGTTTGAAGGGGGTATTGTTGGAATTGTTGAGTGAACAATCAAAATTCTACGTTGAAAAGATATGAAAAAGATCATGAGCTTATAAGATGAAAATATATCTCTATTGATATGAGACCTTTTGAGTATAATTCAAAAATAAAACCACAAGAACTTAAGTCCAAAATGAATAATATATTTTTAAATGGTTGTTTCAAGGTTTAGGGTTGTTAAACTATTAACAGGATTGCAATTACATTACTCTTTTTTTTCCCAAACTATTAATTAACTCTTTATCAAAATTAATTCATATTATGCTTTACAAAATGCTAGAATTAATTATCTCAGAGTAAAGATGGCAAAGGAAGAAGGAACCTTGCAATACACAGACAGTAGAAAACTACGACTGCAACACTACATTAAACAAGGAACAATATTCCTTCCTTAAAGATACTTCCATTAGTGTAGCTTTCACTAAACATATATCACATATAAGTATCTGAATACATAATAACTTCCATTAGCAAAGCAAAACATACATCACATATAACAAATACGAGGAACAACATTCCATCTTTAAAGATAATTTCCATTAGCAAAGCAAAACATACATCCCATATAAGTATCTGAGTACATAACAACTTGTGCCAAAAAGTGTTTAGAGATCATATCTGACAGATAAAGCCAATTTATAACTACGATGCTGGTTTCATAAAATCAACAACCTTTTTATCCATTTTTCTCGAGAGAAACCTCATGCAAATTGGTGGCTTGACTTGGAGCAATGCAAGCACTGCTTGAGGTAGACTCCATACTCCATCACCACATATCAAACCAGATGCCACTGCAGGACCAAGTGCTGCTGCCTTTGCCCTGTCCATCTTTTGCCACACAAACAGTATCGTGGATCCTATAGACATGTCAATGGCAAAGTTTGCTCCAAAGTAAAAAGGCACAGCCATTGCCATTGGAATCGGTATAAATTGGCCCACCTTCTTAGGGGACAAGTCCCTTGCCAAGTTGATGAGAATAGCCAGTGCGAAAAATATGTAGCATAGTGTGAGGCAGTGCTTTGGTAGTGAGGAGAAACCCTCTACGCCTACAATTGCCATGCTTCTGTAAAGGGTGGCATAAGGTGCTGGATATTGAGTGTATGGAAGGCCGATATCATCGAAGGCCTTATAAAAAAGCCAGAAAACACATGGAGCTACCACACAACCCATGGCTGTACCAATAACTTGGCTCACAAACATAGATCTCGGAGAAGAAAGTGTTAAGTAGCCAGTTTTGAAGTCTTGCATTAGATCAGCAGCAGTGCTTACAATGCTCAGTATGACACCGCAGGAAGCAAAGCCGGCAAGCACACCGCCATTGTGAGGACCTGCCCAAGCTCCAAAGACAAAAATGGCAAGCTTTCCATAGGTCGAGGCCAAGTTCCAGTCTGTGAGGCCACACCCATAGGCATTGCAGAAAGCTAGTGCTGGAGCTAAGGCATAGGCAACCAAGATGAAGTACCATTTGAGTGGAGGAAAGATGTGAGGGAGTGTTATGATCGAAACTAGAGAAGCCATGCAATATCCCACAATTGCCACCCACTTTGGGATTTGATCTTTGAGGAATACTTCAGTTCTCGTATCATCGTCGTATGAAACGATTGGTTGTTTAGCCATATGGACTTCATGCAAGACAAGAAGGGTACTGATACTGACTTTCTGCATATCAGAAACTAAAGCTTGCAATGTTTTTGTCAGGACCTTGAAGAAATTGTAAAGGCCGTCACCAAGAATCATGGAGAGAGCTATAAAGACCTGAATGATGTCGAACACAAGATAAAACTTCAGAATGAAAGATTTTTTTAGTCGAAACAATAGTAGCAACAAGGATTACCCTGTATCCCTGCAAGCTATGTAGACTGGTTGGTGGAAGATCTGCTGAAAACCAGTTACCCTTTTGATTATTAATGAGAGGCCACATGATTCCCCATGAAAGGATGGCTCCTATGAGAATCGATGCATTCACTATATGTGGGCAGATCATTCCGACTCCCACATACAAAGTCGAAAAGTCGAAGTTAAATCTGAAAAATTAGTTCTCATCAAACATAAAAACTCAAATTGTTTAAGAATTATGAAACCAAATTTATGCTATTCTCATTACTTGTTCTCATAAGCTTTAATTCCAAATGTAGGGAAAGCTTCAAATCCACAGTCATCGCCAGATGTATAAAACCATTGGAAGAGTCCCCACAAGAAGCTGAAGACAAAGAATCTTCCTAGTATCTTCACTTGCTTCCTGAAGGTTCAATGGACAAGATCTTTACATTCTCACAGCTGGAAATTAAAGGTGAAAGAGAAAAGGTTTGAATGTTCTTGAGATAGTTACTTGGCTAATTTTTCGCCCTGAGGAGTATGGAAGCCATTGATAAGGTATGCAGTCGCAGTTCCACTCGGATAGATCAGCTTGTAGTCGATGATCATTATCTACAGAAAACAAGAAATAAGAATTCCTAACTTGACAATGAAACTATTACCAAAACTTGGAAGAGCTTGCAGAAGGGTCACTGTCAGTACAATCAGTAGGCCATTGTTGGATTCTACTTACCTTTCTGAGAAGCACAATAGAAAACAATCCTACAAAACTGACGACAAACATAAACGCGATCATCCATCCTAATTTCAGGTCCTTGATATTCTGTGAATCATTTGCTTCTGTTGTTTGGCCTGCGATTTTCGAACTCATTCCCAAAAGGTAACTGCCATAACCACCTGTTCATAGAGTTTTTAAATTACTGTCATACTGAAGATTTTTTTTTTTAATCTTGTTTGACATAAAAGGATAAAAGGGAAAAGCATGAAAATCGTAAACCTGGAGATAAAAAGACCAAAAAATTATTTTAAAAGGAAAAATATATTGAAAAGTAGCGCACCACTGAAGGCGAGGCCGTAGGCAGCGACGACGCAGGTCTGGATGACGGTGTTCTCCTGGCGGGTGAAGGGGACGCGAAGGACGCCGGCGTGTTCCAACGCCTTGGTCCACACCTTGACGAAGAAGAAGCCGAGGAGGCCGGCGGAGACGTTGAGGGAAGGGATGATCCCCGTCGTCAGGTTCAGCTTCATCACGATCACGCTCAGCATCACCGACAGCCCCAAGCTCACCGCCAGGGAGCGAACCGTCACCTGCTCCCGCCATGGCGGCACCCGTATCCCATCGAAAACCGTTTCCACCGAAGGTCCTTCCTCCTCTTCCCTCTTAGCCTCCTTCTCCGTCCTCTCCATCTCCTTTTAACGGCTTGTACCGGCAATCGAGCAGAAGAACAGCTTGCTGTTATTTATAGAGCAATTAATTCGTCAAATTAATTCATTTTTCTTTTAATATAATATTTGTAATAATTTAAAAGAATATAAAGAGAGAAAAATATCTATCGCAATAATTAAAGAAGGATAATGAAGAACTATATTTAGTAAAAAAAATCATATTTAAAGCCTATTATAATAACTAATTACAACGACATTAATTAGTTTCATATAAATCCACAAGAAAGAAGAATACTCTCATGGCTAACTAAAATATCGTTAATGCTTTTAAAGAAGAGATTCCGTTGACTTAACTAGGTCAAATTTTGACTTTATTAATTGCAAAATCACAATTTTACACAAAAGTTCCATCAATCCCGTCGTTCAGGATGACGCGACTACGAAATTCGAATTTAACCGTAAAAAAACTGCGAACACTTCTCTAATTTACTTTTAGTGGCCGGTGAAAATCACTTGAATTTCGACTTTATCCGGTTCAATTGTTGGCGAAGCGTTTCGAAAATCTGTAGAGCAGGATCGATCACTCCCAGAAATTAATCGGATCGAAAATTTGGATACTTCAAAAAAAAAAGTTGCGTTCAAGCCCTCACACCATGATGCGGCAGTAAAATGAAATGATATCTTACATCATAGTTTGATCATTTGTTCGGATAATTTTTATCTTGAATTTCGAAAAAACTTAAGCAGATAGCTTTTGAACCGAGTGCGGATCGAAAATTTACTTTTTCAAACAGAATATATCTTCGACGTCGAATCTATCTTATAAGAACGGTACGACCATATAGCCAAATTTAATTGTCGAGCTACGTATAATTTTTTAATTTATTTTAATAGTCGATAGAACGTATCTCATCTAAAAATTATTTAATGTCTCGTTAGATATCTATAAAATTGAACGAATCATCTTCAAAATTAATTAGATCAAATACTTAAATATTAATTTAAAAAAAACTACGTACAAAATACTCGTCCACGATTTGATAGGATAATATCTATTTATTCAAATCGCCAAATTTTGTAATTTAAATTAATATTCAACCATGAAATGTTCTCTCTTTCTTTCCTTGTCTATTGACAAAGAAACTTATTCTCAAGGATCCATTCTCCAAAATAATTTACTTGTTCTTGACTTGTTCATGTCAGTTTAAACAGTCAATAGAAATTTTTCCACGTGAATAAATTGACAACAAGAAGTTTGACATCATTCACACATTTTCCAAGTTTTGATATGAATTTTATAGTCCCCACAAGGATGATGCGGTGGCTAAGTTACGACGATACTTACAGAAATGATATGGATCGATTTTGGATAAGATTTAAAGATCTTTCTTGGATTCAGATGACCTCTATATCTCTTACCCACCACGTCAAGGCTCATAGAGCCCTCCGTGATTTACCTTCCTCACAATAACCATGAGATAGACTGATGGAGGCCGCTAGGTTGGCGATTCCAACCTTTTTAGAGTAGATATGAATTTTATAATTTATAATGTACAAAAAAAAAATATTAAAAATGAGATATTATATTCGCCTCTAGTATTCCTCACCATCGATATCTCAATAATGATGAAAGAAGATAAATTATAAGGGACTATACCCCTTGACTCGTTGACTAGAAATAGCGAAAGGCTTATGCATCCAGATGAGAATTTTAAGTCTCACTTTGAGATTCAACTTCTATCCATTTGTAACGGTATCTATGCTATTCTAGCTAACGGACCGTTCCGAGGAGACATTCAAATGACTATTTGACCCCTCGATCACTCACATGTTGGATGATTATTGCTACCAACTAGATCAAGGAATCCAAGTTACTATTTTTCCAATGTAATTAATAAGAAACTTAGAGATATTTCATTCAGGCTAATTATATGGATTAATTTCGATAAAGAATTAATTAATAGTTTGGCAATGGCCTGTTAATAGTTTAATTAATAACTCTAAACCTTGAAAAAACCATTTAAAAACCGTTGAAGATTATCATTTACGAAGGCCTAATATTGTGCTAGTTTGAGTTATGATTATCTCACTTGTGCTTTTATAAAGTCATTCGAGTCTTTGCAATCTATGATGATTCTAAATTCTAAATCTTGATATTAAACATCCATTTAAAAACTACTGAAGGTTTTCATTTATGGAGGCCTAATGCATTGTGTTTGATTAATTAGTTTGTTAAAATACAATTTGACTCATAAAAGCATATCTGACTTATGCTTTTATGAATCACTAAAGTCTTTGCAATTTGTCGAGACTTTAAACCCTAAACCCTGAAATTGTCTTTAAAAACGGCTGAAGTTTTTCATTTATGGAGGTCTCTAATGTTGCGGTTGAAACGCGAAGACAAGGTATGACTCGGCCTGGGTCCGAGTGATGAGGCGAGCTCCGATGCTAGCAATATGGAGACCTTGATGACTCGACTTTGTGAAGATGAATCGGTCGACATTGTTGATGTGGAAATTGACTCTGAAGTTGAGCGAGGACCATCCGACCGGGAAGTCTATCTCGGTGGTGTCGGACGACGATCACTGACGGAGTCAAGAGCAAGGACCTGGAGAGGCAAAGAAACGTAAAGGGGGCGCCGAGAGGGATCCCGGCGATGCCTCTCCAATGCTCAAGTCAAACCTACCGGAGTAACAGAAAAGTGAGTGAAAGGAAAAGGAGAGAAGAAGAGCCAGAGAAAATTGGAGAGCCCTCCACGGTGATCCCCTCTTTACCTTTATATAGCCTGGGTGTCGACGTCAACTCTCATGGATCCTTACTGAGGATGTAAGTGTATCATGGTAGGGAATACTAAGAGACACCACCTCATTAAGTGCAGCAGGTGCATAAGGCTTAATTAATGCAACCTGCATGGTTGATGGGAGACAAGGACTCCATAAATACGGTAAATGTGTCAAATCAATAGGAATGTATTGACATGACTGTCTGCTATGGGGTATCCTTGCCCTCCCCTCGATCTGGGAACTACATAACCTCTGAAAATCTCTGGCGTGACGAGAAGATGATCATATTTACCGATGTGTACCTCAAGAGGCGCTGAGAGATATGTCTGTCGAAACATAATATATGAAAAGACATCGAGAGATATATCTACCGAAACATAAAATATGAAGAGACATCGAGTATATATCTATCGATAGGTCGAACCCTGGACTCGATACAAGAGCTGTTGATATTTATCTCCACATCATCTAATATTGTGGTCAATTAGTCTGTTAAAATCTAGTTGAGTATGTCATATATCTCACTTATGTTTTTACGAGTCATTTGAGTCTTTGCAATTTTATCATGATCATAAACCTTAAACCCTAAAATAGCTATTTAAAAACGGTTGAAGGTATTTATTTATGGAGACCTAACGTTGTGATAGTGAGGTAAAATTTGATTATTATTATTATTATTATTATTATATCCAAAAGATCAAAACTTGGAAAATGAGTGAATGGTGCCAAACTTCTCGTTGTCAATTTATTCATGTGGAAAATTTTCTATTGACTGTTTAAACTGACATGAACAAGTCAAGAACAAGTCAATTATTTTTCATCGTTTATTTTGGAGAATGGATCCTTGAGAATAATAAGTTTCTTTGTCAATAGACAAGGAAAGAAAGAGATAACACTTCATGGTTGAATATTTATTAAAATTACAAAATTTGGTGATTTTTGAATGGATAGATATTATCCTATCAAATTGTGGACGAGCATTTTGTACATAGTTTTTTTTTTTTAATATTTAAGCATAACTAATTTTAGGATGATCGACCTGACCTGTGAATTTTTAATGGGATACTAAATAACTCTTAAATAAAATATGCTCCATCGATCATCAAATTAAATTAGAAAAGTATTCGTGACTGACTTAACAGTTAAGCTCGACAACAAGATTTTGTTGTCCTTATAAGATAAATTTAACGTTGAAGATATAATTTGTTTAAGAAATAAATTTTTGATCTGCATTCAATTAAAGATTGTCTATATAATTTTTTTTTCAAAATTCAGAATCAAATTTATTTTAATAAATGATCGATCCATGTTATAGTTTTTAGATTGATGGAACTTTTGTGTAAAAGTTTGTTGTTGCAATAAATAAAGTGAAAAATTGACCAAGTTAAGTCAATGGAATTACTTATTTAAAAGCATTAACGATATTTTAGTTTGCCTGGATAGTATTCTTTTTTCTCGTGGGTTTCCATGAAATTAATGTGGCTGCAATTAGTTATTAAAATAAATACAATTCCTCGTGGAATTCGTGGACCTAATAATTTTATTAGTTCTCTTTTAAATTATTATAAAAAAATAAATCATGAAAAATTTTAATTCAAAATCCATTCATAAATCACATGGAGAATTGATACTCCCATAGAAGAAATGAAGAACGGACCCTTGTCTGGTAATAGTTTGTTACCAGACAAAGACGGATGATTAATATAATATAAATGTGCATTAATTGACCAAGGATCCATTCTCAATATGTACGGATATTTATTTTTCATTGTGTTAGGCGTCGATACGGTCCGAAAAAATTGATTGTGATTTATTTCTTTTCATTGAGTTGTGGAGTTGACGGAGAAGATTGTCTAAGATAAATACATCATCTTTTGCACTAAGTGATAGATATCTTTTGCCCCGTAGAAAAAGTTAGATGATCAATACAGTATATAAAGGATGAACATGTATAAATTTCCATAGAAGATGGGTGTCTAGCGAAATAAAAAAAATAGATCTTTTTATAAATAAAAAAATATTTTTCTATAAAAATAAGACTCCTTTCTTATATCATTTTTAAAAATCTTCATCGACGGCTCTGATGTCTATCTTTCATTGTGTCGGATATTAATACAAATATAAATTGACTATGATTTAAGACCGAAATGGAAGATATTTTCTTTGCATCGAAGTGATAGATATCTTTTCTCTCAGTATTCTTTAAAATTATTACAGCAAGCTGCTTTTGATACAAGCCGTTAAAAAGGAGATGGAGAGGACGGAGAAGGAGGCGAAGAGAGAAGAGGAGGAAGCGCCTTCTGTGGAATGGGCTTTCGACGGGATTCGGCTGCCGCCATGGCGGGAGCAGGTGACGGTTCGCGCCCTGGCGGTGAGCTTGGGGCTGTCGGTGATGCTGAGCGTGATCGTGATGAAGCTGAACCTGACGACGGGGATCATCCCTTCCCTCAACGTCTCCGCCGGCCTCCTCGGCTTCTTCTTCGTCAAGGTGTGGACCAAGGCGTTGGAGCTCGCCGGCGTCCTCCGCGTCCCCTTCACCCGCCAGGAGAACACCGTCATCCAGACCTGCGTCGTCGCTGCCTACGGCCTCGCTTTAAGCGGTGCGCTACTTTTCAGATATTGGGTCTGATCAATATGATTTTGCATATGAATGAAAAATAAATTATTTAAACTCAATCTAAAATAATATTAATATTATAAAAATAAATAAATGAGAAATAATTTCAGATCGACAATTCTAAAGGAAATTTATTTCTATATATATAAAAGTTGCTGTGTTAATGAAGTTAACATAAAAAAAATACAAATGCTCATTTTTAATAGACGAACAAGTGTTCACATCTACGAACCCACGGCTCATCACGCGTGCATGTATGCAATGGACACTTTATTAGCGTACTCGCCTCGACTATTATCCTAAACATATGTAACAGAGTAATATTATTTCACGAAAACAGTACTGAACATTAGTCTCGACGTTAATATCAATTTGCATCCTCCGGCAGTCACCGAATCAAATAAGATTGCCGATGAGTTAAAAAAAAAAGGTCTTCAGTATATATGACAGTAATTTTACAACTCTATGAACAGGTGGTTTTGGCAATTACCTCCTCGGAATGAGTTCAAAAATCGCAAGCCGAGCAGCAGAAGCAAATGATCCACAGAATATCAAGGACCCGAAATTAGGATGGATGATCGCATTTATGTTTGTCGTCAGTTTTGTAGGATTGTTTTCTATCGTGCTCCTCAGAAAGGTAAGTAGAATCCAACAATGGCCTACTGATTGTACTCCCTTCTGCAAGATCTTCAATTTTTGGTAGTATTCGAACTGTTAGGTTAGGAATTCTTATTTCTTGTTTTCTGTAGATAATGATCATCGATTACAAGCTAATCTATCCGAGTGGAACTGCAACTGCATACCTTATCAATGGTTTCCATACTCCTCAGGGCGAAAAATTAGCCAAGTAACTATCTCAAGAACATTCAAACCTTTTCTCTCTTTCACCTTTCCAGCAGTGAGAATGTAAAGATCTTGTCCATTGAACCTTCAGGAAGCAAGTGAAGATACTAGGAAGATTCTTCGTCTTCAGCTTCTTGTGGGGACTCTTCCAATGGTTTTATACATCTGGCGATGACTGTGGATTTGGAGCTTTCCCTACATTTGGACTTAAAGCTTATGAGAACAAGTAAGGAGTGTAGTAGCATAAATTTGGTTTCATAATTCTTAAACAATTTGAGTTTTTATATTTGATGAACTAATTTTTCAGATTTAACTTCGACTTTTCGGCTGTGTATGTGGGAGTCGGAATGATCTGCCCACATATAGTGAATGCATCAATTCTCATAGGAGCCATCCTTTCATGGGGAATCATGTGGCCTCTCATTAATAATCAAAAGGGTAACTGGTTTTCAGCAGATCTTTCACCAGACGATCTACATGGCTTTCAGGGATACAGGGTAATCCTTGTCGCTACTATTGTTTCGACTAAAAAAACTATCATTAATTCCCTAGTTATATCTTGTGTTCGACCTCATTCAGGTCTTTATACCTGTCTCCATAATTCTCGGTGATGGCCTTTACAATTTCCTCAAGGTCCTGGCTAAAACAGTATCAGCTTTAGTTTCTGATTCACAGAAAGTCAGTAGAAGCACCCTTCCTGTCTTGCATGGAGTCCATATGGCTAAACAACCGATCGTTTCATACGGCGATGATCGGAGAACTGAAGTATTCCTCAAAGATCAAATCCCAAACTGGGTGGCAATTGTGGGATATTGCATGGCTTCTCTAGTTTCGATCATCACACTCCCTCACATCTTTCCTCCACTCAAGTGGTACTTCATCTTGGTTGCCTATGCCTTAGCTCCAGCACTAGCTTTCTGCAATGCCTATGGGTGTGGCCTCACAGACTGGAGCTTGGCCTCGAATTATGGAAAGCTTGCCATTTTTGTCTTTGGAGCTTGGGCAGGTCCTCACAATGGCGGTGTGCTTGCCGGCCTTGCTTCCTGCGGTGTCATGCTGAGCATTGTAGGCACTGCTGCTGATCTAATGCAAGACTTCAAAACTGGCTACATAACACTTTCTTCTCCGAGATCTATGTTTGTGAGCCAAGTTATTGGTACAGCCATGGGTTGTGTGGTAGCTCCATGTGTTTTCTGGATTTTCTATAAGGCCTTCGATGATATCGGCATTCCAGACACTCAATATCCAGCACCTTATGCCACTCTTTACAGAAGCATAGCAATTGTAGCCGTCCACGGTGTCTCCTCACTGCCAAAGCACTGCCTCACACTGTGCTACATATTTTTTGCACTGGCTATTCTCATCAACTTGGCAAGAGACTTGTCCCCTAAGAAGGTGGGCCAATTTATACCGATTCCAATGGCAATGGCTCTGCCTTTTTACTTTGGAGCAAACTTTGCCATTGACATGTCTATAGGATCCACGATACTGTTTGTGTGGCAAAAGATGGACAGGGCAAAGGCAGCAACACTTGGTCCTGCAGTGGCATCTGGTTTGATATGTGGTGATGGAGTATGGAGTCTACCTCAAGCAGTGCTTGCATTGCTCCGAGTCAAGCCACCAATTTGCATGAGGTTTCTCTCAAGAAAAATGGATAAAAGGTTTGTTGATTTTATGAAATCAGCATCATAGTTATACATTGCCTTTATCTGTCAGATATGGTCTCTAAACATCTTTTGGCACACAGTTATTATGTATTCAGATACTTATATGTGATAGCTGTTTAGCTTCACTAATGGAAGTTATCTTTGAGGAAGGAATATTGTTCCTTGTTTTATTTTATGTAGTGTTGCGGTGGTAGTTTTTTATTGTCTCTTAATGTTTATAAGATTCACATATCTCTATAATAGTATAATATTATCCATTTTAGACTTGAGCGCATATGATTTTATTTTTGGGTTTTATCCAAAAGGTCTCATATCAATGGAGATATTTTTTTTATCTTATAAACACATGATCTTTTTCATGTCTTACCAATATGAGACTTTGATTGTATTCTCAATATTCTCAACAATCTCCCCTTCAAACGAAGAACTACATTGGCCCCCCCTCAAACTTATCCCTCATTGAAAGACTTTCTCTGCTTGATGTCCGATCTTCAATCCACCAGGACTTCTTGCCAACTGTCCGGTCCTCCTGATCCAATCGGACTTCCTGCCAATTATCTGGTCATCTTGACTCAATTGGACTTGTTGTCTGGTGTCTGATTCTCTTAATCTGAACATGGGAGCTCACTTCCTTCATTCAAGATGCATGACTTGATGTGCACCATGACTTTGATATCAATTGTTAGTGCATATAAGATTCACATATCTCCATAATGGTATGATATTATTTACTTTGGACTTAAGCCCTCCTAGTTTTTTTTTATTTTATCCAAAAGGTCTCATATCAATAAAGATATCTTTTATCTTATAAGCACACGATCTTTTCCATATTTTATCAATATGGAACTTTAATTATATTTTCAATACTTTCAACACCGTCTATTACAAGTTTCCATCTATCTTTTTCAACTCTGAGATAATTCTAGCATTTTGGGAAGTATAATAGTCGATAATGCGGAGAGATTTTAGAGATCTATATGGCAAAGTCTTATAGTTACTCGATGGGATAGGGTCGAATGATCAATTGACTCGGCTAACTATGCTTAATCGGAGTCATGATCTGACTAGGTGACTTGTGTGAATCGATGATAGGAATATGACAGTGGAATAGAGAAGTCTCCTCATCTCCCCATGCCTTGATGATTCAGAACTATTTAATAGTTTGATCAATTTTTATTATAAGATACAATTCCATCTTCCTCTAAATCATAACAAAGAAATATTGAGTTTTAAAATAAAGCTTTCAATGTCTCCATGACCTCCTAACATGGATATATATCTTTCATTTTAAATCAGAACGAGGGATAAAAGAGTTCTTAAAGACTATCATGGTCTATCCGTGGTTATCACTACGGGCATGGACCATTCCATGACTCGACACGAGACCTCCAATATAGACCACGACTTATCCGTATTCTCCACCACAATCGTGGTCCTCACCACGACCTAATTGTGGACCAGTCCACGGTAATGGTTATCACCGCGCGCCTGACCATGAACCAGACCATTATCATGGTGCATTGTCGCCACTATTTAGGATTTAATTAATATGTTATTATTATTATTTCCTTTTCTTTTTTTTTTGAATTTTCTGTTTTATTTTTAAAATTCTTATATTTTCTTTTCGATTTCGTTAAAAAAAATTTATAAGTTTGCTTAATTTTTTTAGCTAAGAAATTTTTATTTAAGTTTTTTTAGTTTTTTAGGTTTTTTACTTGTTAAGAAAATTTTCCACATTAGAAATACAATCAAAGTCCACATTAGTAAGACATGGAAAAGATCATGTGCTTATTAGATGAAAAGATATCTCTATTGGTATGAGACCTTTTGGGTAAAGTTCAAAAACAAAATCATAAAGGCTTAAGTCCAAAGTGGACAATATCATACTATTGTGAAGGTATATGAATCTTATAGGTACTAATATCGGACTCTTAGAATTCAAAGATTATTTTTTGATTAATAAAGTTTATTTTGATTTCGTTTAAACATAGACGTGGATCCTTTTTGTTTACGAATTTCTTCTTCTTCTTCAATTCTCCCTGTCCCCTCTATTCTAATCTCATGCATGGAAAATTTGTAGCTTAAACCAGCTATCTCGACTGCATCACTTGACAACTCTAGACGTCTTTTCAGATCGCCTCTCTAAAGTTATATAAGCTACTAGATAGTGGGAAGTAAGGGATACTAAGGAGCATTTGATTCGTGAAAAAATTTTCATTTTCTATTTTCGATTTTTCATTTCTAGAAATAGAAAATATTTTTTTTTTCTTTCAATTTTCTAGAAAACATTTTTTTATTTTTTGGAAAACAAAAATGAAAACCAAAAACAATTTTTTTTTGTATTTTCCATAAAATGCTTCTTTCTTTTTTGAAAACGGAAATGGAAACGTCAACCAAATATTTTTTTTCTTATTTTTTCAAAAAATAAAAATGGAAAATGAACAATTTTCTGTCTATCAAACACCCTCCTAATCTTCTTCCTTAATTACTCTATCTTTATTTTTTTTATTTCTGATTTAAACGTTGGAAGAGATTTTCCAAGATACATCTTGATCCCCTTCTCACATGGTGTTACTGATCGATCACGCTCCTACGGGATGGCACGCAAGCGCGCGTGTGGGTTGGGATATGGTCGGTCGATTCCGAGAGAGTCTAAAATCCCCGGTTGAGGACCCTCCAGTGTCCGGGACATAGTCTCCCCCGTGATTTACCCTCCCTCTCGCCAATAGCTCTGGGACGGATGACAGAGGACTGCTAGTTGGACAGATTCCCAACTTTTGGGATACTCTGACTGATCATTTCAAAGACTCTCCATCAGTTCAAATTTGACATGTACTGTGAGAATCTTGTCTTCTGTTCCTGATCGAAACAATCGAGTTTATACATAAACTCTAATAATAAACTAAATCAAGCTAAAACCCAGTCGTTTAGGATGATTTAATCAAGATTCAGAAGCTCTGATACGAGTGCAAAAAACCCTATTGAAATGTAATGTTACAAAATCATGATGTTCTTGCCTCCCTTTTGAATGGAGAGCTGAAGCTTTCCAGAAGAGAAAAATTGTTGATGGAGATATCTGAACTAACCCAAGCAATGAACATGAGTTCATGTTTTAGCGACGTTGCATTATAGAACAATGGATCAATCTCTTATAAATAAGAGAATGTTATCTTTCTATATATTGTTACTAGTCTTAAGAGCCAAAGATCTATCGTGATTTATCTCGTTTATGATGATCCAAAAACAAATTGACAGAGACTATCAGATTGACAAATTTCAATCTTTGCACCATGAGACATGAGTTCACGTTTTGGCTTCAAGTCCTCTCATAAAAAACTCTCATCGTCACGAATGACCAAGCCCCGAAGAACAAGAGACTCTATTCCGGGATCATCTAGTTGTTTGACAACAAGAAATGTAAATATTGTATTTTATAAAATGTAAATCAGATGCCAGCTAACCCAGAAATACAGAGTCATCGGTAGCTTGATCGTCACCTCCAAAAATCGACCCCTTATCATTTCAAATCTTAACACGACTGTGTTAGTCATTTAGATTTGCCATGGAAACTGTAAACATTGTATTTTATGCTCCTTTTAGGGGGGGCTTACACATTAACTAATAACGCACAAATTTATTATTCTTAATAAATTCGATAAAGTGATCTGAATTAATATTTTAATCATGGATTTATATTATTGAATGTTTATAACTCGAATACATGATTAAAAAAAATAGAATTATAGAAATAAAAATATTAAGATGAATATATAAATATATGAAAATGGATAAAATAAAAAATAAAAATATTAGAGTGAAAATTAAGACCACTCTTAATGAAAAACTCTGAAAGACACAATAAAAATAGGATAGACATGTACTTCGAAGCTCAATAAATACTCCAGTTAAAAAATGTGAAATTATTATAAATATACAAATCAAATGATAAAAAGGACTTGATTAGTAACGATAAAATAATATAAAATTTATTTAAATATAAATGAAATGACGTAGAAAAATTTATATAATCGATCCTATCTAGTGGGATGATTCTTGATTGTTATTGTATTTGTACTACTAAATGTAGATTTATATTTGTAAAATTCATTAACTCATTATCATTAACATTAATGAATTATTAGCGAATTTAAACCTAATATATTTAGGTGGATGTGATCTCCATATGAGAGGACAACTATCTTATTTTCTCTATTGGATTGAAGTTTCGAAGTTGTCTCCTTCACACCTTGGAACATCATGCATTACGGTTGATTCATTTTCGATCTTCAAATTCTTCCAATAACAATATTAAGATGTGGATTTAAGATTTATTTATTTTCATTATATTTTATTTTCGTATAAAAAAGATAATTCGGTGCACGAAGTTCTCATCCTGCGATATTCCAAAGAAGAATTTATTATATACAATTTTATTCTATTTTGTAAAAGACTATATTTCATTTTCACATATTGCTATAAATCTGGGACATGATCTTGCACAAACCCATTTAAATTTCTTTTCCGATTCATATGCAATGATACCGATAAGATAAGCCTTGGACCAAGTATCTGGGTGATTATTAATCGTCTAAAATACATATTCATACCTCTTTAAATATATCTCTCAAAATTTCTTCTTAATAAATATAACTTTCTCTCTAATACTTATTTTTGGTTCCATCCAATCTCATAGATCTACACATCCATTTTAATATTCTTATCTTATTTTAATCCTTTTGAATCCGTTCAGAAATATAAAGATTCCCGAGAGCTCATTTTCATTCGCGATTTATGATAGGAAAATAAAAATGAAAAATTGATGCGATGTTATTTTATATTTTTCTTCTAATTAAATTGGCTGAAATTTTACCCGGTCCTTAACTTAAATTTTTGCATATGCATAAGATGAGCAGTGCGATCACACCACCATCTCAGCTTCTCTGGAGTTGGTCGGTATTCCGATATCGAGCCTCATGGTAGGCTTGTAACAATCCGGCACCGCCGCGCCTCCGTAGGCGCAGAGCTCCACGACTGCCGGCGCCTGACCGTAGAAGTGTCTCAGATCCCATTGCAGCTCTGAGACGGTTGCCGGGACGTGCCACACATACTTGGGCGGAATCAGGTCATCTAGCACAGCTGCTTGCCAGCCATGTTGCCCGTTGCGCTGCTGATGCTTGTGTGCACCGCAGTTCTGCGCTTTGTGCCCGCTCGGCCCTACGTGCACCTCCGGACAGTACCCGCACACTCTCACCGGATATTTCCTCATCAACTTGGCCGCGCCACCGCACAACGTCTGCCATGCGATAAGCGTTTCTTCCGACAATGACACAATCTCCTCGGCATCGGCAGGCGGAGCAATCTCGGAGTCAGGGATTTCATCCAAGATGGGCGTTATCAACTCGCTCGGTTCAGGTTCAGGCAAGTCGTCCTCATCTGCATCGATGATTTCATTGCGTCCCAAACGAATGACAGGCTTCCTCCGTCTCTTGGTCGATAGGCCCGGCAGATCGACGCCGGCCTGAACACAGAGCTCGACGACAGCTGGGATGCGAACGATGGTGAACCTCTCGTCGTGTGTTATCCGCCTCCCAAGGCGATCGTGGAGATGGTAGGACTCCATGGGCACAAACACATCTTCCACCTTCGCTGGCGCCCACGCGTGAAGGCCATATCGGTGATTAGCTCGCAAACCTCGGCACGATTTGAAGGGATGCCCGACTGATCCCACATGAACTTCATTGCAATACCTGCACCAATTGATCTTCACCAATATCAGTATGCAGTAAACTATAGCTGTACAAGTGCAATTTATATAGAAATTTGAAAGTATAAAAGAAGTGGCAAAGAAAGTTACTTGCATGCAAGAACTGGGATCACTTTCATGAGCCTTTTCAGATTATTTATCAGCAAGACCCTTGCATTCGTGACTTCGTATGCGACGGGGATCAAGCTTTTAACCAGCATTCCGTTTCGGGGCGGCGGTGTCGGTCGCCTAGGCTTTCCTTTCATTCTCTTCAGCCTCTCTCTTGCCGCGCGCCTTAGCTCCACGACGGGGATTGGAAATGGTTTCTTTTCCTTTGTAGAGTAATACCGGGGAAGATCGGCATTTTGTGGATGCTGCTGCCTTAATTCCTCTGAGGGAACTGATGTTGGTTTCTGTTTCCTTTTCGAGTAGTTCTGAGGTAGATGGGTACTTCGTCGCTGATGCTGTCTTCTGAGTTCTGGAGACGGTTTCTTTTCCTCGCTCGAGTAACTCTGTGAAAGATCGGCACGTCGAGGATAGTTGCTTCGAGCGATCGATGCACTTGCACAGACATCGACAGAGTTTCGCGGTTCAGTTTTGCACCATCTTCAAAGTTGTTTAGCATCACAAATGCATAAAGCTACATCAGTTATTATTAGAAGATAATCGGGATCATTTTCATTTACTAGAATTGTAAGTAAGCATCCAAAATGCCTCTAGATTATGATATTTCAACAAATCTGATAAACTATGCAGGTGGTAATGACAATAATCATTTTCAATCACCTGGAATTAACTGAAGCACAAAAACTGGCCCTCAAAATCATCTCGTATCCACTTTTTTTGGCTGCAATTTGAAACACACAAGATTTAGACTTTTGTCCAAAATAAAAAATAATGAATTTCACACCCAGTATTCATCTGATCATAGAGATTCAAAAATGAAAAAAGAAAAAAACACAACTATGATTGCAAGTCATCATGTTAGATCATGATCCTGTCTTGTGAAATTATAAATATACATAAATTGGCAATTCCCTAGTTAGTTGAATTTTTGGGACAATTTCACAAACCTTAAGATGGTAGGGAACATGGTTTGCAGAAGCAGTGTTCATATCGGGATCGACCGAGTAAAAATCCTCTTAACTGACCATACCAGATCCACAGATGACAAAGAATAAATTTGTTTAATCTGTATTAACTATAATCTTTAAATATACATACTTGTCGAGTAAAAGAAAGGAAAACAAACAAACAAGATAAGCAATTGTGTTCAGAAGAATAGATATTTTGGTAAATGCTTTACAGAAGAATGGATATAGGGACATAACAGAGCAATAGAACTTTCACATAACCTTTTACCCTAAAGACTCCATAGGTCTACAAACTACAAAAATTGCAGAAAGAAGAAAGGATCAAACAAATAAAGTAGAAATTTTCCTGAGGCATCATATACACCATTTGTTTTATGCAACAAGCAAAACATATAAATTATCAATCCAAAATTCTACTATCATTAATAAGTTTTTGCCTAGGGATTAAACTTGCACACTTTTTCCATGAATTCATTCAATCCTCCAAATTTTCCTCATTGCCCTATTAGTTGCTCTAATTTCAACTGAAAAAGGATTATCCCCTATGTTCAAGCATACCAAGAGCATAGGGTAAGCGGGAACTGTTTCCATCTCAACCCACCATGAGATCGAAATGTAAATACGAAAAAAACCTTGATCGAGAGACATCAGAGATCCACATATCATGTAACGCTGGGAAAAAAATCTAATTAAACATTCCATGGCAGAAATCTAGGAAGAGATAGCTAGCTCAATATCATAATCCAGCAGAAGCCAAATCAAATACACGATCAAAGTCAGATGCCCACCGATTCACAGAAAGACATGAACGAGCACATGAACTAGACAACAAATTATGGGAAGTTTCGGTCATCAAAAACCGCACGAAATTTAGGGCTTGCGATGTCCAAATCACAAAAGTGATTTCTCCCGAGGGAAAAATAAACAGGACGACATGGAGAAACAGCGAATCTGCCTTTACCAGTGCAATGGCGGAATCGGAGCGGTCGAAGGCTGCTGCAGCGGCGCCGGCGACGGCGACGACGACGGTGGAGTATGGATTGGACGGAGAGAAAGAAGAGGCGAAACAATCGGATCGATGAAGTCTGATACGAGAGGCGGCAGTGAAGCGAAGCGGATAACACCAACCAACCCCACCCGAATATGTACATCCAAAATCCGATCCGATGCATCAGTTCTCCAAGGTCCATACAAAGAATTAGAAAAGAGATTTTTTTTTTATTGTCCGATCAATTCTGAAATAAATTTATATGCGATGCTAAATAACTCATCGTCAAGATACTGATCAATATAAATCAAAAAAGTACTCACATCTTTATAGTAAAGTCTAATGATACGATCACATCGTCTATATAATATAGATCCGACTTCAAAGATATATTCCGTTCGATAAAATAAACTCTCGACCCGTAACCGATTCAAACAACATATTTGTCTAATTTTTTTTAAAATTCTAAGTCGAATTTATTCTAACAGAGAATTGAACAATATTAACCTATAAAATATCATACTGTTTTACCATTGCATCGTCCTCTCGAGGCAAGAGATTTTTATGTTATGAATGCAGACCTACCCTATTAGATGGAGCTGAATATGGAATTACACTTTGAATACATATAAGCAGGAGAAAATATTAAAATGAATACATTGACGTATAAAAATAGATAAAATAAAAAAATTTAGAGATATGTGGAAAATAATATGGATACGATAAATGTTCTAATGAAGAGATATGGAATTATTATAAATATAAAAAATAAATGAAAAATAAAATTAATTAATAATAATAAAATAAAATAAAATTTATTTAAATATAGATTATGATATAATAAAGAATAAAATTTAATGACATAAAAAAATCTATATAATCAATGGAAAAAAAAATTAATTGCTATTGTTGTTATGTAAAAGCATGATCATTGAAGAATAAAAGGAAAGATGCAATAAACTATAAGCTTATTTATGAGCTATCTAAAAGAAAACTATAAACCTGCAAACTGCCTCGAATAATAAATTCATCAGTTTCTGGACTAGATGTTTTATCAGCATCTACACGTTTTCAAATAGAAAAACCTGCATCATTAGAACAACATACATAATCACACAGCAAGGCAGCAAGACTTTCAGTACCACACAATCTGATAACAACACAACAGATGATTAAGAACAGATAGCTCAGTTCGTTTTCAATCAGCTAAGAAACAACTGCTCTGATTAAAAACAATATAGCAATACGGTTTGTTTCTTTGTTCTTTACTTTTAAAAAATGCAGTACATAATTGAGAGCTGTTGTTTGCTATAATAATATCTCCCCTTCGACACCATGTGTCAACACCATATTGTTCATGCCCAGGACAGAAATCCAGACACATGAACAATATTTCAAACCTTGTCTCCAGCAAATGATGTCTGTTTACCTTTTTCAGACAAGTAACATCATTAGAAATGATAAGAAGAAGCTAAACCTCAACATTACATATACAATCAGCGTGGCAAAGAAAAATTTTCAGTACTTTCAAGATGGTAGCATTTGTCTATGGGATCTATCACTAAGTGCCCCTAAAGCAAGGGAAACCAAACTGCGCATTTGCGAGGAAAAGGAGTATAAATAACATCATTAGAAATTATAAGAAGCTAAACCTCAACATTACATATACAATCTGTGTGGCAAAGGAAAATTTTCAGTGACTCAGATGGTAGCATTTGTCTATGGGATCTATCACTAGGTGCCCCGAAAGCAAGGGAAACCAAACTGCACATTTGCGAGGAAAAGGAGTATAAATAACATCGTTAGGAATTATAAGAAGAAGCTAAACCTCAACATTACACATACAATCTGCGTGGCAAAGGAAAATTCAGTGACTCTGAAGTGCAAAGGAAAATTTTCAGTGACTCAAGTTTCAGTACTCTCTTCAAGATGGTAGCATTTGTCTATGGGATCTATCACTAGGTGCTCCGAAATCAAGGGAATCCAAACTGTGCATTTGCGAGTAAAAGGAGTATAAGTAGCATCATCAGAAATTATAAGAAGCTAAACCTCAACATTACAAATACAATCTGTGGCAAAGGAAAATTTTCGGTGACTCTGAAGTTTCAGGACTTTCTTCAAGATGGTAGCATTTGTCCATGAGATCTATCACCAAGTGCCCCGAAAGCAAGGGAAATCAAACTGTGCATTTGCGAGGAAAAGGAGTAAAAATAACATCATTAGGAATTATAAGAAGAAGCTAAACCTCAACATTACATATAAAATCTGCGTGGCAAAGGAAAATTTCCAGTGACTCTGAAGTTTAAGTACTTTTAAGATGGTAGCATTTGTCTATGGGATCTATCACTAGGTGCCCCAAAAGCAAGGGAATCCAAACTGTGCATTTGCGAGTAAAAGGAGTGTAAGTAACATCATTAGAAATTATAAGAAGAAGCTAAACCTCAACATTACATATACAATCTGTGTGGCAAAGGAAAATTTTCAGTCACTCTGAAGTTTAAGTACTTTCGAGATGGTAGCATTTGTCTATGGGATCTATAACTAGGTGCCCCGAAATCAAGGGAATCCAAACTGTGCATTTGCAAGTAAAAGGAGTATAAGTAACATGATTAGAAATTATAAGAAGAAGCTAAACCTCAACATTTCATATACAATCTGTGTGGCAAAGGAAAATTTTCAGTGACTCTGAAGTTTCAGTACTTTCAAGATGATAGCATTTGTCTATGGGATCTATCACTAGGTGCCCCGAAATCAAGGGAATCCAAACTGTGCATTTGCAAGTAAAAGGAGTGTAAGTAACATCATTAGAAATTATAAGAAGAAGCTAAACCTCAACATTACATATACAATCTGTGTGGCAAAGGAAAATTTTCAGTGACTCTGAAGTTTCAGTACTTTAAAGATGGTAGCATTTGTCTATGGGATCTATCACTAGGTGCCCCGAAAGCAAGGGAATCCAAACTGTGCATTTGCGAGTAAAAGGAGTGTAAGTAACATCATTAGAAATTATAAGAAGAAGCTAAACCTCAACATTACATATACAATCTGTGTGGCAAAGGAAAATTTTCAGTGACTCTGAAGTTTCAGTACTTTCAAGATGGTAGCATTTGTCTATGGGATCTATCACTAGGTGCCCCGAAAGCAAGGGAATCCAAACTGTGCATTTGCGAGTAAAAGGAGTATAAGTAATATCATTAGGAATTATAAGAAGCTAACCTCAATATTACACATACAATCTGTGTGGCAAAGGAAAATTTTCAATGACTCTAAGTTTCGGTACTTTCAAGATGGTAGCATCTGTCTATGGGATCTATCATTAGGTGCCCCGGAAGCAAGGGAATTCAAACTATGCATTTGCGAGTAAAAGGAGTATAAGTAACATCATTAGGAATTATAAGAAGTTAAACCTCAACGTTACATATTCAATCTGCGTGGCAAAGGAAAATTTTCAATGACAAAGTTTCAATACTTTCAAGATGATAGCATTTGTCTATGGGATCTATCACTAGGTGCCCCAAAAGCAAGGGAATTCAAACTACGCATTTGCGAATAAAAAGAGAATAACTAACTTCATTAGGAATTACAAGAAGAAGCTAAACCTCAACATTACATATGCAATCTGCGTGGCAAAGGAAAATTTTCGGTGACTATGAAGTTTCAGTACTTTCAAGATGATAGCATTTGCGAGTAAAAGGAGTACAAGTAGAAGCATTAGCCACAGGGTGTTTCCTCTACTGTTGCAATATAATAACAAAGCTAATGCTTGACATTGTTAGAACTCAAACAACAACTTTTCTCCACAACTAAGTGATATTTCATAATTTCTAACTTTTTAAGGACTCTAATTTTCAGGCTGTTTCCCTTAAAGACAGAATCCTACATCACAACTGATCCTAAATATCCAAGAATTAAGAAGAGGTTTCCCCTTAAATGCAAAGAAATGCCAACAATTTGTGTTTATTAATAACACTTGCCATTCTCAGTTGCATAAAAGCTTCAAGAGTAAGCAAGCATGACCTCATGACCAGTGTTCCAAAAACTAAACCACATGGTCGAACCAGCATGTATCAGTAGTAGACCGTGAAAACATACACTACCAACCAACAAAACTGGTCTGCAGATCCAAGTTCAACCCAGTTAAACTGAACCACTTTTTTGAGTCACTGACATCTTTAGGCCTCTGAACTTTTAGTTCAACAAACTGTAACATCAAAACATTAAACCCAGGAGTTTGCTTCTTCAATACAAGGCATGCTTAGCAACATCCATTCTCCAAAACAACAAAGAAACAAGCTTTTTTACTTTTCTTTTTGCAAACAAAAGGATTATTCCAGGTAACCTCCATCAGTTGGTCGGTGTTGAATTGACCGAGCTTGACCAACTCATCCACAGGTGAACCTACATCAATGAGAAGTATTAGTCGACAAAATATGATGGCATAAAACAAACATTTAACCATATGTGTAACACGTTATTTGGCAGTAATTCCTCGACTAAAAGTCAGTTCTCAGCTTATACATGAAAATGAAGGGATAGTGAACTAAAATTGTGAACGCACAACTGTTTAAGAGCATACATTGGCAAACAAAATTAATGAAAATAAATATAGAATAAATTGGCAAGCAAATAAGCATCCCAGATGTATGGGTAAGGAAATAAAAGTAATACAGATTACATTCAGAAATTTATAGGGAAAATGTTTCTTAATGAAGCATAAATATGTATACAAGCACAAAAATATATAACAAGAAACTTGGGGCACGCTTCGTGTTTCAAAGGTCGTTTAAGTGGCCTAAAGTACAAACCGGGGTCTTAGAATCAGATTTGTGCAGAAAATTCAGTGCCTAAGTATTATGCAATTCGACCTCCATGTATGATAATAAAATAACAACATATATAGAGGCATTGTATTAAATTTCGACCCGTTTCGGGCGAAACACCCGATTTGTTTTGTTCCGACGAGGAACCGGCACGGGCACGCGGACGAGATTCCGGTAAGCAGCAGCAATGCAGCGGCGGAAGCAGCAGGGATTCGCTGCTGGAACGTGATCGCGTTCCCGGAGCGCAATCGCGCTCGCATTCTCGGAGCGCGATCGCGCTCGCATTCCCGGAGCGCGATCGCGCTCGCATTCCCGGAACACGATCGTGTTCGCGATCGAGCTCCAGGAAAACGATCGCGTTCGTGATCATGCTCTGGGAGCGCGATTGCTTGCAGGAACGCGATCATGCTCGCGTTCCCGAAACGCGATCGCGAACGAGCGTCGGGAAAGCGCGCTCGCGCTCTGGGAGCGCGATTGCTTGCGGAAACAAGCGATCGCGTTCCGATCACTGCGAAAATGCACGAATAATAAACATTTGGAATCAAACTAATAATAAACATTTTAAATAATTAAATATTAATATTTAAAAGATAAAAAATATTAAAATAATATCGAAACGGACGATACGGTATCGAAACCGTATCGTTCCGATCGCAGACCAAAACTTCGATACGAGTCGAAATTTTAAACCCTGTATGGAGGTGTTACAAACAGAGTGGTATCAGAATATGCTATAGACCATGGGTTCCACAGATGAAGCAAGTGGTTCTAGACTCGCTGCAGACAAGAGAAACCACCCAACTCCTATGGTCATCATGGAGAGGAGAATGCCATAGAATAAAGAGTGTGTTTGCCTTCTACCATCTATTAAATGTCTATATATGTGATGTTTCTAGTCTCACAACATCCTCTTCGATTGCCAAACTACAATCAAGCTATGGTAGTTAAATATTGCTGTGAGCTTCAATTGTGCAACATTATTACCTGTACCAATTGTGTTGTCAATTTGTGGGCTTAACAACGTTGTATAAAAGAGTTGTGGCACTGAAAGGTTGTGATAAACAGGAGAATCAATAGACAAAGATGATGGCTCAATTCTCTACTGAAAATGGGCCTGCTATTCAATTAAGTTGGCAAATCAAGAAAATAAGCATTGCACCAATTTTTCTCAACTGGCATGAAGTTCTTTGAAGCAATTTTGAGGAAATGGCTTGAGAACATGCATACAAGAACATGGTCTAATATGCTGCGCTCTTTTTAGACCACAATATGGATCAACATGCAGTTCATAATTTTCATTACTCAATACAAACACTGTTTGATGATAATGATGATGAATGCAAAAAAATAAATAAAATAAAATCTAATAATATATAAAACAACTAAGATGGGTAGACATGAAATTTGTTCGATACTTGAATATCATGGATCTATTATCCAACAAGGAATATTGTTGATGTCATTAACAAGATAAAAGAATAGATAGTGGAAATGAGAGAAGCTTCTAGAGTCTTGTGTGATCCAGGGGTGCTTCTTAAGCCTAAAAGAATTCTATGACTATGGTATAACATGCAATAATATATGAATTAGAATTTTAGACTGATAGGAAACAACACAGATGTCAATGCAACAGATAAAAATGCTAAGATGGATTTGTGAGATTACTAAGAAAAGATAAGATAAAAAGTATTATCAACAGGAGAAATTAGGTGTAATTCAAATAAATCATTAAATGAGTAAAAATTGTATTCAAATGGTGCGAACACATTCCATGGAGTCCAACGGATTCACTAATTAAATAAATTGAATCAACTAGAATTGTGTGTGATCTAGGTGTGCCTCTTAGGCCTTAAAAAAGACTGTTATAACACACAATACTTGACAATTAGAATTTTAATCTGTCAGGAAACAAAAGACAGAACTTAACGTAACAAAGCACCCAAAATAAACCTAAGATGGATTTGCAAGGTTAATAAAAAGATAAAATAAAAATATTATTACCTGGAGAAGTTTTGTGCAATTCGAAAAAGTAATAAGAAGAAAAGAAATTATGTTCAAATGGTGTTCACACATTCAAAGAAGATCAAGAAATTCCCTAGTTAGACAAATTTAATAGATTAGAATTGAAAGTATAAAAAGGTATAGGAAGGGAAAAGAAAATTCTAGATGATATAATGAGAATAATTTTACTGATTATATAATTATAAATAGAGATCATGGAGGAAAAAGAACAATTTAATCAACCTAAAGTAGTTTAAACAAAGACGACATTATGATAATGACAAATTGAATATTTCGCATAACACCATGTATCTATTAAACATACTAAGAAACTAGCTTAGCAGATTCAAATGACCATCAATTGTGATCCAAATGCAAATGGGAACTTGAGTTGAGCATAGAAATTTGTGTTTTTAACGAGTGACTAACAAAATTAACATTCTTATCCGGCACAATAGACAAAGGTAGAAATGCAACCTAACAATCTCCTTAGAAATAGTTTAACTAATACATTCACCATCTAGAATTTTCAAAAAAATCAATTTTGGAATATTAATATAGGATCTTCTTTGTATAAGAAATTGGGACTTGTTAGTGATCTTATTGATGATATGAATGTCAAAGAATATTTTTAATTAATCAATCTTTTTCAGTATTAACACTTATTAGTATAAGAAAAAACCCAAGGAATCAAACATTCCCCAGCAAAATATGTCTTCAAAAGTCATTAAAAATATGACAACAATTTATACTTGCGGAATAAACAATGTAGAAGTAATTAAATTTATTTGGAGGTTTAAATCAGGAATTTATTGTATCTTTTCTAGGGTAGCAGCCATCCCCAAATGTTGGAACAATCTCAGTTTGATATTGACAGACAGCTTGAATGGAGAAGCAGGTTTGTTTAGTAGGTTTTTCTTAATTGGTGGATAATCATTTACCCAATGTAGCATATCAGATAATTTTATGCTGTTTACGATTTTTTTTTTATTTTCCTTCTTTCCCTACTCCTTTGTCCAAATATCTACAGGAACAATTTTGACTGAGCAAAACGTGTCAAAAGGATTTTCTTTCTGAAGATAACTGCCACGTTCATCATCATCATCATCATCAGTTAAAGGAATCAGTAATTATTCAAGCATAATATTAAGTAGTGAATAACTACAACATTGATAAATTCCCACTCAATTAACTATCGTAGTCTTTCCTTCAGCTGGACACCATGCAGATTGCTATCTAATATCAGATTGCTCCAGAATATTTCAACCAAAACTCTTCACATACCAAGAAGTCAAAGAAGTACTAATTATACTCTCAAATTTCAAAAATAACATCTCCTTTGACAATCATCAAAAGAAAGAGATTGTACAACAACATCAATCAAGTCTTATCCCTATAGGTGGGGTCGGCTATATGGATCCTTCTACGTCATTGGACTCTATCCCATATTATATCATCATTTATATTTAAATAAATTCTACCTTGTTTTATCATTGTTAACCAAGTCTTCTTTGGTTTTCTTTTTCTCGTTTGATTTGCATATTTATAATAGTTTACATCACCTAACTGGAGCATCTACCGATCGTCTAAATACATGTTCATACCACCTTAAATATGTCTCCCGAATTTTTTTCCTCAATAGGTATAACCCCAACTTTCGCTATAATATTCTCATTTCTGATTCATCCATCTTAACATTCTCATCTATGTAACTCTCATCTTCTGTTCATGTGAATGAATCATAATTCAACATTCATCTTCATATAACATAGCAGATTTAACTGTCATTTTATAACATTTTAAATTTTAAAAGTATTTTATGACCACAAAGAATATCCGATACTCTTCTTCATTTTAATTATCCTGTTTGTATTCTATATATAATAAAAGAAAGAGATGGTGTTAAAATACTAATAATAATAATAATATTAACCATCAAGAAAAGTAACTAGACTACTGATGCCAATTAGATGGCTTGTCAAGGAAATGCTTTCACTATGGATACGAGAAATCCAGTCCCATTCAAGCAAATTTTGTTGGATAAGGAAAAGATTATCAAAATTAAAATTCATTTTTAGCAAATGAGTTAATTAGGATACCCTAAAACCACAAAGCTCCATATGTGGAAAAGAAACGACAAGACAATCTAGAACAGGGAGATTCCATATTATAGAATCCCAAAAGGAAACTATTACCCTATTTTTATTTTTCATCCATGTGAGCTTGTATTAATTAGGATGATAATGCTTCAAAAAGTTGACATGCAAAATCAAATACTATAGTTTTTCGCAAGGAGTTATCCCAAGCTCTGGAAAAAACATCTATGTGGTCAAACAGCAACTCATACTATTTACGGTAAAAAAAGGCATATTTGGTACTTGGTAATGGACCCACTACTAGCCATATTTGACAAATATAAATGTATCACAGAAAAGGGAAAATTAAACAAGATACGAAGCAGTAAAGAACCATACTTTCCATTATGCATCAGTGCCGAATGCAGGATCCTCACGGTCAGTCGCTCCTCCACTCGCTGAGGAATTCCCTTCTACATCTCCAGGAACAGTTCGAGGCGCCTTATAATGCTCATAATCAGGGTCATCCGTCGGCAACTCATAACGGCAAATAGGGCAGGAGTTGTGGAGCTCCAGCCATGGAAGGATGCAATCCTTGTGGTAGACGTGGCTGCACGGCATCTTCTTCGCCACGGCGCCCATCTGGAACGCGTCCATGCAAACCGAGCACTGGGCCTCGTCAATCGACAACAGCCCTTCCGTAACCACGACGTCCAGGAGCGACTCCACTGCGGCCTTCGACGCCGGCGGCGTCCCGTATCGGTTGGGATCGTTCTCAGCCAGCTGCTGTATCAGCTGCTCCAGCCCCGGGCCGACGAAGTAGTCGCCGACGTTCCCGAGAACGTGGCGACCTCCGCCGCCGGATCCAGCGAAGGTTAGACTCTGGATGATGTCGCGGAGGGCGGCGAAGGGGGCCGACGAGTCGTCGATGGAGGCGGCGAAGTCGATGATGGAGGAGAATAGGGAAGGGATGGAGTCGAACACATCGGAGTCGTCGTAGGCGAAGTGCAAGTCGCGATCGGGGAGTGGGTCAGGGCTAGGGTTGGGTGCGAGGAGGTCGAGCTCCTCGACGAACCCGCCGTGGCAGTGAGCGCAGGCCAGGCCGCTTCCGGCGAAGGTGAAGGTCCGGTTGCACTGGTGGCAGAAATAGCGCTTCTCGGCGGCGGAGCCGGCGCTTCCGGCGGAGGACATCTCGGCGCTGCAACTCTAGTGGCGAGCGATTTTTAGGATCCAGAAAAGGATAGAAAAATATAAACCGGGATAATAAACAAACAAGGTAAATACTCATATTGGTCCCTACAAATCAAAGATTTCGAAATTCAGACTCCCAATCATAAAACGTCAAAATACACTGGCCAAGTTCATTGTGCCAAAATATTTTCAATTTCACCCATCAATTTATCAATAAAACAAAATATGTGCATGCATAAATTCAAATCAATTTATTCTACAAACTTTGTTTTCCACCAGATTCTTGGCTCTAAGATATCCACAACTCGTATAGGATAATTAAGCAATTCATATGCACAAGGCATGAATCATATAGACATCATCCTTATAACTGATTTAAAGATGGCATCACAGATAACAAATGAGCACCACCACACGTGAAATTTTCACTGAGGTCTATAGTAGCTTCCTTGATTTGGTGGAGGATAAGGAGACGGCGCGGAATATGGCGGCGGAGGAGCTGAACCCGCCGCCGGCTGCTGCGGCAGATAGTAAGACCCGTGCCACCCAGGGTATGCAGTTGGCTGGTTGGGTTGCTGGAGAGAAGGCTGATTCTGGCCACTGGGAACAAGGTATGGGTTGGTCTGCTGGGGTGGTGCATAAGACGTATAGAGATGAGAATAACCAGGTCGAGGTTGCTCGACGTGCGGCGGAGCACTCTGGCGAGCAGATTGTGGGTGACTATTGGACTGCCTCTGGAGATTCTCAACCATTTCTCGGCACTGAATGTTTCTGGTCATCGCGAAATCGCTGCATTGTTGTTTTATGTTTGTTACTGCATCCTGTCAAATGAAAACAGTCAGGATTGCTTCAGTTGTGGCAGTACAACAAAATGCAGAAAGGTGGTTCATGGAGCACTTAAGGTTAATGCATCAGTTCCAGTAAACACCACAGAAAAGCAGCTCAAGTACCTGAAGAGTAACATAAAAGTTCAAACCCTCGTTGATATTGTCCTTGATTTCACGATATTTTGCTATTGCAGCAGAGATCTGTTTGAAGCTCTTCTCGCGAGCAGCTGTTGTGGCATAGCATTTTAACCCAATGTAAGAAAGTTTATCATGGAACAGTTTTTATTCATGGTAGGAGATAAGGTAGAGTTTGTCTTAGAAAAAGAAAAATCAGATAAACTAAACATATGGATTGGCAGAATATTCATAGTGCTATATTATACAAAATCCCAGAGTTTCTCGACTGTTTTGGTTTCACCATAACCATGATTAATGGGGGCAGAAAAAACAAAGACAGACCACCCCAATAAAAGATAGTCTAACTAAAAAAAATCAAGCCAATTGCATTAAGTTAAGAGATCCAAACAATCTCATATAAAAAGCATGCAACGTTAAAGGGCAAGTACCTTTGTAGTCTTCGAGATTAAACACGACAGAGAACTCATCATTTTGTGCCTGTATAAAGAAGAGAAAGTAAACCATTCTAAGATCTTATCAATACATCAAGTCGCTCTATGGATAGTTCGATAGCTGATTTCAAGTCTGTATACCTGTATTTGAAGCAGCAGTTGCTCCTGTTCCTCAATATTTTGAGCAATTTCTTCACAAATCTGATCGTACTTAGATATCTCCTTCTTAAAGAGATCCTCTTGTGATCCAGTGTTTGCCATCATCTTTGGCAGAATATCATCCTGGTATCAAGTCATAAAAAACCGAAATGAAAACACACACACATTTGAAAAACAATTTGTTTCAAGCCAACTTTCTTGGTTCAATGCATTAGTATCCCTTATAAAATCCAAGAAACCAACTATAGGGAAACCAACCAGAGATCATTTTGATATGCTTAAATGCTTTAGATTAAATTTAATAAACAAGGCAACATTTTGATCAATTTTCTCTCATGGCCATTTATATATAGAAGGAACTTCTCAGTAGAACCTCATCCCAATAACCAAAGGACTTGGGAGGCCTGCTTAAATATTATACTGTTGTATTTGGTTAGTTGGGTGATACCAAGCAACATATTTTGCTTGCTTTCCTTGGCAGCAAGCTTTAAGACTTTAAGATAACTGATGGGTGTAGTTAGTTGTGTGCCCTGGCTCGTGTGATGAAGGCTGCTATGCCAAAACAGCTGTCATTTTGGAATGATGGTTTATCCCTTGTATGTTATCAGGCAATGCAAATTGTAGTTGCTTACGCACTTAAGTGCTAAGAGCTTAAGGCCAATCTAGGGAAGTGAGCGGCTTAAGTCTTGGACAAGATCAATTAGGTATAGGAAGTGAATCATGGTGACACAGTCACCCCTCTGGAAGAGAATTACAATAAAACATAAACAACTACCTATAAAAAGTAAAATTCAAGTCAATTAAGTGAATAACTGAAACAATGAAAACATAAGCAAACACTTTTTCTTATTTTCCTAAAAGGTATGGAGTTTAGGTTTATTTATAAAAATAAAAGTAAAAAAACAAAAAAAAAAAAAAAACTTTCAGAAAATGCTCTCTTTATGAGACGCATTTCATCAAGAAACTATTAGCAGCAGCAGCTTCTTTCACAATGACAGTGGCTTAGCAACTAGGAGTGTCATTGGATGTTGGCAAATTTTAGCACTGCACCTTTTTTATTTTCTCTTCTTTTTTTTTTTTGTTCTTCAGATTTCTCTCAATTTAAATTTTTAGAATGGAATTTTCTGCACCTTCTCTGTTTCTTTCAATATCACTCCTCCTCCTCTCTTAATTATGTTGCCTTAGTCTCTCTCGATACTGTCTCAGGGATAACAACTCTTGTGCTTTTACCTACTCCTTTCTCTCAACTGTAGTTTTCACTCTTTATGTTTATACTATGTACTTATTTGCAACTGGTGATGTCGACATAAATATCCATAGAATGACACAGAATACCATCTTCGACCATGAAGCTAAGGGCATCTCCAATGGTAGGAACCATTAGAGAGCTCCTTTCTTATTATTTTCTTTAAAAAAAAACAGGGAGTGCTCCCTCAAAAACCTATCTCCACGTTGGAGAGAGATGTCAGGTCATCACTTTGGGAGCTCAAAGGAGCTCCCATTGTGGATGCTCTAAGGCAGCATACTTTCTTGGTAGATTCACATATTTATTCAAATAGTAGATTGCATTTTTTTTTTCTCTCTTGTTCTTGTGTCTTAGGTTGTATATGATTGGGATGGAATTTCTGAAACACCCATCTAATATAAACCTTTTTTCACAAAAAGAACTAGGATTCGTGAAATTTCCTGCTGGAGATAGAACTATAGTGTTCTTGGCTATGCACATACAACAAATACTATAAATGGCATCTCTTATCTTGATAATAGTAGAGGCTTAACGAATGAAGGAAAGTTGAAGCAATATGAAAAAAGTCCAGTTAATATATTAGATCTATCAATGAAAAAAATGAACTTTAAAGCATCATAGAGTGTTCATCATAATCATTCTATATTTTAATTTGTACTTTCACATCCTTTATTCTTTTGTGAAAGCAAGATAAAGGGTTAAATGCATTTTATAATCCATAAAATATCAGTGCCTAACTTCACTGTGGCAAGATCCTGGTCATTCATGGCTTTGGACCCTACTAGCATGAGTGTATGCAAGCATGCTATATCAAATAATTATACAAGTCAGACAAAGCTGGCAACAATATTGATACCAGATGAAACTAGCTTATGACTAAAAGATATTATATTTATGACTACTCATCTCTTGGGTCCAGCTAGCATCCTAAGGCATTACACCTCGGCATGGCCGAATGAGGCATGAGGAAGACAACATCTCGGCATATAGCCGAATGATGATAACAGCTCGGCATATAGCCCAGCGATGATGGCAGTGCATATCGGTATAATCAAGTCGTATGAAGAAGACTATATCTCAGCATAGCCGAGCCGAGTGAAGAAGCGTCACATCGCAGCTATTATATTCTGTCTCAACTATATGGTGGGCCAAGTGCACTGCATCTTGGTTATTATATTTCATCTCAACTGTATGATATTCCAAATATGTTGTATCTCAGCAAGTTATGGGGCATGGCATTCCTCCAAGTCAAGATGTCCAACGAAGCATCCTCTGTCAATGGGCCCACCCTACAAGAAGACATATGCCCATGCCTACCTCAGGGAAGCATGTCCGCTGCATTAATGGAGCCCTATCTCCCATCAACCATGCGGGAGGCATTAATTGCCCTCCATACACGACAGCATTTATGAAGGTGATGCTCTCTATTATTTCTAAAGATAGTAGGCCATCCCTTCACCGTACCATACCATCCACGCCCTCCGTACCGCTCCGTATAGATATCTCCGCTTATATAAGGCCAGTTAGAGGAGGAAGAGAGGTTCGGAACATCTTCTACGCTGCTCTCTTGCTTTCACTGTTTCTTCTTTGCATACTAATTCCTGCCTTGAGTATCCGCCCGCTTCTTTTTCCCTCTGCAGGACTCGTCTCGGCCGGTCGTGAAGCGTCATTCGGCAAACGTCCGAGACCGCCAATTCTCTGCTTCGGCGCTCCCACCGCGTCATCCATTCCTCCGTCCAAGTCACCAGTCCTTCACCGTTTCCACTACTAGACACCTCAGCATCTTAGTCTCAGCCTCAACAAATACTAATACCGATTATGTAATTTTAGACTTTGCAAACAACAAAAAGTGTATTAGCTCATCATTGTGATATGTAAAGAAAGCTACCCAAAGTAACAAGCATTAATTCTTTCAAAAAAATTTGTTAAATATTAGCTCATCATTGTGATATGATGAAATGGTGATAGTAGCACCCCGGGCAATGGCGTGTTGGCTAATCACAAGACTCCCCTCTGCACTTCCAGAGGTTGATTCCGCCCTCTAACGGCGCGCGCTGTGCGGGTGGCGGAGCTCGATGCCCCGCGCCTCAGCGTGGTCGGCTTTTATGGTGACGCACGGGTTTCTAACGTGCGTTGACCACGCGTCATCTTGATTTACCCACATCAACCGTCGGAAAACATCCGTGGGACCAAGGCGGTCGGCCCTGAGGACTAGTAGGGGAAGAGAAATCGTACCCTGATACCTCAGGTTAATCAAAAAAAAAATGAAATGGTGATAGTGATTTCCAGTTTCCACCACCTCCCTACTTGTCTACCTTCAGCTACACAGGTGAATCTTTTATAAAGTCCTAGGAGAAACCATTGCAGGCAATGCACCAGAAAATAGATGTTGTGAGTTCCTATTTTGTCAAAGAGAATCTAAGTTAAAACCTCTGAAATATCATTCAAAACAACAATGATTCATGAATCCAGCTGTCTTCCCATAGAATCAGATCAGGTGGGCATGTTATCAAGATAATAGATGAAATACATACTCAAAACAAACAACACTAACCTTTCTCTTCATCTCTTTTAACAAATCTTCCAGACCAGCCCTCTGAGCACCTAGATTCTCTATTTGCCTCTGATACGAAAATGAAATTCTTAGGCAAAATGTTGTTGTGAACAAAAGAAACCAGAACAAATCTACGGAATCTACAATTCTTCAACTTGCATGCAGAACAGAATAATTACAAAAAAGGGAAGCCAGACAAGAATATAACAGGAAACCATGAGCCTTAACTGTTTAGGGTCCACTATATGAAATTAAACAAGCAGTGTACATAATGTAAAACTATTAGCTCACTATAACTAGTTGTGTTAGTCTGAACTGAGTATTTAACCACCTAAGGTCGGCTATATGGATCATATCTTATAATTTAGTTACAATATTCCATGCTATTAGAATTAAAACAAAGTCAATTAGGAACTCTTTGTTCGCTTATTAATTAGAATGCCTAACAATGTGAGTTGCAGATTGATACAAATACTACAAGTACCATTTATAATTATGTTGTTTGCAAATGCAATAGCTATTTACAATAGTACTTTGATATACTCAAAGTGCAAGTTCATCATAATAGGTATTTATATATGCTAAAATTATTTTGCAAATAAACAATATGTGCTATTGAACACATCTTACTTTCTATACTCATACTATCTTGGTTTAATTTAATATAGCGTCTATACCATTATGATAGAATAATTAGTTCATTGAAAATTAAGTGCAAAATATTTTTTAAAGAAATTTTATTATAATAGTTATTATATATTTTCAAAAAAAAAAATCAAAAGCTCATTTCCATTATAACTGCCCGCCTATATCCATCCTTCCTATGGAATGATATCTTTATGAACCCCTCCACATTGGTCCTTAATGTAGAATAACCGATCCAAAATGTCTCAAATACTCAGATTAAAACCTGTAGTTCGTAAAGATTGTATTCACAATTTAAGCTTTTAGATTATTTTAACTAAAACTCTTACCAATTGACATGATTAACAAATAAGATACATTACAGATATTATAGTTACAGAAAATTCATTAGTCAATAATAGTTCCATATTAGTAATCATCTCAAAATATATGATATCATATCAATATAATTATTAGATACTCCCTTCTTTTTCTATCACCAGACAAAATACATCATTGGTGTTTTGTGACATAAAGACAAATTATTTGCTAAAAAAATATTTTACCTTATATTCTCCTCTTAATCATTCTCCCAAATTTCCTACTGTAGTGACCCATAATAGTGTAACCCACAAAAGTATATATAGGGTAAGAAAAAAAAAATATTTGACATAAAGCTTAAATTCACCCTCAGCAACTTTTCCTTACTGGCTTCTCCTTGAGTCTCGAATGGTCAATGACCCCTTATTGTTTGGATTACATCTTAATACAATAAATATAGAAAATGAAATGCAATTTTTATTACCATTATTATGCATGATCTTTTAGATTCAAGTGGGCTGGGTGATTAGCAGTGATAAGTACTGGAAAATTTAAGAAATATGTAAAACAGGCTGTGGAGTAACATCCAATATTGTGACAGTCTGTTGTAGCATTTGTTGGTACCTAAATCTTCATCAAACTACTCTAATACAATCCGACGGTTCGCCACGCGGGGTACCGGAGAAGGAATCTATTGTACGCAGTCTTACCTTGCTTTTTTTTTTTGCAAGAGGCTGTTTCCAGGATTTGAACCTGTGACCTCTTGGTCACAAGGCAACAACCTTACCGTTCATCAAACTACTCTGCGATAACATAAATTGAAACAACCAAAGATATATTGTGCAAAAGGGGAAATCCCTCCCCCCAAGGGCCCCCCTCTCGCCGGCCCCATGGCGAAGAGAGAGAGTAAACCACGGTAGGCCTTTGGCCTTACTAGAGCCTAGCGCAGTGGAGGACTGGAACTCCGCCATAGGTAGGAATTGACCCGTGCTCTATTATGCAATATCTGCACTGCGCTAGCCATCCGGCTTTGCCCATGGGGGCAACAACCAAAGATACATATATACAGGGGAAGTGGAGCTCAAGCAAAAAAGAGAGAAAAAAGGAAGCAACTCTTAATAATTCTAGTTCACACTTAGTTGTGTATCCTGAGCCAAACAAAAGAGAGATATCAATGAATATATTACCAAGCTTTGTTTCAGTGCTCCTATTATAGCATCTTCATTGCCATCAAGAGACAGTATAGGCCTTGCAAGATTTGGAATTGCAGATTCGATCTGTCATATTATTCAATTCATCAGTTTACCAGGCACAGGAAACGTATCAATTACATTAAAAGCAAAAGAATACTTATAAAGGTGGCAACTACACTAGTTTGTCAACAATGGAGGGGCTCCAGGGAGGACCAACGTACTTAGTCTGGAGCAGACAAGTTTCGAAGACACAAGTTCATGTCAGCTACATAGGAAAGGAGCAGCATGATCATGGAGCCAAGGCTTATTTTAAAAAAAAATGCAGCCCAGAGCCAGGGCTTATTGTTGAAAATAAATGAACGACAACAAAATCTTTGTTGCGCATAAGGTTCACTTATTATTCCAGAAAATAATTATAAAGGATAAGGAGAAAGGGTTATAAATAAAAGACAATGTTTAAACACAAGGTCCTACGATCTGCATGAGGTTAAAAGTCAGACACAATTAAAATCAATAACAAAGCTTTGTTAGATAATAATACAAAGAACACAATTTTAGGCTCTGAAATCAATTTATTGCTCCTTTAGTATGTTTGCTATATCATGATAGAACCTGACGGGAACAAAAAACAAGAAAAATTAGAAGTCTACTATATCATTGTCTCATGAATGAGGATTTTTTTTATCAAGCTTAACCATGAAATGGCATTGCCATTCAAGTTAAACTTAAAAGTCATCAAGCACATCATGTCAGCACTCGGCCACAATAAAAAGAGTACAAGGAGACAATACAAGGTCATCATTTTTGTTTTTCTTATTGTACCGACCATTCAAATATCCTAATTCTTGATAACACAAGTTTCTATAAACAGATATTGCCTTCTGAAAACAACAAACATACCGGCTTCTGGTTGAGGATTGCCATCAGGCTGGAATTGTCTCTGACAGCCCTCTCTATCCTTGAATCACTATCGATAGCTTGCTTAATGTTTGCTGCAAATTTGTTCAGTCTGTCCAGCAAACCCTTTGTCAGGATACTTGACTGAGGTCTATTCCACTTTGTACCAAATTGGGTTCGAAAATGTGCATCCTCATCTGCTTCCTTCTTGAGTAACTCTTCAATCTCGATACAGAGCTCCTGATTAACTCTCCTCAAATCTTTGAGTTGTTGTAACTCAGCTTCAAGCCCAGAGGGACCACCCCTGATCAGAAGAACTTCAACATCCTCCTTGAGATCCAAGGGTAAATCAAAGTTACCTTCCAATGCTAAGATAGAATCTGGTAGATCCATATCTTTGAGTCTAACTCTTGCTATCTCACTGGCTTGCTGTAACTTCTCTGCTTGCATCCGAATAATGCCATCAACAATGTCTGTGTACTTAGAAAGGGCCTTTGTGCTGTTGTCTGGAACAAGCCTTGAGAATAGTCCCTCCTTGCTAGCATCTAAAACTTCTGCCAATGGCATAGGATTCACTAGAGAAGCTGCAGGCAAGGCAGGCAAAGAGCTTGCATCAGGAACCCGCATGAGGTAAACCCGTTCGTTCTCCTTAATAGCTCTCTCCAGGTTACTGGTCATTTTGGTCTCCAGTTTATTAATAGCATCAAGCAAAGGTTGGGCAACACCCCTTGAATATTTCTTTGCATCAGCAAGGGCATTTATCGCAGTCCTCAACCGACAAATCTCTTCGGCAATTTCTTCCTTATCGTGAAGATCCAAAGAGCATCTATAGCTAGCTTCTGCATAAAATTGCGCTGCCTTAGATTGCACATGAGAGATCCAAGAACGATCAAAGTGCTGGTTGAGTGGTGGTGAATTGAGAGCAGCATAAGCTTCCTCATAGTAGAGGCCAACCTGGTATGATAGTATAAAGTATTCACAGAGTAACATTGAGCTAAAACTTTGTGAGAATGGTCAAATATATCACTGGCTTAGTGGCAGAGACACTGCTTTGTTTAGAAAAAGGCCCGTGAATCAAATCAACAGCAATTCGCATGCAAATTTTAAATGAAAACAAGTAAATAAATATCTTTAAGTGAGCGGAAGATCAAGCAAGCCAAAATTCGTCATTCGAACTTTGGGAGCAAAATTAGCTGTTTCTGAGTCTCTGACATGGAACAATCAGATTAAAGTTTGCATTTTTTTTGTAAGAACTAGAATAACATACAATATCTAGGAAAAGAAAAGCAAGAAAGAAATATTTTAGAAAAATGACCAAAGAATATCAACTTCCAGAAACATTTCGACAACCATATTTAGATAATCAACTAGGGAATCAGAAATACAGCAGACATTCTATGATAATTTACTAGGTAGTTACAATGATTTAGTCGGCTGGGAGGGGAAAACAACACATGTATTTAATTTTACAAAGCAAATTAAAGCCAACTAACGAATATTTCGATCGATGAAAACAACAATAGCGAGGACCTAACAAGACCAATTAAAATGCAAATTGGGAGGGAAAGCACAATAAACCACAAGCTTTTGTTACCTGGCGCGCAACTTTGGAGCAGAGTGCTGGGGGCTTGGCGTCCCCAATAACCTTCTCAAAGAAGCATTCCTGTGCCTGCGCCAGCGTTAGCTTCTCCAGCATCAAGGCGCATTCCACTGAGAGGTCAACGATTACCCCGCCGGTGGAAGAAACCCTAGCGGCCGCGTTATGCCGGAGATAGGCAAACGCCCCTGCCGCGCTCTGAAAAGCGTTGCAGGCCTGCTTGAGGCCCGCAGCGTCTGTGCGGTCCACCGAGAGAGCGATCTGGCTGTAGACGGCGCCTAAATTGAAAATGATTGCGGCCATCTCGAGGTGTATGGACGTCTGCGCAACCTTCTTGGAGGGTTTGAAGGCGTCGAACCAGGTGAAGGTAAGGGAGTGGACGTGGGTGGGGTCGGGGGATATGGGGAAGCGGGGCTCGATGGAGGCGAGGGCGCGGTAGTAGGTGAGGAGGAGATCGCGACGGAGATCGAAGGCGGCGGCTTCGATGGGCTTTTCGAGGTCGAGGCGAAGCCGGCGGACGACGTTGAGGTCGTCCTCTGCCTCCTGGGCCTCGCGCTCGCCGTAGGTGAGAGCGATGTAGTTGCGGAGCGGACGGTAGAGGTCAACGGGGGTTGTCTTCTTGTCCGGCACCGCCAGCATCGAGGTTCCCGTCGCCATGCTTCCGTCGCGATCGGGACCGCGTCCCGTCACCGGAGTTCAGAGGCTATAAAATTGAGGGAAATCTCAAAATGCTCCGACAAATTTTAAATATTTTTATATAGCCCTAAAACTAAAAAATATATATATATAACACCCTTCAAATTTCAATTATGGCCTTCCTCATTGCTTCGGCGGCAAAGCGCTTGAATTGTCTCCACTAGAATAGTGTGTTGGTAAGTATTATATAAAATTTACATAACGAATAAGATTCGATCCTCCGTATCAACAGATTGTTTAATGCTCGCGTCGGGTCACATCTTCCATTGTACTTGTCATCACATCAAGATCAATGATCATCCGTGATTTACTCTCTTTTATACTTATGAAATCGAAATGAAAAAACTATTAAATTGACAATTTCAATCTTTTACATAAGACAAAGTGCTTAAATAATTTTTTCAAATATCTCCGATTTGACCTCAATTACGATGCACCGTAGAAATTTTTCTTTTAATGAAATGACAAATCCTAAAATATTAAATTGTTGGACAATCCGTTATAAACACTTCTCGATTTGCTTTAGCGATTGATGGGAAACTTTTATGAGGCCAAATTGATCGCAACCACGATTAATCGGTCTGAAGACTTAAATACTTTGATCGCAACCACGATCGACAGTCAATGGTCGATGACCGACCAACGATTGACCTTGTCGGTCAATGATCGACGATCGACTTCGTTGTCCGACAATCAAGGACCAACGATGAGGATGGCGATCACGAGCGATCGAATAGGATTTTGATTATATTCGAACAAAATTTAAATTTAATAAAATTACTTAAATTTATTTATAAATATTTTTTTATTATTTTATAATAATATAAATTATATTTTTTATAAAAAAAATAATGAAGGCTAAATAAAAGAATATAAAAATCTCAGTAATAAAAGATTGCATATGTAATATATAATTATTTGATAAATAGAGTAATATAATATAAATTTTATTATAAATTTTATTATATTATAACTTTGATTACATTACTTTCAACTTGGTAGCAAAAGTCGATTAGGTTCGCTCCCAGTACTCTTCATCGACGATCCCTCGATGATAGTGAATAAAGATAAATCACGGAGACTATATCCCTTAATTTGTTGGTCATAAATAACGGAGGACTTCTGAATCCGAATAAGAGTTTTAAATCTCACATCAAAATTCGATCCCTGTTCATTTATAGCAGTATCTATACTATTCTAGCCTTAGTGTCTAGTAAACGTGTTATTTATAATTTATCACTTGCTTATGGAAGGTATCCATGTATTCATTTTTAGGGTGAATTTGATATTTTAAAACACTTAAGGGACTTTCAAAAATGTCAACAAAACTCTAGGAGCAATTTTAAAACTTTCCAAATAGGATTTTTCTTACGCTCAAAGGTATATATTTAATTAAAAAATATTTTAAGCCCAAAACTCGAGTGGATCCAAGAGTCCACGAACAGCCTTTTTATAAAAACAAAAATCAATATTTAGATATATTTTAAAAATTCAATTAAGTTTAAAGGTCCAATGTGGGAGCTTAGCTAACCACGGCAACAATAACAATTAACTTTTTTATTTTACTATTCGAGTGCAAGATCACTTAGGGAGCATTTGATTAGAATTTTTTATTTTTTTTTTTTTTAAATAAAAAAATAATTTTTTTATATTTTTTAATTTTCCATAAAATATTCTTTTATTTTTTGAAAAATAAAAATAAAAATAGAAAATAATTTTTTTTGTATTTTCTAATTTTTCAGAAAACGCTCTTTCATTTTCTGGAAAATGGAGATGAAAAATATCAACCAAACGTGTTTTCTCATTTTTCTAGAAAATGAAAACGAAAAATGAAAAAAAATTTGCTTATCAAACGCCCTCTTAGATTAACTGAGCTCTCTGAAGTTCTAGATAAACTTTAATTAGATTCTTTCGGTGAGTTGACTTTGTCTAACGGATTATAGTGCATTATTAGGTCAACGACAGAGTCTTTGTTGGATCGATAATGAATCGGATTGATGGATTTGATTTATCGATGATAAAGAGGATCAACGGTCTAATTCACATCAGAAGAAAGGTTCTCCTAGGTCGAATTGCAATCGGATGAGTTCTGATTTCTATAGATAGAAAAAGGATTAAGAGAGAATCTAGGAGTGTCCTTAGATAAAAATCCCTCCGACGTTCAGATCAAATTTTAAATCAAAAGAGCGCTAAAATAAAAGCACATAAAATAAAATTTACAATTGAGTTGAAAAAGATCGAGTTACATTTTTATTCTCTCGAATAATGCTTTTATATAAATTTATGAATAACCATTGCATCCCTTCTCAGACACATTCATTTCAACCGTTGCACCGCTTATTCGAGCACATTTGTTTCAACCATTGATAACAACAATAATAATAAAGCCTTATCTCATTAGATGAGATCGGCTATATGGATCTTTTTATACCATTGGACTCTATCCCCTACTATATCATCATCTATATTTAAATATATTTTATCTTATTTTATTATTATCAATTAAGTCTTTTTTGGTCTTCCTCTTCCTCGTTTGATGTGTATATTTGACATCGTTTCATATCGCCTAATTAGAACATTTATTAGTCGTCTAAGTACATGTTCGTACCACGTTAAATGTGTCTCTTGGAGCTTTCCTTAAATAGATGCAACATCACTTTTTTCTCTAATGCTCTAATTTCTTATTATGTTCATCCTCGTATGTCCACACATCCACTTTAACATCCTCATCTCTACAACTCTCATTTTTTGGTCATGTGATCAAGTCGCAGCCCAACATTCAGCTTCATATAACATAGCAGGTCTAATCGTCGTTTTGTAGAACTTCCCTTTAAATTTTAGAGGTACTTTACGATCATATAAAACACCCGATATTTTTCTTCATTTCAACCATCTTATTTGTATTATATATAAGACATCTTCTCAATCCCTCTATCATCTTGTAAAAATGATCCTAAATATTTAAAATTCTCAATTTCAGACAACTTATCATCTTCTATCTTAACACTTGTCTCATTACGTCTAATATTGTTATAAAATATTTAAACCATTGACCCCTTTTAATTATACAATCGTCATAATTGATGGGACAAAGCGTTTGTCTATAATAGGGGTGTAAACGAACCGAATCGAATCAATTTTTTTAAAAAAATTAATATTCGAGTTCGAGTTCAAATTCGAATTGGCATATTCGAGTTCGATTCGAAGTTTGAAAATTTAATAATTTTGGGTTCGAATTCGATTCGAATTAAAGTTCGAGTTTGGATTCGATTTGAAATTTTCAAATAGGCTCGATTTAATATCCGAAAATTGATGCTTGATTTGATATTCAAAAATGGATGCTCGATTTAATATTCGAAAATTTTTAATAAATAAAAAATTAAAGTTCGTGAACAGTTCATGAACAATCGAACAATATTATTTCGGCTCGAGTTCGATTCGAAAAATATTTGCACATATTCAAGTTCGGCTCGAATTCGATAATTTCAAATTCGAACCAAATATTATTCGAATCGGTTCGAAAAGTTCGTGAGCCGACTCGATTCGTTTACATCCCTAGTTTATAACTGCCAAAAAAAAATATATAATGTGTAGCCAATCAAAATTAGTAAGTGAATGTCAATAAGACTTTGACCCACTAACAAATATATTATGTCGATCAAATCTCCTTTGAATTATCTGAATTAGTATTCTTACTTCCTATTTATTTCTCTAATTATTATATTATTATTTATATTTAAATAAATTTTATTTAATTAAATATTTTTTAATATTTGTCTTTATTGAATAATGTTTGATAGTTCCAACTGTGAAGTGTCTATCCTCGACTCAGTGCAATCATAGGTCGATCGTGATTTTACAATCATAAGACCGACTTGAGGGACATTTAGAATGAACGATATCACCTTTTACGAAGGATAGTTCCAACTGTATAAGTTGGAGTGATAGACTTTGGATAACGATGGACATTTACTTTTGCACTGTGAGACATTGCAATTTTTTTAGTTGAAACAAAATATTCATACCTTAGTCGTAACTAATCTGGCCATGATCCGATCGTAATCACGATTATATTTTGGTCGGATCACGATCATATTTCACCCATTATCGAGCGTGATCACGGAGAGAGGGACATCACTGGCAATCCGATCGAATTTAGGAATTAGATTTTAGTACGGATTCGATCGGTGAATAGCAAGGATCATATGACAGATCCAATTGCAATTGCAATTGAATTTCGATCGAATCACGATCATATTTTGATCAGATCACGACCGCGATCCCAATCGGATCATGGTCGCGGCATCACAACTGTAATCCTGATCGGGACATGATCAGATTTTGACTGGATTATAGTCATGACATTACGGTAGGATTGTGGTCATGTTGCACCTGGATCGCAGTTGCATCGCAGTCGCAATATTGCGACTGCGATCCAATCGAAATTTGATCACGATCGAGCATGATCATAGCGAGAGGGACGGTGCAGATGATCCGACTGAATTTAGGAATTAGATTTTAGCACGAATTCAATCGATGAACGATATGAGGATCAGACGACGAATCCGATCGACGAGCAACAAGGATATTGTGCATTCTCAATTGCAAAGGTCGTAACAACTCTTTGTACTTCTTCTGGCTCGATTTCTCACATCACTTGAACTTTTTTTTATCGACATCAATGTGTTCAAGTCTTCGGTCCGATTAATTTCTAAAAGTGATCAGTTCAATCTTACGTTCCTATGAGGATATCTCTTCGACAGCTAAATCAGAAAAGGTCAAAGTTTCTGTGAATCTTCATCAACCACTTAAGTACATCAGAGAAGTACTCGTAATTTGATGTTCCAGTTCAGACTCCGCAATCGTATCATTCCTAAAATATTATCAAACATCGAAGTTTTACTCTATCTATTAGATAAACTCTTACACGAATAACTTCTATAATTTTTTTAAAATTCATCGTCGAATATTATCTCAATAAAAAATCAAATTATATTCTCTTATGAAATACTTTTTTATTTTTGTCGCTCTGTCGTATCCCTTGGCGACGCTTCAAACCTTCTTTTCATGTCCTAAAATGAATCACCAAAAGGATCGGAGAAATCACAAAGTGCCTTTCAAAATATTTTGTAAAAAAATATTTTTTTTTTCAGAAACAAATGATAAAAAGAAAAGGAAAAGAAAAAGAAAAGTCAAATGCAATGGCTCGTTGCTCCTTACCAACCCATCATTTTCAACTTCCAAAGAACAAACAACCTTAAAAACACTTATGAGCTACCTTGACCTTGGTCAAGTCTCACTCTAACAACTTTAGGGCACCCTTGCATATCTCCACTGTCACTTCTCTATTAGTTCGCTCTTTTTTTTCGACGATTTATCAAACAGCGCAGTTGAAGTTTGGAATTGTCCAAAAAATATCTCATATTTTTATATTTACTAAATAACATATTTAATTTCCATTTTACCCTTCCCGCCAAACAAACCTGCACCACTGTGATGTTGAGATTTGAATTCCTAGCACCACAGTGGTGGTGCAATCCGAGCACTACAGTAGTGCTGAAAGTTACAATTCCAGCACCACTGTAGTGCTGAAATTTGAATTTTCAGTATCACAGGTGATACAATCCTAGCACCACCACTGTGGTACTGAAAATTACAATTCCAACACCACAGTGGTGCTGGAAGTTACAATTCCAGCACCACGGTGGTTGTGGTGCTGGAGTTGCAATTTTCAGTATCACGGTGATGGTGCTGGGATTGCAATACAAATGTGGTGCTGAGATTGCAAATCCGAGCATCATATTCGAAAATTTCACTGTGCTGCAAGTCTGTTTGACGGGAGGGAAAGTTGAAGCAATATGAAAAAAATGGTAGAGGCTTAACGAATGAAGGAAAGTTGAAGCAATATAAAAAAAGTCCAGTTAATATATTAGATCTATCAATGAAAAAAATGAACTTTAAAGCATCATAGAGTGTTCATCATAATCATTCTATATTTTAATTTGTACTTTCACATCCTTTATTCTTTTGTGAAAGCAAGATAAAGGGTTAAATGCATTTTATAATCCATAAAATATCAGTGCCTAACTTCACTGTGGCAAGATCCTGGTCATTCATGGCTTTGGACCCTACTAGCATGAGTGTATGCAAGCATGCTATATCAAATAATTATACAAGTCAGACAAAGCTGGCAACAATACTGATACCAGATGAAACTAGCTTATGACTAAAAGATATTATATTTATGACTACTCATCTCTTGGGTCCAGCTAGCATCCTAAGGCATTACACCTCGGCATGGCCGAATGAGGCATGAGGAAGACAACATCTCGGCATATAGCCGAATGATGATAACAGCTCGGCATATAGCCCAGCGATGATGGCAGTGCATATCGGTATAATCAAGTCGTATGAAGAAGACTATATCTCAGCATAGCCGAGCCGAGTGAAGAAGCGTCACATCGCAGCTATTATATTCTGTCTCAACTATATGGTGGGCCAAGTGCACTGCATCTTGGTTATTATATTTCATCTCAACTGTATGATATTCCAAATATGTTGTATCTCAGCAAGTTATGGGGCATGGCATTCCTCCAAGTCAAGATGTCCAACGAAACATCCTCTGTCAATGGGCCCACCCTACAAGAAGACATATGCCCATGCCTACCTCAGGGAAGCATGTCCGCTGCATTAATGGAGCCCTATCTCCCATCAACCATGCGGGAGGCATTAATTGCCCTCCATACACGACAGCATTTATGAAGGTGATGCTCTCTATTATTTCTAAAGATAGTAGGCCATCCCTTCACCGTACCATACCATCCACGCCCTCCGTACCGCTCCGTATAGATATCTCCGCTTATATAAGGCCAGTTAGAGGAGGAAGAGAGGTTCGGAACATCTTCTACGCTGCTCTCTTGCTTTCACTGTTTCTTCTTTGCATACTAATTCCTGCCTTGAGTATCCGGCGCCCTTAACTGCTTTTTCCCTCTGCAGGACTCGTCTCGGCCGGTCGTGAAGCGTCATTCGGCAAACGTCCGAGACCGCCAATTCTCTGCTTCGGCGCTCCCACCGCGTCATCCATTCCTCCGTCCAAGTCACCAGTCCTTCACCGTTTCCACTACTAGACACCTCAGCATCTTAGTCTCAGCCTCAACAAATACTAATACCGATTATGTAATTTTAGACTTTGCAAACAACAAAAAGTGTATTAGCTCATCATTGTGATATGTAAAGAAAGCTACCCAAAGTAACAAGCATTAATTCTTTCAAAAAAATTTGTTAAATATTAGCTCATCATTGTGATATGATGAAATGGTGATAGTAGCACCCCGGGCAATGGCGTGTTGGCTAATCACAAGACTCCCCTCTGCACTTCCAGAGGTTGATTCCGCCCTCTAACGGCGCGCGCTGTGCGGGTGGCGGAGCTCGATGCCCCGCGCCTCAGCGTGGTCGGCTTTTATGGTGACGCACGGGTTTCTAACGTGCGTTGACCACGCGTCATCTTGATTTACCCACATCAACCGTCGGAAAACATCCGTGGGACCAAGGCGGTCGGCCCTGAGGACTAGTAGGGGAAGAGAAATCGTACCCTGATACCTCAGGTTAATCAAAAAAAAAATGAAATGGTGATAGTGATTTCCAGTTTCCACCACCTCCCTACTTGTCTACCTTCAGCTACACAGGTGAATCTTTTATAAAGTCCTAGGAGAAACCATTGCAGGCAATGCACCAGAAAATAGATGTTGTGAGTTCCTATTTTGTCAAAGAGAATCTAAGTTAAAACCTCTGAAATATCATTCAAAACAACAATGATTCATGAATCCAGCTGTCTTCCCATAGAATCAGATCAGGTGGGCATGTTATCAAGATAATAGATGAAATACATACTCAAAACAAACAACACTAACCTTTCTCTTCATCTCTTTTAACAAATCTTCCAGACCAGCCCTCTGAGCACCTAGATTCTCTATTTGCCTCTGATACGAAAATGAAATTCTTAGGCAAAATGTTGTTGTGAACAAAAGAAACCAGAACAAATCTACGGAATCTACAATTCTTCAACTTGCATGCAGAACAGAATAATTACAAAAAAGGGAAGCCAGACAAGAATATAACAGGAAACCATGAGCCTTAACTGTTTAGGGTCCACTATATGAAATTAAACAAGCAGTGTACATAATGTAAAACTATTAGCTCACTATAACTAGTTGTGTTAGTCTGAACTGAGTATTTAACCACCTAAGGTCGGCTATATGGATCATATCTTATAATTTAGTTACAATATTCCATGCTATTAGAATTAAAACAAAGTCAATTAGGAACTCTTTGTTCGCTTATTAATTAGAATGCCTAACAATGTGAGTTGCAGATTGATGCAAATACTACAAGTACCATTTATAATTATGTTGTTTGTAAATGCAATAGCTATTTACAATAGTACTTTGATATACTCAAAGTGCAAGTTCATCATAATAGGTATTTATACATGCTAAAATTATTTTGCAAATAAACAATATGTGCTATTGAACACATCTTACTTTCTATACTCATACTATCTTGGTTTAATTTAATATAGCGTCTATACCATTATGATAGAATAATTAGTTCATTGAAAATTAAGTGCAAAATATTTTTTAAAGAAATTTTATTATAATAGTTATTATATATTTTCAAAAAAAAAAAATCAAAAGCTCATTTCCATTATAACTGCCCGCCTATATCCATCCTTCCTATGGAATGATATCTTTATGAACCCCTCCACATTGGTCCTTAATGTAGAATAACCGATCCAAAATGTCTCAAATACTCAGATTAAAACCTGTAGTTCGTAAAGATTGTATTCACAATTTAAGCTTTTAGATTATTTTAACTAAAACTCTTACCAATTGACATGATTAACAAATAAGATACATTACAGATATTATAGTTACAGAAAATTCATTAGTCAATAATAGTTCCATATTAGTAATCATCTCAAAATATATGATATCATATCAATATAATTATTAGATACTCCCTTCTTTTTCTATCACCAGACAAAATACATCATTGGTGTTTTGTGACATAAAGACAAATTATTTGCTAAAAAAATATTTTACCTTATATTCTCCTCTTAATCATTCTCCCAAATTTCCTACTGTAGTGACCCATAATAGTGTAACCCACAAAAGTATATATAGGGTAAGAAAAAAAAAATATTTGACATAAAGCTTAAATTCACCCTCAGCAACTTTTCCTTACTGGCTTCTCCTTGAGTCTCGAATGGTCAATGACCCCTTATTGTTTGGATTACATCTTAATACAATAAATATAGAAAATGAAATGCAATTTTTATTACCATTATTATGCATGATCTTTTAGATTCAAGTGGGCTGGGTGATTAGCAGTGATAAGTACTGGAAAATTTAAGAAATATGTAAAACAGGCTGTGGAGTAACATCCAATATTGTGACAGTCTGTTGTAGCATTTGTTGGTACCTAAATCTTCATCAAACTACTCTAAACTACAATCCGGTGCACGAAGCTCCCGCCACGCGGGGTACCAGAGAAGGAATCCATTGTACGCAGTCTTACCTTGCTTTTGTTTTTGCAAGAGGCTGTTTCCAGGATTTGAACCTGTGACCTCTTGGTCACAAGGCAACAACCTTACCGTTCATCAAACTACTTTGCGATAACATAAATTGAAACAACTAAAGATATATTGTGCAAAAGGGGAAATCCCTCCCCCCAAGGGCCCCCCTCTCGCCGGCCCCATGGCGAAGAGAGGGAGTAAACCACGGTAGGCCTTTGGCCTTACCAGAGCCTAGCGCAGTGGAGGACTGGAACTCCGCCATAGGCAGGAATTGACCCGTGCTCTATTATGCAATATCTGCACTGCGCTAGCCATCCGGCTTTGCCCGTGGGGGCAACAACCAAAGATACATATATATAGGGGAAGTGGAGCTCAAGCAAAAAAGAGAGAAAAAAGGAAGCAACTCTTAATAATTCTAGTTCACACTTAGTTGTGTATCCTGAGCCAAACAAAAGAGAGATATCAATGAATATATTACCAAGCTTTGTTTCAGTGCTCCTATTATAGCATCTTCATTGCCATCAAGAGACAGTATAGGCCTTGCAAGATTTGGAATTGCAGATTCGATCTGTCATATTATTCAATTCATCAGTTTACCAGGCACAGGAAACGTATCAATTACATTAAAAGCAAAAGAATACTTATAAAGGTGGCAACTACACTAGTTTGTCAACAATGGAGGGGCTCCAGGGAGGACCAACGTACTTAGTCTGGAGCAGACAAGTTTCGAAGACACAAGTTCATGTCAGCTACATAGGAAAGGAGCAGCATGATCATGGAGCCAAGGCTTATTTTAAAAAAAAATGCAGCCCAGAGCCAGGGCTTATTGTTGAAAATAAATGAACGACAACAAAATCTTTGTTTGCATAAGGTTCACTTATTATTCCAGAAAATAATTATAAAGGATAAGGAGAAAGGGTTATAAATAAAAGACAATGTTTAAACACAAGGTCCTACGATCTGCATGAGGTTAAAAGTCAGACACAATTAAAATCAATAACAAAGCTTTGTTAGATAATAATACAAAGAACACAATTTTAGGCTCTGAAATCAATTTATTGCTCCTTTAGTATGTTTGCTATATCATGATAGAACCTGACGGGAACAAAAAACAAGAAAAATTAGAAGTCTACTATATCATTGTCTCATGAATGAGGATTTTTTTTATCAAGCTTAACCATGAAATGGCATTGCCATTCAAGTTAAACTTAAAAGTCATCAAGCACATCATGTCAGCACTCGGCCACAATAAAAAGAGTACAAGGAGACAATACAAGGTCATCATTTTTGTTTTTCTTATTGTACCGACCATTCAAATATCCTAATTCTTGATAACACAAGTTTCTATAAACAGATATTGCCTTCTGAAAACAACAAACATACCGGCTTCTGGTTGAGGATTGCCATCAGGCTGGAATTGTCTCTGACAGCCCTCTCTATCCTTGAATCACTATCGATAGCTTGCTTAATGTTTGCTGCAAATTTGTTCAGTCTGTCCAGCAAACCCTTTGTCAGGATACTTGACTGAGGTCTATTCCACTTTGTACCAAATTGGGTTCGAAAATGTGCATCCTCATCTGCTTCCTTCTTGAGTAACTCTTCAATCTCGATACAGAGCTCCTGATTAACTCTCCTCAAATCTTTGAGTTGTTGTAACTCAGCTTCAAGCCCAGAGGGACCACCCCTGATCAGAAGAACTTCAACATCCTCCTTGAGATCCAAGGGTAAATCAAAGTTACCTTCCAATGCTAAGATAGAATCTGGTAGATCCATATCTTTGAGTCTAACTCTTGCTATCTCACTGGCTTGCTGTAACTTCTCTGCTTGCATCCGAATAATGCCATCAACAATGTCTGTGTACTTAGAAAGGGCCTTTGTGCTGTTGTCTGGAACAAGCCTTGAGAATAGTCCCTCCTTGCTAGCATCTAAAACTTCTGCCAATGGCATAGGATTCACTAGAGAAGCTGCAGGCAAGGCAGGCAAAGAGCTTGCATCAGGAACCCGCATGAGGTAAACCCGTTCGTTCTCCTTAATAGCTCTCTCCAGGTTACTGGTCATTTTGGTCTCCAGTTTATTAATAGCATCAAGCAAAGGTTGGGCAACACCCCTTGAATATTTCTTTGCATCAGCAAGGGCATTTATCGCAGTCCTCAACCGACAAATCTCTTCGGCAATTTCTTCCTTATCGTGAAGATCCAAGAGCATCTATAGCTAAGCTCTGCATAAAATTGCGCTGCCTTAGATTGCACATGAGAGATCCAAGAACGATCAAAGTGCTGGTTGAGTGGTGGTGAATTGAGAGCAGCATAAGCTTCCTCGTAGTAGAGGCCAACCTGGTATGATAGTATAAAGTATTCACAGAGTAACATTGAGCTAAAACTTTGTGAGAATGGTCAAATATATCACTGGCTTAGTGGCAGAGACACTGCTTTGTTTAGAAAAAGGCCCGTGAATCAAATCAACAGCAATTCGCATGCAAATTTTAAATGAAAACAAGTAAATAAATATCTTTAAGTGAGCGGAAGATCAAGCAAGCCAAAATTCGTCATTCGAACTTTGGGAGCAAAATTAGCTGTTTCTGAGTCTCTGACATGGAACAATCAGATTAAAGTTTGCATTTTTTTTGTAAGAACTAGAATAACATACAATATCTAGGAAAAGAAAAGCAAGAAAGAAATATTTTAGAAAAATGACCAAAGAATATCAACTTCCAGAAACATTTCGACAACCATATTTAGATAATCAACTAGGGAATCAGAAATACAGCAGACATTCTATGATAATTTACTAGGTAGTTACAATGATTTAGTCGGCTGGGAGGGGAAAACAACACATGTATTTAATTTTACAAAGCAAATTAAAGCCAACTAACGAATATTTCGATCGATGAAAACAACAATAGCGAGGACCTAACAAGACCAATTAAAATGCAAATTGGGAGGGAAAGCACAATAAACCACAAGCTTTTGTTACCTGGCGCGCAACTTTGGAGCAGAGTGCTGGGGGCTTGGCGTCCCCAATAACCTTCTCAAAGAAGCATTCCTGTGCCTGCGCCAGCGTTAGCTTCTCCAGCATCAAGGCGCATTCCACTGAGAGGTCAACGATTACCCCGCCGGTGGAAGAAACCCTAGCGGCCGCGTTATGCCGGAGATAGGCAAACGCCCCTGCCGCGCTCTGAAAAGCGTTGCAGGCCTGCTTGAGGCCCGCAGCGTCTGTGCGGTCCACCGAGAGGGCGATCTGGCTGTAGACGGCGCCTAAATTGAAAATGATTGCGGCCATCTCGAGGTGTATGGACGTCTGCGCAACCTTCTTGGAGGGTTTGAAGGCGTCGAACCAGGTGAAGGTAAGGGAGTGGACGTGGGTGGGGTCAGGGGATATGGGGAAGCGGGGCTCGATGGAGGCGAGGGCGCGGTAGTAGGTGAGGAGGAGATCGCGACGGAGATCGAAGGCGACGGCTTCGATGGGCTTTTCGAGGTCGAGGCGAAGCCGGCGGACGACGTTGAGGTCGTCCTCTGCCTCCTGGGCCTCGCGCTCGCCGTAGGTGAGAGCGATGTAGTTGCGGAGCGGCCGGTAGAGGTCAACGGCGGTTGTCTTCTTGTCCGGCACCGCCAGCATCGAGGTTCCCGTCGCCATGCTTCCGTCGCGATCGGGACCGCGTCCCGTCACCGGAGGTTCAGAGTCTATAAAATTGAAGGAAATATCAAAATGCTCCGACAAATTTTAAATATTCTTATATAGCCCTAAAACTAATATATATATATATATAACACCCTTCAAATTTCAATTATCGCCTTCCTCATTGCTTCGGCGGCAAAGCGCTTAAATTGTCTCCACTAGAATAATGTGTCGATAAGTATTGTATAAAATTTACATAAAAAATAAGGTTCGATCCTCCGTATCAACAGACTGTTTAATATTCGTATCGGATCACGTCTTTCATTGTATTTGTCATCGCATCAAGATCAATGATCATCCGTAATTTACTCTCTTTCATATTTGTGAATTCGAAATGAAAGAACTATTAAATTGACAATTTCAATCTTTTACATAAGGCAAAGTGCTTAAATAATTTTTTCAAATATCTCTGATTTGATCTCAATTACGATGCATCGTAGAAATTTTTCTTTTAATGAAATAACAAATCCTAAAATATTAAATTGTTGGACAATCCGTTATAAACACTTCTCGATTTGCTTTAGCGATTGATGGGAAACTTTTATGAGGCCAAATTGATCGCAACCACGATTAATCGATCTGAAGACTTAAATACTTCGATCGCAACCACGATCGACAGTCGATGGTCGATGATCGACCAACGATTGACCTTGTCGGTCAATCATCGACGATCGACTTCGTTGTCCGACAATCAAGGACCAACGATGAGGATGGCGATCGCGGGCGATCGAATAGGATTTTGATTATATTCGAACGAAATTTAAATTTGATAAAATTACTTAAATTTATTTATAAATTTTTTTTATTATTTTATAATAATATAAATTATATTTTTTATAAAAAAAATAATGAAAGACTAAATAAAAGAACATAAAAATCTCTGCAAGATCGCATATATGATATATAATTATTTGATAAATAGAGTAATATAATATAAATTTTATTATAAATTTTATTATATTATAATTTTGATTACATTACTCTTAACTTTGTAGCAAAAGTCGATTAGGTTTGCTCCCAACACTCTTCACCGACGGTCCCTCGATGATAGTGAATAAAGATAAATCACGGAGACTATATCCCTTAATTCGTTGATCATAAATAACGGAGGATTTCTGAGTCCGAATAAAAGTTTTAAATCTCACATCAAAATTCGACCCCGATTCATTTATAGCAGCATCTATACTATTCTAGCCTTAGTGTCTAGTAAACATGTTCTTTATAATTTATCACTTTCTTACAGAAGGTATCCACGAATTCTTTTTTAGGGTGAATTTGATATTTTAAAACACTTAAGGGACTTTCAAAAATGTCAACAAAACTCGAGGAGCAATTTTAAAACTTTCCAATTAGGATTTTTCTTACGCTCAAAGGTATATATTTAATTAAAAAATATTTTAAGCCCAAAACTCGAGTGGATCCAAGAGTCCACGAACAGCCTTTTTATAAAAACAAAAATCAATATTTAGATATATTTTAAAAATTCAATTAAGTTTAAAGGTCCAATGTAGGAGCTTAGCTAACCGCTGCAACAATAACAATTAACTTTTTTATTTTACCATTCGAGTGCGAGATCACTTAGGGAGCATTTGATTTATAGAAAATTTTTTATTTTTTATTTTAGAAAATAAAAAATATTTTATATATATATTTTTTAACTTTTTAAAAAATATTTTTTTATTTTTTGGAAAATGAAAATGAAAATAAAAAATGTTTTTTTTTGTGTTTTCTAATTTTCTAAAAAATACTCTTTTATTTTCTAAATAATGGAGATGAACAAACTAACCAAAAACGTTTTCTCATTTTCCCAAAAAATCAAAACGAAAAATAAAAAAATTTCTGCTTATCAAACGCTCCCTTAGATTAACTGAGCTCTCTGAAGTTCTGGATAAACTTTAATCAGATTCTTTCGGTGGATTGACTTTGTCCAACGGATTATAGTGCATTATTAGGTCAAGGACAGAGTCTTTGTTGGATCGATAATGAATCGGATTGATGGATTTGATTTATCGATGATAAAGAGGATCAACGGTCTAATTCACATCAGAAGAAAGGTTCTCCTAGGTCGAATTGCAATCGGATGAGTTCTGATTTCTATAGATAGAAAAAGGATTAAGAGAGAACCTAGGAGTGTCCTTGGACAAAATCCCTCTAACGTTCAAATCAAATTTTAAATCAAAAGAGCGCTAAAATAAAAGCACATAAAATAAGATTTACAATTGATTTGAAAAAGATCGAGTTACATTTTCATTCTCTCGAATAATGCTTTTATATAAATTTATGAATAACCATTGCATCCCTTCTCAGACACATTCATTTCAACCGTTGCACCGCTTATTCGAGCACATTTGTTTCAACCATTGATAACAATAACAATAACAATAAAGTCTTATCTCACTAGATGGAATCGACTATATGGATCTTTTTATACCATTGAACTCTATCCCCTAATATATCATCATCTATATTTAAATAAATTTTATCTTATTTTATTATTATCAATTAAGTCTTTTTTGGTTTTCCACTTTCTCGTTTGATATGTATATTTGATATCGTTTCACATCGCATAACCGAAGCATTTATTGGTCAACTAAGTACATGTCCGTACCACCTTAAATGTATCTCTTGGAACTTTCCTTCAATAGATGTAATATTAACTTTTTCTCTAATGCTCTTATTTTTTATTCTGTTCGTCCTCGTATGTCCGCACATTCACCTTAACATCCTCATCTCTACAACTCTTATCTTTTGCTCATGTGCTCGAGTCGTAGCTCAACATTCAGCTTCATATAACATAGCAGGTCTAATCGTCGCTTTGTAGAACTTCCCTTTAAGTTTTAGAGACATTTTACGATCACATAAAACACCCGACGCTTTCCTTCATTTCAACCATCTTGTTTGTATTTTATGTAAGACATCTTCTCAGTCTCTCTATTATCTTGCAAAAATGATCTTAAATATTTAAAACTCTCAGTTTCAGATAACTCGTTATCTTCTATCTTAACACTTGTCTACGTATAATATTGCTATAAAATATTTAAACCATTGACCCCTTTTAATTATACAATCGTCATAATTGATAAGACAAAGCATTTGTCTATAATAGGGGTGTAAACGAATCGAATCGAATCAAATTTAAAAAAAAAATATTCAAGTTCGAGTTCGAATTCGAATTGGCATATTCGAATTCGATTCGAAGTTCGAAAATTTAATAATTTTGGATTCGAATTCGATTCGAATTAAAGTTCGAGTTCGGATTCAATTCGAAATTTTCGAATATGCTCGATTTAATATTCAAAAATTTTTAATAAATAAAAAATTAAGGTTTGCGAATAGTTCGTGAACAATCGAACAATATTATTTCGATTCAAGTTCAATTCGAAAAATATTTACACATTCGAGTTCAGCTCGAATTCGATAATTTCGAATTCGAATCAAATATTATTCGAATCGGTTCGAAAAGTTCGTAAACCGACTAGATTCGTTTACACCCCTAGTTTATAACCGCCAAAAAAATATATATATATATAATGTGTAGCCAATCAAAATTAGTAAGTGAATGTCAATAAGACTTTGGCCACTAACAAATATAGTATGTCGATCAAATCTCCTTTGAATTATCTGAATTAGTATTCTTACTTACTATTATTTCTCTAATTATTATATTATTATTTTATATTTAATTAATTTTTTTTAATATTTTTGTTTATTGAATAATGTTTGATAGTTCCAACTGTGAAGTGTCTATCCTCCACTCAGTGCAGTCATAGATCAATTGTGATTTTACAATCATAGGACCGACTTGAGGGACATTTAGAATGAACGATATCACCTTTTACGAAGGATAGTTCCAACTGTATAAGTTGGAGTGATAGACTTTGGATAACGATGGACATTTACTTTTGCACTGTGAGACATTGCAATTTTTTTAGTTGACACAAAATATTCATACCTTCGTCGTAACTAATCTGGCCATGATCCGATCGTAATCACGATTATAATTCGGTCGGATCACGATCATATTTCAGCCATGATCGAGCGTGATCACAGAGAGAGGGATATCACAGGCGATCCAACTGGATTTAGGAATTAGATTTTAGTACGGATTCGATCGGTGAATAGCGAGGATCATATGACAAATCCAATTGCAATTGCAATTGAATTTCAACCGAATCACGATCATATTTCGATCGAATCGCCACCGCGATCCCAATCGGATCATGGTCGCGACATCACAACTGCAATCCCGATCGAGACATGATCATATTCCGACTGGATTATAGTCACGACATTGCGGTAGGATTGTGACCATGTTGCACCTGGATCGCAGTTGCATCGCAGCCACAATATTGCGGCCACGATCCGATCGCGATTCAATCGAAATTTGATCACAATCAAGCATGATCACAGTGAGAGGGACGGTGCAGATGATCCGACTGAATTTAGAAATTAGATTTTAGCACGGATTCAATCGATGAACAATGAGGATCAGACGACGAATCCGATCGACGAGCAATGAGGATATTGTGCATTCTCAATTGCAAAGGTTGTAACAACTCTTTGTACTTCTTCTGGCTCGATTTCTCACATCACTTGAACTTTTTTTTATCGACATCAATGCGTTCACGTCTTCGGTCCGATTAATTTCTGAAAGTGATCAGTCCAATCCTACGTTCCTATGAGGATATCTCTTCGACAACTAAATCAGAAAATGTCAAAGTTTCTGTGAATCTTCATCAACTACTTAAGTACATCAGAGAAGTACTCGTAATTTGATGTTCCAGTTCAAACTCCGTAATCGTATCATTCCTAAAATATTATCAAACATCGAAGTTTTACTCTATCCGTTAGATAAACTCTTACACAGGGAATAACTTTTATAATTTTTTTAAAATTCATCGTTGAATATTATCTCAGTAAAAGATCAAATTATATTCTCTTATGAAATACTTTTTCATTTTTGTCGCTCTATCGTATCCCTTGGCGACGCTTCAAACCTTCTTTTCATGTCCTAAAATGAATCACCAAAAGGATCTGAGAAATCACAAAGTGCCTTTCAAAATATTTTGTAAAAAAATATTTTTTTTTTCAGAAACAAATGATAAAAAGAAAAGGAAAAGAAAAAGAAAAGTCAAATGCAATGGCTCGTTGCTCCTTACCAACCCATCATTTTCAACTTCCAAAGAACAAACAACCTTAAAAACACTTATGAGCTACCTTGACCTTGGTCAAGTCTCACTCTAACAACTTTAGGGCACCCTTGCATATCTCCACTGTCACTTCTCTATTAGTTCGCTCTTTTTTTTCGACGATTTATCAAACAACGCAGTTGAAGTTTGGAATTGTCCAAAAAATATCTCATATTTTCATATTTACTAAATAACATATTTAATTTCTATTTTACCCTTCCCGCCAAACAAACCTGCACCACTGTGATGTTGAGATTTGAATTTCTAGCACCACAGTGGTGGTGCAATCCGAGCACTACAGTAGTGTTGAAAGTTACAATTCCAGCACCACTGTAGTGCTGAAATTTGAATTTTCAATATCACAGGTGATATAATCCTAGCACCACCACTGTGGTACTGAAAATTACAATTCCAGCATCACAGTGGTGTTGGAAGTTACAATTCCAGCACCACGGTGGTTGTGGTGCTGGAGTTGCAATTTTCAGTACCACGGTGATGGTGCTGGGATTGCAATACAAATGTGGTGCTGAGATTGCAAATCCAAGCATCATGTTCGAAAATTTCACTGTGCTGCAAGTCTGTTTGGCGGAAGGGATAAAATGAGAATTAAATGCGCTATTTGGTAAATATGAAAATATGGGACATTTTTTGGACAATTTCAAACTTCAGCTGCGTTGTTTGATAAATTGTCATTTTTTTAATTAGTAATGCTCTAATTAAATCTTAGGAATGATCAATCCAATTTAATAGTTCTACAGACGTCTCTTTGATAGTTGAGCTTAAAGAAGTCAAAGTTCTACAAATCTCTATCAATCATATGAATATATCAAAGAAACGCTCAAAGTTTGACGATCCAACTCAGACTTTGCAATTGCATCACTTTTGACAGACTGTCCAATATCGAAGTCTTATTTTATCTGTCAGATAAATTTTTATACAGAGGATTATCCCTATAATTTTTTTTTAAATTTATCGTTGAATATTATTTTGGTAAAAATATTTTCCTGTGAAATGCTTTTTTTTTTACTTTTGCTTTTTCCAAAATTATCTCTTGTTTTCTCAATCATTAGTAATTTCAAATCAGTCGACTCCATTTCCTTACCATAAACCTTCTATAGGATAAAGTTACTTTCAAGAAAGAGGTAAACAAGGTCGCATCGATCGTGATCACTTTTGGAGTGCATTTGGTTCAAAGTTATAATATATAATTTTAGTAATGTGGTACCAAGATTATGGGGAATAAAATATTACTAAATAATGTTTGGTTCAATTCGAAGTAATGCAATCAAAACTTATTTGTTTGGAGGTAGGGATGTAAACGAACCAAGTCAAGTCAAGCTTTGTAGCGTTCAGACTTATTTGATAAGATAATCAAGCCGAGCCGAGTCAAGCCTAAAATTAACCAAGCTATTGAAAAACTTGTTCAAGCTTGGCTTGGTATTTTTTTTTGAACTTGAGCTTGACTTGAGCTTGAATTGAGCTTGACTTGTTTAATGGGTATTGAGCTTCTAATCAAGTTTGATTCAAGATTGAATGAAACTTGATTCAAGCTCGTTTAAATTTGACTTATTTAAACGTTATCAAGCTCTTAAGTCAAACTTGTTTGTTTATTTAAAATTTTACTAATTTAATCCTGGTTTATAAATTAATATAAACAAATTTAAAAATAATTTTTAAATGAGTATAATCATAAATCGATTTGTTAATGTTCATGAACATTATTCACGAATATTATTCACGAATATTATTCACAAACACTCTTCACGAACATTAATTGTTCACGAACACTGTTCACGAATACTGTTCGCGAACACTGTTCATGAACATTATTCCCGAACATTATTCCCGAACACTGTTCACGAACATTATTCCCGAACACTGTTCACGGACATTAACAAGTCGAACACATATGTATTCAAGCTTGTTTATTTAATTTATTAAGTTGTTCAAGCTTGTTTATTAATTGACTTTAATGCATATTAAACGAACGTAAACGAACTCTTACTAAGTCGAACACCAAGCTTGTTCATGAACACTTGGTTCATTTACAACCCTAATTAGAGGTTTTAAAGTATCACATAATTTAATAATTTATTATATTATCCATTCAATTATAAAATTTGGTTTACTCCGAAATATATTTTGTTATGATTGTGTCTATCGAGACAATCACCTTGTCGTCCGATGAGTTGGCAGCAAGCGACCACCAATAATTATGACAGTTGTGTCGACAATTGATGGTGGTGGTCGCGATCAACAATCGATGACGGTGGTTGGTGCTTGATGACGACGACAACGGTCGACATCGATGACAGTCGACGATCAACATTGGCACCGCCGACCGACAGTGGCGACAACCGATCGGTGATCGTCGGTGCGGCGCGGTGGCCGATCGATCGACGATAACGGCGGCCCGGTTGGATCGGCCGATGCGATGGCGGCCGATCGTGATCGACGGCCGACGGCGGTGGTCGGCCGGTGATCGGTGACGGCGCGATGGCGCAGAGATCCAATTGTGGTAGGGTTTCACGGTTGAGGATCGGATGATGGATGTGAGGGGATTGAATGATGGAGGCGAGTCGTGCACAGACGCACAGGAAAGAGTTACACAGTAACACAGGGATATATATATAGTCGTGTACAATGCGTCGTGAGCGGTATGATCCATCGTGATTGTATAGTAAATGGAAAATATATAGTGCTCCACTTGCGATTCGGTGGATGAGCAAACAATGATGTTTCATCTCGACGAGTGTGACAGATACTAACATCATTGGGCATAGTGGAAGAGAATAAGCATGGCAGATAGGAATGGATGCGCGAAGCATGCGATTGGATTTTCGAACGCTCGCTCCTAATTGTGCAAAGGTTGGAATCGTCAATTTAGCAGTCCTCCTCGTTTCGGTCTTTCAGGATTTGAGATGGAGTAAATTATGGAAGGGTTATGTCCACGGACGCAATTGGTAAGGCAATGGACGAGATAAGATTTTAGATCATCTCCAAAATCAATTTTTATTTATTATACAAGTTTATTTATTGACTTATCAATACGTTGCACCCGTGGAGCTGAAATGCTCACTCCTAAGTGTGTATAAAAGCATGCTCACAAGTCAAAGGGCAGAGAAAGGAGATTCGACCACTAAGACATTGCTATTCTTTTCATTGACACAGTTGGGCCATTCTAGATTTAACCAGAGACTTTGCTCATAAAATAAATCATTACACCTACGCTCCAACCAATTGAGAAAGAATCAATAGATTCTTTTTCAAGAGTGATTTATCTTTTTCAAACATAGCATATAATCTCTGTCGTCGAATTATATCACAGTAGAGAATCGAACTATATTATTTTATAAAAAATTTCTCTATTTTTATCGCTGCATCGTGCCTCTAGAAGTTCAGTGGATACTTATGAGAATATAAGGATGAAGATCAAAATTTAAGTCGAATAAACTCAAATGAAAGATTTGGATGAATACGGAACGTGGCAAGGCTAGGACTCAATCAATTTGTGCACGATGGGCTCGGGCATGATAGGGTTAGTCCAAGGAGAAGCTCGTCCCATGGGACTAGATGTTAAGCCGAGCTGTTGGACTCAGGAGACAACTCGGTGGATGAACAAACGATGGTATTTCATCTCGACGAGTGTGATAGATACCGACACCATTGGGCACAGTCGACGAGAATAAGCATGGCAGATAGGAATGGATGCGCGAAGCATGCGATTGGATTTTGGAACACTCACTCTTAATTGTACAAATGCTTGAATCGTCAATTTAGTGGTCCTTTTGTCTCGGTCTCTCAGGATTCGAAATTGAGTAAATTAAGAGAGGACTATACCTGTGAATGCGATTGGTAAGACGATGAGTGACTATTTGAATCCGAGATGAAATTTTAAATCACCTTCGAAATCGATCCTCATCTATTATAAAAGTTTATCTATTGACTTATTAACACGCTGCACCCGTAAAGATTGGAAGCCTGGAACACTCGCTCCTGAGTGTGTATAAAAGCTCACAAGGGCAAAGAAAAGAGATTGGACTACTAAGACATTACTATTCTTTTCCTTTGGCACAATTAAGTCATTCTAAATTTAACTAGAGACTTTGCTCGTGAAATAAATCATCGCACCTACCATCCAACCAATTGAGAGAGAATCAATAGATTCTTTTTCAAGAGTGATTCATCTTTCCCGAACATAGTATACGGCGATTTATCAAACAGCACACGTGAAGTTTAGAATTGTACAAACAGCATCTCATATTTTCATATTTATCAAATAGCACACTTAATTTTCTTTTTACCCCTCCCACCAAACAGATCTGCACCACAGTGGTGGTGCAATCTCAACCACTTATGTAGTCGAGAATTTAAATTCCACTACGGTGATATTGAATGTAACTTCGGCCGCGGTGGCGGTGCAATTTAGCACCATCATTGTGGTGCTAAGAATTCAAATTCTAGCACGACAATGGTGTTGGAATTGCAACTTCCAACATCACAATGGTATTGGAATTGTAAATTCCAGCACCACCACAGTAATGTTGCGATTATAAATTTCAGCACCACAATGATGGTGTTGGGATTGCAACACAACTGTGGTATTGGAATTTGAATTCTCAGCATCATATTTGTGATTTTTACTATGGTGTAGATCTATTTGGCGGGAGGGATATAAAAAAGAAATTTAATGTGCTATTTGATAAATATTTGTGCAAAAGGTTGGAACCGCCAACCTAGCGGCCCCTATCAGCCCGCTCCTGGGTCATCGTAAGGGAGGTAAATCACGGTGGATCTTTGACCCTTGAGACTAGTAATCAGCGCATGGAGGGACGGAACTTGCTTTTGCGAGGAATTGACCCGTTATCCATTTGTATAACTTTCTACATGCGCTAGCCACTAGCCCCTTTCCGGGGGGCCGCTATTTGATAAATATGAAAATATAGAAGGTTGTTTGAGCAATTTGATGTTTTATAAATTATCGTACAGTATATAACCTCTGTTGTATGCGCTCCTTTGTTTTTCCCTCTTCTTCTTCGTTACGAAATAACTTCGATGGAAAGAAAAAAAGAAGACGTTCAACCCATTGAAAAAAATTCTCTCGACAGACCTATCCATAAAAGCTTACTCAATTAGGTCACCTATTAAAACTTAATTCAGAATTCTATATCGGTGTTGGTAAGTTCTAATAAAAAATGATTATGTTCATTTTTAATATTTTTCATTGTCAATTTTTCGATAATACGATGATAAAAAAAAATAAATTATAGAGATTATATCATTTGACCTGTTGACTAAAAATGATAAAAAAAACTTTTGAGTCTAGATAAGAATTTTAGATTTCATATCAAAAATTAATTTTGATCCATTCTAATAATATATGTGTTGTTCTGACTGACTAATGAACCGTCCCGAAGAAACTCGAGCACCGGTAGATGAACCTTTGAATGTATAAAATGAAGCGAGAGCAAAATTATACTAAAATGTAATTGCAGTCTCTTTCATATAGAGCCTCGGGCCCAAACTTTTTTTAATATTTTATAGGGTCTATTTTTTTGAAATTTATAGTGAAAATGGAGCACAAGTTTTCACTTTGGTCAATGATTCTAAGATCAATTTTGAAAATCAAGATATATATATATAGAGAGAGAGAAATTTTCTCCTGCGCGACGTATTCCTATGTGCCCATCCACTCCCCGTCGATCCGTGCCACTGTCGCCGCGCTGTCCGATCACCGTCGGTCGTCGGACTGGACGCGATCGACGCGCAACTCGTCGGCGGTCCGACGGGGCTCGGCTTCCGATCGGTTAGTGTCGGAATTCGACGCTAACAGTCGGAAATTCACCGCGTCACGCGGCCGGCGCGCGCCGCCATCGCTGTCGGCCCGCGATCGGTCGGATTCGATCGAATTGCGATCGTCCGAGGTCGAGGATCGATTTGATCGCGTCGCGGATCGGATTCCACCGACGGGCCAAAGTCGTATCGACTTATCCGCCAGCGATTCCCGGTCGAATCGCCCGATCGCGTCTTGGAATTCCGGGTGCTAACAGTTGAAGTCGAGCCCGTCGGACCCGCTGATCCTCTCTGTATATATTGAAATTAATTTGCTTATCCAAATCCGTGCAAATTAAGATTATTGTCGTCAGCGATTAGTCTGCCAAATCTTAATTTTATAATAATTTATATATATAGAGAGAGAAATTTTCTCCTGCGCGACGCATTCCTATGTGCCCGTCCACTCCCCGTCGATCCGTGCCACTGCCGCCGCGCTGTCCAATCACCGCCGATCGCCGGACCGGACGCGATCGATGCGTAACTCGTCGGCGGTCCGGCGGGGCTCGGCTTCCGATCGGTTAGTGTCGGAATTCGACGCTAACAGTCGGAAATTCACCGCGTCACGCGGCCGGCAGTGGCGCGGCCACTGTCGGCCGCGATCGGGTCGGATTCCGATCGAATTGCGATCGTCCGATTCTAGCGATCAATTTCGGTCGCGTGCGGGCTGGATTCCAGCCCCGAACGGGCCAAAGTCGACTGTCGACTTATCCAGCGACAGATTCCGACTGCAATTCGGCCAGAATCCGGCCCAATCGCGCACTGAATTCCAGGCGCTAACAGGTTGGAAGTCGAGCCCCGTCGGACCGCCGGCGAGTTGCACGTTGATCGCGCCGGTCGCGGCCGACGGCGGATCGGACGGAACGACAATGGCACGGGTCGATCAGGAGCAGACGCATAGGAATACGTCGCGTAGGAGCAAATTTCTCTCTGTATATATTGAAATTAATTTGCTTATCCAAATCCGTGCAAATTAAGATTATTGTCGTCAGCGATTAGTCTGCCAAATCTTAATTTTATAATAATTTATATATATAGAGAGAGAAATTTTCTCCTGCGCGACGCATTCCTATGTGCCCGTCCACTCCCCGTCGATCCGTGCCACTGCCGCCGCGCTGTCCAATCACCGTCGATCGCCGGACCGGACGCGATCGATGCGTAACTCGTCGGCGGTCCGGCGGGGCTCGGCTTCCGATCGGTTAGTGTCGGAATTCGGCACTAACAGTCGGAAATTCATCGCGTCCGCGCCGGATGGCGCGCCACTGCCGACCGCGATCGGGTCAGATTCCGGTCGAATTGCGATCGTCCGATTCTAGCGATCAATTTCGGCCGCGGCGTCGGATTCCGGATTCGGCCGAACGAGCGAAAGTCGATTGTCGACTTATCGGCAGATTCCGATCGCGATCGGCATCCGCCAATCGCGACCAATTCCGTGCGCTAACAGTTGAAGTCGAGCCCGTCGGATCCGGCCAGTTGCGTTGATCGCGCCCGGTCGCGGTAGGTTCTCTCTGTATATATTGAAATTAATTTGCTTATCCAAATCCGTGCAAATTAAGATTATTGTCGTCAGCGATTAGTCTGCCAAATCTTAATTTTATAATAATTTATATATATAGAGAGAGAAATTTTCTCCTGCGCGACGCATTCCTATGTGCCCGTCCACTCCCCGTCGATCCGCGTACACCTTGCCGCTGCGTTCAATCACCGCCGATCGCGGACGCGATCGATGCGTAACTCGTCGGCGGTCCGGCGGGGCTCGGCTTCCGATCGGTTAGTGTCGGAATTCGGCACTAACAGTCGGAAATTCATCGCGTCACGCGGCCGGCAGTGGCCGCGCCACTGCCGACCGCGATCGGGTCAGATTCCGGTCGAATTGCGATCGTCCGATTCTAGCGATCAATTTCGGTCGCGTGCGGGCTGGATTCCAGCCCCGAACGGGCCAAAGTCGACTGTCGACTTATCCAGCGACAGATTCCGATCGCATTGGCCGATCCGCCAATCGCGCATCAATTCCGTGCGCTAACAGTTGGAAGTCGAGCCCCGATCCGGGCCGCCGGCGAGTTGCGTTGATCGCGCCCGGTCCGACGGTAAGACGGTGATCTGACGGACGACAATGGCGCGGGTCGATCGTGGAGCGTTCTCTCTGTATATATTGAAATTAATTTGCTTATCCAAATCCGTGCAAATTAAGATTATTGTCGTCAGCGATTAGTCTGCCAAATCTTAATTTTATAATAATTTATATATATAGAGAGAGAAATTTTCTCCTGTGCGACGCATTCCTATGTGCCCGTCCACTCCCCGTCGATCCGTGCCGCCGCGCTGTCCAATCACCGCCGGTCGCCGGACCGGACGCGATCGATGCGTAACTCGTCGGCGGTCCGGCGGGGCTCGGCTTCCGATCGGTTAGTGTCGGAATTCGGCACTAACAGTCGGAAATTCATCGCGTCACGCGGCCGGCAGTGGCCGCGCCACTGCCGACCGCGATCGGGTCAGATTCCGGTCGAATTGCGATCGTCCGATTCTAGCGATCAATTTCGGTCGCGTGCGGGGGATTCCGGCCCGAGCAGAAAGTCGATCGTCGACTTATCCGGTAATGGTCCATTCGACCGCACCGCCGAATCCACCCAATCGCGCACTGAATTCCAGGCGCTAACAGGTTGGAAGTCGAGCCCCGTCGGACCGCCGGCGAGTTGCACGTTGATCGCGCCCGGTCCGACGGCCGACGGTGATCGGACGGTGTAACGACAATGGCACGGGGTCGATCGTGGAGCAGACGGACGCATAGGAATACGTCGCGTAGGAGCAAATTTCTCTCTGTATATATTGAAATTAATTTGCTTATCCAAATCCGTGCAAATTAAGATTATTGTCGTCAGCGATTAGTCTGCCAAATCTTAATTTTATAATAATTTATATATAGAGAGAGAGAAATTTTCTCCTGCGCGACGCATTCCTATGTGCCCGTCCACTCCCCGTCGATCCGTGCCACTGCCGCCGCGCTGTCCAATCACCGCCGATCGCCGGACCGGACGCGATCGATGCGTAACTCGTCGGCGGTCCGGCGGGGCTCGGCTTCCGATCGGTTAGTGTCGGAATTCGGCACTAACAGTCGGAAATTCATCGCGTCACGCGGCCGGCAGTGGCCGCGCCACTGCCGACCGCGATCGGGTCAGATTCCGGTCGAATTGCGATCGTCCGATTCTAGCGATCAATTTCGGTCGCGTCGCGGCTGGATTCGGCCCGAGCGACCCAAAGTCATTGTCGACTTATCCGGCAGATTCGCGGTCGGCGATCCGGCCCAATCGCGCACTGAATTCCAGGCGCTAACAGGTTGGAAGTCGAGCCCCGTCGGACCGCCGGCGAGTTGCACGTTGATCGCGCCCGGTCCGACGGCCGACGGTGATCGGACGGTGTAACGACAATGGCACGGGGTCGATCGTGGAGCAGACGGACGCATAGGAATACGTCGCGTAGGAGCAAATTTCTCTCTGTATATATTGAAATTAATTTGCTTATCCAAATCCGTGCAAATTAAGATTATTTGTAAATCGTGATTAGTCTCCAAATCTTAATTTTATAATAATTTATATATATAGAGAAATTTTCTCCGCGGACGCATTCCTATGTGCCGCACTCCACTTCGTCCGATGCCGCTTCTACTTGCGTCAATCACCGCGATCACGGACCGACGCGATCGATGCGTAACTCGTCGGCGGTCCGGCGGGGCTCGGCTTCCGATCGGTTAGTGTCGGAATTCGGCACTAACAGTCGGAAATTCATCGCGTCACGCGGCCGGCAGTGGTCGCGCCACTGCCGGCCGCGATCGGGTCAGATTCCAGTCGAATTGCGATCGTCCGATTCTAGCGATCAATTTCGCGTCGGTCGGATTCCACGAACGGGCAAAGTCGATCGTCGACTTATCCAATCGGACATTTCGATCGCACCGCCGATCCGGCCAATCGCGCACTGAATTCCAGGCGCTAACAGGTTGGAAGTCGAGCCCCGTCGGACCGCCGGCGAGTTGCGCGTCGATCGTGCCCGGTCCGACGGCCGACGGTGATCGGACGGTGCAACGACAATGGTACGGGGTCAATCGTGGAGCAGACGGACGCGTAGGAATACGTCGCGTAGGAGCAAATTTCTCTCTATATATATTGAAATTAATTTGCTTATCTAAATCCGTGCAAATTAAGATTATTGCCGTCAGCGATTAGTCTGCCAAATCTTAATTTTATAATAATTTTGGAATCTGTCCATTTCTCAGGGTAAAAGGTGTTCTAATATTGTTCATCCCAACTAGATAAAAATAAATAAATCATAAAGAATTAATACGATGAGAATAAATATTCTAAAAATTTTTGTAACTTTTGAAAATTGACTTTTAATTTTTGAAACAATTTTATTATTCGATCGGTAAAATGATATATATATATATATATATATATATATATATATACACACCCAAAGTTACATTTAAAATAGTGAACGAAACTAATAGATTTTGTGATCGAAATGGATGGAGGAGATTTAGGATAATATTTGATATAAGAAATAACCTTAAATAAACTAGTTGTCAAAGTTTAATGAAAAAAAAAAACATTCTGTACGTATACAAATTTCACCAATTATTCATCACAAATATTTATCCCAATTCAAAAATACTCTTAATATAAATATTTTATTTTTTTATTTTTATTACAATTTGATGGGACGACCCCATGCACGTAACCTCATTCTCCATTAAAAAAATATTTCGATATATATTCGACGGTATAATGATAAATCAGAAAGTTATTTTACGGATGAATACAATTTAATCATCTATTGAAAATTAACGGTCTTAAATCAAGTGATCTCGGTCGAGAGTTTACCGTTGTAGATAAAATACGATTTCGATCTTTAATGATTTTATCAAAATGACGCGACAACAGAAGTCAAATTTCACTGTCGAACTATAGACATTTTTTGAATTTATTTTAGTGATCGAAAAAAAAATTATGCGAAACTGAACTGATCACTCTCAGAATTAGTCAGGTTGAAAATTTAGAAATTTAATGTGAATAATAATAATAATAACAATAATAAAATACATTTTGATATATTTAAATTTGTTTTAAAAAATAATTTCATACAAATTTATGAAATAATAAATCTAATAAATTGCTGAACAAAAGGTGAAATACTCTACAACACCACCAATAATTGAATATTTAACTAATTTTTTTTTATAATTTTAGCTGCAATGAAAAAAATTAAATCTTTAATTATGGGGTTTTGGTGGATCATTGATACATAATAATTATGCGTACTTTTTTTTTTTGTGAGATCTATCATTTCTTTAATCGATATTATGAATTCTTTGTCCCGACGAAGATAGCATAGTGATTAAGGTATGATGGTATTTACAGAAATGACATAAATTGATTTTGGAGGAGATTAAAATTCTTTCTTAAATTCAGATGATTCTCACTTATTTTGACTAACACGTCAAAATTCATAAGATTTTCCATAATTTATCTCCCTTATAAAGGTCATGAGACAAATCGATGAATGTCGTTAAATTGACGATTTAAATTTTTACAGACACTAAGAATTCTTTTTTTCCTTCAAAATTTAATTCTAAAAATTGTATGTATTTCAAATTTTCAAATCGAGCGCCAAGGACTATATATATAAAAAGGGTGCCAGTGATTCCAAAGAACTTTTTCGAAGCTTTAATTAATTTTTTTTATTAGTATCATATATTCGAATCTTCGACTTGATTATTTTTTAGAGATGATTGATTCTACCCCACGAATCAATCGAGACACCCTTTCAATAGTTAGGCCGGAAGAGATTGAAGCCCTATCGATTGTCATCAATTATCTGAATAAATCAGAGAAGTGCTCGTAGTTTGACACTTCAATTCGGACTTCACAATCGTGTCATCCCTAGAAGATTGTTCAACGTCAAAGTCATACTCCATCCGTCGGACAAATTCCTTCGCAGATTTTTTCAAAATTCGTCGTCGAATATTGTCTCAGTAGAAGATTGAACTGTATTCTCTTATGAGATACTTCTCCGCTTTACCGTTGCATCGTGGCGTATATGGAAGTGCTCATAGTTTGATAGTTCAATCTGGACTCCACATTCGCATCATTTCTAGAAGATTGTCAAACGTCAAAATCATACTTTATCCGTCGGACAAACTCCTACGCATGCACAGAGGGTCGTCCCTATGAATTTTTTCGAAATTTGTCATCGAACATTGTCTTAGTAGAAGATTGAACTATATTCTCCTGTAAAATACTTCTCCATTTTACCACCGCACCGTACCCTTTAAAGAACTTTCGATATTTGCAAACACGTTAAACCTCGACAAAGAGGTTAACCCCTGAATGTTATTCAAGTCGCAGTCGTGTATCGGTCATGATCTCATAAATCATATAAGCAGTGGCGTATATGGATGCAACTATCTCTTGAAATTTAAAATAATAATATATAATATATAATATATATGTATTATTTTTTTTAACTATTAATCATTTTATTTTGGGACTATTTAAGCATGACTGTGGATCAGTCGTTTGACTTTGATCCACACGTCGTCCTCCTCGTGGTTTTCTCGTTGCACATCGTTCTCCTCGTGCACACTATAGCTCATTTCTAAATTCATCGGAATTGCTTGCACCATCCTCTCACAGCGATCAAGCGTCTATGCCTCTCTCGTTGCGATCAAGCGTCTATGCCCCTCTCGTTGCGATCTCAGTCGATCACGATGGCGATCAACCACGATCATGACTGCAATGGGACGTGGCCACATCGTGGTCGGATTGTGGCTACATTGTGATCGGAATCCAGCCATGTCATCCCATTGTGGTCGCGATTCAGTCGCATGTTGATCGGGATCCAATCGCGATCGTGTGCCAACCGAGATCCACCCGTGGCAGGGTGATGTCGAGCGGCGATGGCAAGCTAAGGGCATGCACTATGTATTTCTCATTCATGGTCGAGAATCAGATGATGGATGCGAGGGGATTGAATGATCGAGATGAGTCATGCACAAGCACACAGGAAGGAGTTACGCACGGATATCAGTCTATATATATATGTTGTAAGCTGTATGATCCATCGTGATTGAATTGCACAGTAAATGAAAAATGCATAGTGCTCCACTTATTGCGACTCTTCTTCCCCGGTGACCACCATAGCCAACCCCTTGAAACTCGTCGGGATCGTCGTTGTCGTCTAACCGATTGACAAATTGGACTGTGATCGGATTTCAACCTCAATCTAGCCGAAATCCGACCACAGTTTGATCGGAATCCAACAGAACAGTTGCAACAACAGTGATGAAGAACACTGTGCATTTTCCATTACTGTGTGTCGTGGACGGGTGCGTAGGAAATAGATGCTCGAGATATAATTTTCGATATATATAAAAGAATGTTATCCTACTCATTCGTGAGTCTCTCTATTATCCATTGTTTGATCTCCTAAGGTTAAAAAATTAGATTATAATATTCATCCGATCGGATGATGGATAATGGAGGTGCTCACGCATAAATTGTGTGAAAATATATAGAGAGAGATATAGATGATATGGTAGGCATTGATCAATGTGTAACTCGTGTGCGGCGCCATCTCAATTGTCCATCTGACAAAAATACATAGTAAATGAAAAATTATCGATAGTCTGATCGTTACCTCTAAAAATCGATCTCTTGCCCTTTCAAACTTTAACATGGCTACATTAGCTATCTGAATTTGTCATGGAAGCTTTAATTTGTAAAACTTAGAGGTTGTGAAACAAATGGATCCAATTTTTGTGTTTGTGGATATATGAAATCCAAAGAAAAAAAATAACTTTGTGTCGATTAGTTAAATGATTTGCAATTTATATTTATTTAAGTTCGAACGATCAAGATTAAACTATTGTTTCTTCTCGATGATTATAATCGAAATACGCATATACACGAAAAGATTATATAAAAAAAAAAATGATGTAAATGAAGAGGATGACAATCGAATCACCTTCTATATGAAATATGGGCGTCAATTTACCTCTTTCAATGTCATTTTTCTTCCTTCTTTTTGTTAAAGGGAATCAGAGAAGTGGAAGAAGATCTATCTCATGGATCTCAACCGGCATAGAATTTTATCATAAAATCTACAACGAGTATACCAAAATGAAACAAAACGACTGGAAGCATAATAAATCAATAAATATACATTTGAATCCAGAGTCGCTCTTAGCTTCATTGTAATTGGAGGAATCTGAAGATCATATACGAAACAATCATAAAAAGTGCGAGGGAGATCATTCCAAACTATATATATATATATATATATATATATAGGAATTTCTTCTACTGCGCGATCGAACCATCCCACCTCCATTACGCCCGTCGCAGCGCGATCGCTTCGTTGATGACCGGTTCCGGTGGTTAGCGCCGAATCGAAAAAATCGAGTTGGCGATGGCTCGACCCTTCTGGCGATCGGGTCCGGCGAATTTGATCGCGATCCGGCGCCGAACAGACCGGCGGCCGGTAAGCCGTCCGTCCGGCATAATCAGCGGCCGCCATTCGGCCCGCGGCAAATCGCGCCGAATCGGCGGCGATTTGGCGCGTCTGAGCAGTCTGGCCGGAATCCGGCCGCCGGGCCGGTTTGGCGTCGGTGTTAATCCGTCCGGCCGCGGTTCCGGCCATGCGATCGAAATCCGCCGCCCGACAGCAGCAGCGGTCGGCCGCGCCGGCCGAATAAGCGGCGCGTCTGGCCGGTTGGCGAGTGCGGTCGAATCCGGCCCGATCGTGGCCGCGATGCCAGCGCCCGCTGCCAAACCACGTGACCGATCATTCCGTCGGTTGCGCGCGGATTCGGCGCCGGCCGAAAATCGATCGTCACCGCCGGCGAGTCGGCGTCGGTGCGCCCGATCCGATGGCCGTGGGGATCGAGAGCGGCGCGGCGATGGCGATAGCTCGGTAGCGTCATAAGCGAAGCGTGACGATTGATCAGCGTAGCGAAGATCTCTCTCTATATATATATATATATATATATTCCACATCAATAACACAAATCTACTATTAAAACAAAATTAGATCACTTTGTCCACAATAATAAAATCTATGTATTAAATGATTAAACATATTTGCACATCTAATGGAGATTAAATCCAACACTATCGTTCATCGATCCCTCACTTCGAGTTCATCCTTCGACTTATATGGCTGACCCCGCACGACATGACAAATAGTTATTTCGTGAACTAGTTAACTCGTAAATCCTAGCCATGTAAGGGACTTCAATCTCACAAGGTCCCCCTCCCCATCGGCCCAAATAATCCTCGCTGTAAAGGCACATTTCAATTAAATGATCGGACCACATCAAACCTTAAACACTCCTCACCCAGAGTAAAGTTTATTTTTACTTCCCTAACAGGGGCAAGATAATTGTTGTCGACGGGGATGATGAGGTGTCCTGGTGGCGAAGGCGATAAGAGCCGACAACTCGGATGAATGAGATTGACGCGGAGGGAGATGTGTGTGATCGCCTCGGCGGCAGGCCGAGCCGAATGGGGCGAGTCGCACCGGATCGAGAGGCATACAAGACAACAAATGGTTAAGGGCGTAGAGATGGATCTCGGTCAGGCCCTTTCGACACTCAAGGTAGAGATTAGTAGGAAAATGGGGAAGAGAATAGACAAGAGAAGTAGAGAATATGCGAACCTCTTTTCTCCTCCTCTGGAGAGGCTATATATAGAAGAGAAATCTTCCTGCCAAATGATACTGTCGGTGAGGGCGGTATGACTTCATGAGATGCGTACGCCTGCTCTAAAAAGTAATGGGGGCATCACCCTCATAAATGTTGCAGGCACGTGGGCCACAATTAATACACAACGTGTGGTTGGATAGGAGACAACTCCTCATTAATGCGATAAATATTCTTCTGAAATTCAGTATGGACATCTATTTCTTGGTCGAAAAGAGATGCTGACAAGAACTGTCTGGTGGGCCCTTGAGTAGGACATATCCGTCACGTCCTCTAATTAAATAAGATGAATCATGTGTTAAGAAGTCATACGTCTGATATAATGTGTGCCTAGAATAAGCTACGGCCGAGTCGAGATGCGGGACACCTGGAGTAAGAGATGACCGAGCCGAGACACAGGGCATCTGACTTAACAGATAACCGAGCCGAGATGCTAGACGTCTGACATAACAGATAACGTAGTACAGATAGTTATGTGCCTAATCATAAATTAGTTTTCCCCAATATCGATAATAGTCACAACACAGAAACATGTCGAGCTGCCCGAAGGCGATGACGCACAAAATAGAGAGACAATCATGGAGGCTCAAGGCTCACAGTTTTGGACCAAAAACTCCTGATGAGGCCTCTGTTAAAAGTGTGGCAATCAATTGTGCAGTGAAATGGCATGGAATGGTCCACTTCTTAAAGAGATCATCAAAAGCATGGATATGATCACAATGGACCACACAATGTTGAGAATTATTAGTCGATTAATAAGGAAATTTATTCGATTAGAGATAAAAGGAGTTTGGCCTTGCAACTTTCTCTCGAGAGCTAGAGAATGACAACGACAAAGTCATCGTTCTCGAGTTGATTGTTTAGTTCGTTTTGAGAAATCAACATGCATTTGCGGTCCATCAATCTTTCGATGTCGATTGAAAGCAACTATCGTGTTAACTCAATTATGTAGGGTTGCTTTGTCTATATATGTGTGTACCTTATCTCGATAGCGAACCATGGCAAGCGCATGCACTCGATCATAAGTGATTCGGTGTGAGTACTATTGTTTAATTGTACGAGTCGAGATCTAATGTAACACTCGATTGCTTTATGATCCATATGTTTGGGATCGATATTAATGATGATTCGTGAATAATATAAAACCAATAACACTAGATCGATCTCGATCTCATGATTGCCCGTAGGGATGGGATGAGGTTTCCTCCGACCTCGTGTTGTTCCCTCCCCCCTTATCCCTTGGTAAGGGCTCCCGTAATGCGAGAGAGATCGAGAGAGAATGGAAGAGGGTAGTGGAGGTGGGACGCAACGAAAATTATTAATTTGTTGGTCCCCTACCTTTCTTTCAAACCCTAATCTTTCGTTATATTATTATTTTTTTCTCCTTCCTCTCATCGTGTTGAAAGGGGCACCACTCGAAGGGACAAATTTTACGAAGAAATTATTAGATCTATAATTCGAAAGCTTTTGGTTCGCTCGTAAGAGAAAAAGGTTCCAAATTTATAGTTTTGTACAATATGCTCCCTCTTAGATCTCGATGAACTTTATGCGTATAAAAAGAACTTAGAAGTTAGGATTCGGAAAATAAAAGGGGATACAATGTTACGTTATGCTATCGATGTTTACTTGATCTTATTTTAATTCACATTCTTCAATATTATACAAAATTATATTAGAATTTTGAATGACAAATACAATCGATTTGTATAAATTTACATTAAAAACAAAAGATGCATACTTTGTATGTCAACCGCGATAAGAGATAGTTCGAGCATAATTACTAGACTTGTTTAATTTATCAATTTTCTAATATAATGGATATTGATGCTGCATAAGTTTAATTTAATGGGGGATTTTATCTTTAAAAAATAAAATAAAATCAATGAAAATTAATATTTCCTTATAATAAATAATTCTGATCATGGCCATGCATTAAATTCGCATGATCAGCACCAAAACCAAGCATGTTCCTGCCTTAATTCATCGATTTTCTCTGTTTTACTTTTTTTTTTCACATAAATATTATGCATGAATAAAACTAATTAAATTTTTAATGTGTTTGGTACAGTAAAGTAATCAAGTTTGTAATATACATTATTATATTTGATTAGCGATCGATGTATAATTTTTAATAACATATAATTTTTTTATATGATATCCATTATTTATTATAAAAAATATAATTCATATTATTATAAAATGATAAAAATATCTTTATGATTTCATCTAAATATAATCAAAATCTTAGTGAATTTTCGATGACAGTCATCATCATCGTCAGTACTCGGTTGCTCATCGTCGGCCTCCGATAGCCACAGTCGTTGGCCTTTGATGGACAACAATCGACGATCGCCTACCAATGGCTATCGGTCATCAACCGATGACCGATCTGCTATCGACGGTCGACGGTCGACTGACAGTCTACCGACGGTCGATCAACGATCCCCAAGTATTGGTCGTCGATCTATCCCCAACTATCGATCAGTCGATCGTCAACTAACGATCGACTGTCAGCCAATTGCCTGTCGATCATCGATCATCGGTCGGTGGGTGGTCGTCGATCACCGATCATCGATTGGTTGGTTGATCGCCATCGATTGTCGCCGATGGTCGACGGCGGCGACAATCGAGAAGCAAAGAGAAAAATAAAAGAAGAATATATTTGTCATGATAAATATTAACTTCATAATGTATTCGGATCACATAACATATTTCCTTTGTAATTTAGATTACGAATATTTCCTCCGCTTTTATAATATGATTATATTATATTACATTTTTAAAATTGTACTAAATAAAATAATCTATCTTGTAATGTACATTGATTATTCCTCACCAAATGGTTGTCCCCACGGGAATGACATGGTGGCTAAAACACAACGGTACTTGTAGAAATAACATGAATCGATTCTGGAGGAGATTTAAAGTCTTTTTCTGAATTCAGATCATCTCATGTATTTTGTCCACTACGTCAAATCTCATAGAGTCATCTATGATTTATCTCTTTCATAATGACCATGGAACAAATCGATAAGAATTGTTAGATTGACGATTTCAATCTTTTACACAAATGATATAAATGGCCTCGAATGACTTTTTTTTATAGACCAGATACTTTTTTCTATTCTGGGACAGCCTCAAAATCTGGGTTGGAAAATTGAAATTTTTTCCCTTAAAAAATATCAATAAATTCCCAAAATATATTAAAGAAAAAATATTTCAGAAAGAATTGTGCAATACTCTGTTTGAAGCAAATAAAAAGACAATAAATAAATAAATAAAGTATTTTTTATTAAAATCGTTAAAACAGTACTTTTTTCATTTCATTTATTATTAAAACGATGCTCTTTTTCTATTTTTATTTTCGAAATTATTTTTATTTTTAATGTTATCTTAATAATCATGATCACTAGTTGTTGTAATATGAATATTTCAATTTTAATCATAATTAATATTGTATTGTAGTAGTTACAGTAGTTTATAGTTACTATAATATAGACATTTCATCTCCTATCAACGTTATATTAAAGTGTTGGTACTCTGGATGTTTAGCAGAGGCAGTTCTGAAATAGTGAAAATTTTAATAGGTTTTAAGAAATAATAAAAATGAACTCTTTTAATGATGAAAATTTATACTTTTTTAAAATTTATGTTCTTTTTATAAAAGATTAAATTTTGGATCCTAGGTGAGGGCCCAGCAATCCTCCCCTAGAGTCGACTCTGATGCTTAGAGAGAAATTATTGTAATGTATTGTCAACTTAATTTAATTTAGGTATCGTTATGACTTTGATGTGGGTGTCTAAATACATTGTGACTTGCAAAATCACACAAGTATCAGATAGCTTGAGGTCCATTGGAGTACGGAAAAAAATGATGTAAAACATTCGAGGGACTGAAAAAGATGAGAAGTATCGAAGATGATGAGACCGTGGAGAAGATGCAAGCAAGCAATTAGAGAGAGCACGGGGAAGGAGCCAACGGTTCGGTGCATTCGAGTTACAAGAAACTTGGCGGAAGAGCACTTTAGTAGAGCCAAAAGAACGCATGGGGAGTGAGTCAAAAAGGACTTGATACATCTGAGAGATGAGAAGTCAAAAATCGAGTCTACGTACAAGGTAAGATGGTGAGTCGAGTTGAATGATTTGTACTCGAGATGATGGTAGAAATTCAATTTAGACAGACTCGATCGTAATCAACTCGAAGCAGAGTCTCAAGCGAGCAACTAGATGTAATCCAAACATCCTATATATGCACAATAGTTTCATCTATTGAACAAGTTTGCGATTCGAGCGATTTGAATGGTCCAATAGATTGAAAGTGCATTAGGGCGATCGAAAGCACACATAGTACAAACCAAAACAAATTGATCGAGATATGAAGTGATCGAGTCTCCGTGCAATTGGAGATGGTCTCGACGACTCGATAGGTGCCATGTAAGCCAATTCAGATGATGACATACTTGTTCGCGGATAAATTCGAAAGCTGAGATAACAAGGATCTAGGTGCTCAGAAGACTTTCAAGCAACCAAATAGGTGTCATGTAGTACAACGAGTAAATTGAGGTCTTTCTTTCTATATAGTATTAAACTATTGAATAAGAAGTTTCTTATTTCTTCCGTAATAAAAGTCAATTACACTCGCTCTCATTGTGTCCTCAATGGCAGTTTCTTAGTGATGGTGAAAAGAAGTATATCATAGGAGGGAAGAAGACTATACCTTTTGATCCGTTGGTCAGAACACTGAAGGATTTATAAGTCAGGATAAGGATTTTAGATCTCACATCGAAAATCGACTCTTGTTCATCTATAGTAGTATCTGCACTGCTCTATCTGACGGAGGACAATTTTTTTACTTCTTATACTCTATCGAAGGGGAGAAAATTAATAAATATATGAATTTGTCCATAAACTTTGGACAATCACGAGGGATTGCAAACCATGTAAATATATTGTCTCATTTTTTTTTATTGTATGTATTTTATAATTAATGTATGTCTTTGCTAAGCGATTACCAAGAGAAAAAGATTATACAATCTTAAAATATCTGTCTTGCACCAATAATAATAACATTTTAACTCTGATTAATACTAATAATACTATATTGTTGCAGCTGCAATTTATAATCATGAAATATTGGTCAATCTTATTCTTATACTATAGCAATTTATTTTATCAAATTTAATCACCATTATATTGTAACAGTTATGAGATCGTAATTGCTATAAGAGTTTCATCCTCACTCTCTTGAGGGGGCGCCTATATGGCACAATCAATGTGAATCGGCAAGTGAACATCCCCTTAAAAAGTGATTCGTTCATGTTCAATATTTTTGTCAGTCGATTTTATAGTCAACATGAAAGAGATAAATAATCATGAAGAGTATTTTTATCCAACTCAAGATTAACATAGTAGGAGGATAAACATTCCGAAAGACTTATAACCTCCGAGGATTGATCTTTACTTATTGATACAATTTTACTACTGTGCTAATTACAAAGTCCTTCGTGGAGACTATCACCCTTTCACTCACGCACGCACGGGCGATACAATTATATTTATCTTTTTTTTTCCCTTAATGGTTAAGTTTTTGTTGGCTTTATTGTAGGTTTTGCATTCACTTTTATAAATTAAGATCTCAATTAATAAGTACAAAAGAAAAATATTGTTGATAGTTTAAGGTCTCGATTTCTTCGAAAATTAATCTCTGTCAATTACAGACAAACTCCTTTACACTTACCAATAGGATTAACTCTGAAAACTTAGAATCGTCACATTAGAGATCCCTTTTACGATTGTCCTATGTTTGAAAGAGAGATCGATAATTTACCAAACATCACTCCTGAAGTTTGGAAATGTCCAAAAAGTGTCTCATACTTTCATATTTACCAAATAACACACTTAATTTTCTTTTTATCCTTCAAAAATAATACACTTAATTTGTCTTTGGGAATTGAATCGATCTCTTGTGGTCTTTGAGATTTGAATTTCTCGGTGATAACACGTGGTGTTGAAATTTAATTCGATATCATTTGTGGTCTTTGGAATTGCAAATTCAATGCATTATGGTCTTTGAGATTTGAATTTCGACATCAGCGGTGATGGTGCGGTCAAGTGGCGTTCGAAAATTAAATGTGTTATTTTTGAAGATAAAAAATTAAAATTGTGTTATTAATAAATATAATCTGAGATATTTTTGGACATTTCCAAACTTTAGAAGCATTATTTGATAAATCACCGAAGAGAGATAAATAAAAAAATATTTGTATAGATATACAATTCCAGTTTTCTTATTTTATCATTCCATAATTAAAGATCAAATCATGAATATTTGAGAATCGATATTCTATAATTATTGCATGGTCACTGGGGCAATCTATTACTATTAAATTCCTATACATCTAACATTTGTTTTCCTTTCATTTATTAAAAAAAAGTAATTAATTATTTTATTTTCTTTCATTAACTTTTTCACTGTGCCACTGAATCTCACACTTTGTCAATGAATAGCTTCTCTAACTAAATTTCAAAAGTGCTAATTTAATTTTAACTTTAACTAAATTAAGATTAACTATTCGATTAAGATATATAGATCACTCAAATGAAAGGAGTAGTACAAGAGTACAAAAGGCGAGAATGGGCATGTCATTATTTTAATTATTATTGTTGTTGTTGTCATTGTAAACATGATTGTTAGTTTCTTTGTAGTTTTCGAGTTAATAGTTTAGAATTAAGAAAATACAGGGTTGGCACTGTTAAGTTGACCATATAATTTTCATAAATCTAATGGTTATTTTCATAGAAAAATATAAGCAACGAGATTGATGGAGACTAGAGTTGTAAACGAATCGAGCCAAGTCAAATTTTATAGTGTTTAGACTTTTTTTAATAAGATAATCAGCTAAGTCGAGTCAAACCTAAAATTAATCAAGCTATTGAAAAATCGATTCGAGTTTGACTTGTTTTTTTAGATTGAACTTAACTTGAGCTTTAATTGAACTTGACTTGTTTTATGGGTATCGAACTTCTAATCAAGCTTATTTAAATTTGACTTATTTAAACGTTATCAAGCTCGTCAAACTTGTTTGTTTATTTAAAATTTTACTATTTTAATAATAATTTATAAATGAATATAAATAAGTTCAAAAATAATTTTTAAATGAGTCTAATCATAAATCAGCTTGTTAATGTTCGCGAATATTATTAATGAATATTAACAAGTCGAACACATGCATTGTGTCCAAGCTTATTTATTTAATTTATCAAACTGTTCAAGTTTATTTATTAATTAACTTTGATGCATATTGAACGATCCTGATTAGCATACAGCTAAATCACGACCACAATGGGACAACGTGGCTGGATTCCAATCACAACGCGACCGCAATCCGAGCACGATGTGGCCACATCCCATTGCAGTCGTGATCGCGGTCAATCGTCATCGTGATCGACTGAGATCGCGACGAGAGAGGCATAGACGCTTGATTGCAGCGCGAGAGGCATAGATGCTTGATCGCGGTGAGAGGATGGTGCGGCAAGTGATCCCGATGAATTTAGGAATGAGCTATAGTGTGCACAAGGAGAACGACGTGCAACGAGGAGGCCACAAGAAGGACGACGTGTGGATACTGATCGACAGTCATGCTTAAATAGTCCTAAAATAAAATGATTAATAGTTTAAAAAGAATAATACATATATATTATTATTATTATTATTTTAAATGAGTATAATCATAAATCGACTTGTTAATATTCGCGAATATTGTTCACGAATATTAACAAGTCGAACACATTGTGTTCAAGCTTATTTATTTAATTTATCAAGTTATTAAAGCTTGTTTATTAATTAACTTTGATGCATATTGAACGGACTCAAACGAGCTATTATCGAGTTGAACACTAAACTTATTCATGAACACTCGATTAGTTTACAACCTTAACAGAGACGATAAGAAATATGATATCATATGCAATCTTTTTTGGATTTGTTCATGTCTTTATCATTTCGATTTATAAAAAACTCTCTATTTTTCGATAGGGGAAACTTTAAAGGTCAATTCGATAAAATTTCACATGGGAAAACAATAATTTGTGTACTTTAAAAATAATTTTTATTATCAAAAAGCTCACATGGGGAGAGACATTATGAGCCTAAACATAAATAAAAAGTAGAAATAGGAACAAAAAGAGTTGAATCGAGAGGTCAATTATTATCTTGCATGTTATATTTTGCATTATTTTTTATATTTTTTTAAGTTTGACATATTTATATATAGAAAGGGGGGAATATGGAAAAACGCATTGTGAAATTTGAGGAGCAACTTGCAATAATAGTTTATCGCGAGTACTTCGATGCAAACTATTGATTATTACTTTATTGGACACGTGTTAGGGTTTAGTCGGCGACGAGGTCGTATCTAAAATTTTGATGATATGAATCGAGTTTAAAAAAATATTATTAATTGATGCGGTCAAATTTTAGTCTTTTTTTAACGAGAATGGGTTCGATCCGGTCGTAATAGTAATTCCGATCAAAATCAATATGAAGTCAGATGACGGTCGATGCTTCGATTATGATCCTCCAATGCTTAAGTTAAATAGAGAGATGAGAAAAGTGGAAGTACAAAATGTGGTAGTAGAAAAGAAAATGTATTCAGAGAGCTTTTCTTTATCTCGACTCCGTCTTTATATAATGACTCCGAGATATCTTCTCTCTCCATGTTCATTCCTCGAGATACCTTTTAGTAGGCCGTTAGGGGATGCATGCCATATGTATCATAATCATATCACCAAGAGAGGATGTTAGGGGACCAATTGTAATGACTATTGGAAGGAATCTTCATCGGGGTCCCGAGTGCATGCCTCCCGTGAGATTCCGATCGACAGACTTGTATGATGCCCTGAGTAGTCGATTCCTATAAGGTCTAGAGTAGGCGACTCCTTAAGGTGTCTCGAGTCATGATCATTCTCCGATATACCTTTTAGTAGGTCTTTAGAGGACAACCTCTAAAAAGAATTTCCACGGAGCATGTCACATATATCATAATCATCACTAAAGGAGGTTGTTAGGGGGACCAATTGTAACGACTATTGGAAAGAATATTCATCGGAGTCCTGAGTGCCCGCCTCCCACGAGATTCTGATCGGCAGACTCGTATAATACCCCGAGCAGTCGATTCCTATGAGGTCTCAGGTAGTCGACTCCTTAAGGTGTCTTGAGTAGCGACTCCGAGGTACCTTCTCTCTCCATGATCATTTCTCGAGATACCTTTTAGTAGGTCGTTAGGGGACAATATCTGAAAAGGATTTTCACGGAGCATGTCACGTATGTCATAATCATCACTAAGGGAGGTTGTTAGGGGGGACCATTGTAACGACTATCGGAAGGAAACTTCATCGGGGTCCTGAGTGTCCGCCTCCCACGAGATTCCGATCGACAGACTCGTATGATGCCCCGAGTAGTCGATTCCTATGAGGTCTCGAGCAGTCGACTCCTTATGAGGTCTCGAGTAGTTGATTTTCACAGTCTTACAATATTGATTTTCTGTGTGCCAAAGTGCACCTCTCCTTGAGTCATGTGCTCTGGCTTTATGTTTCGCTGACTTCCGAGCTCCCCAAGTGGTCATTCAAAACTTTCTGTACTTCTTCTATCCTCATTCGACCTTCTTTCTGCCACGTTTGCTCTCTCGAGAGTTTCTCGTTCGAAGGTCAGACCCATTAAAATTTTCCTATAGTATTATTTTAGAAAGCGATTTGAATCTCTCTGTAAAATGAGCACGAGATGATCGCCTCTTTGATCTCACATCAAATCCGACTCGATCGGCAATAAGAGATCCGTGGAGAAAAGAAATATATCGAATTAAATGGGATTACGACTTAAGATTGGGACCGATGATTAAAAAGTTATTGAGAATGCAATTATAAAGACAGATACTAAACCCTAATTTGTACGAAAATTGATGTGGACCAATCAATTGAATGCTAATTTTAAACGAAAAATCCCTATCGAATTACTATTTATTACGGCAATAAAAAGTAAAAAAAAAATTAACTATTTATTATCTTATTCTAGAGTAGTGTTTTAATTCGATCGTATTAGTCTTTGTGGGAATAAATGTGCGACAATGAAAGTGTATAATTATTATTCGATTAGATATGAAATTGAAATCGTCATTAATGAATACCAATATACCCATACGTTTGACTTTCTATCGAGTCATAATTGTCGACGAGTCGACCAAGTGAATTAGGTCATCGATCTTTGTCTATGTATAAACTCAATATGTCTAAGATCTCGATCGGGAAGAAAAGAACTCGCGATAGTTATCAAGGTTGAACATTAACTCCTCGTATATAATTTGATAAGGCGTGATGGTTAAGGCAGCGGATCTTACGGATAAATGAATGAGTCTAAAGTCTTTCTGAATTATGATATATCACTATGTATCTTGGCTCTCGTCAGGCCCATAGAATCCTCAGTGATTTACCTCTCTTCTGATAGTATGTAGAGCAGGCCAGTCTGAGTAGGCTAGGTTGACGGATTCCAACCTTTGTGGATAATGTAAAACCTCGATGTTATGGACTACACATCAAAGCATCACAAGATTTATCATGTTTATTTTGGTTTTATTCGATAAATTTCTCTACTGATGTGGAGCTTTGGTTTTCGGAGCTCTCTGGGTGGTTCCTCATCTTAGCTTCAGCTGGAAAATTAAGTTTTCACAGATTGCGGCTGAAATACGGAGACGAGGTACAACTCGGGTTGGGTCCGAGTGAAGAGGCGAGCTCCGATGCTAGTAATATTGGGACCTTGATGACTCGGCTAAGTGGACATGAATCGAGCGACACTGTTGATATGGAAATCGCCTCCGAAGTTGAGTGAGGACCACCCGACTAGGGAAGGATCTATCGGGAGGTGCTAGACGACGATCACCGACGGGGGTCAAGAGCAAGAACTTGGAAAAGAAAAGAAATGTGAGAGGGGGGGGGGGAAGGCTTCGAGAGGGATCTCAGTGATGCCTCTCCGACGCTCAAGTCATGATCCACCAGAGTAGTAAAAAAATGGGAGTGAAAGGAAAAGAAAGAGAGAGAAAGACCGGAGAATTGGGGACCCCCGTCGACAATCCCCCCTTGACCTCTATATAGCCTGGATGTCAGTGTCAACTTCTACGGATCCTTATCAAGGATGTAGGTCCATCATGAGTCATGACGGTTTGATATGACAGGAAATGATAGAAGACACCACCTCATTAAGTGCAGTAGGTGTCTGAGGCTTAATCAATGCAGCCCGCGTAGCTGATGGGAGACAAGACTTCATAAAATACGATAGAAGCGCCCAATCAATAGTAATGTGCTGACATGACTGTCTACTATGGGAGTGCCCTTGCCCTCCCCTCGATCTGAGGACTATGTAATCTCTAAAGATCTCTGGAGTGACGAGGAGATAAATCATATTTATCAGTGTGTGTATGAAGAGACATCAAGAGATATGTCTGTCAAGATATAATATATGAAGAGACACCGAAAAATATATTTGTCAAGACTTCTAGATCGAACCTGACTTTGAATCATAACTCAATCTGATCTGATCGAGCCTTGAGCTCGATACAGGAGCTACTGATATTTACCTCTACATTATCTACCACTTGAAGAAAACACATGGTTAAGATTTTGATGGATCCATTGACAATGTATTTTTTTTTTCCTTTTATAACGATAGACAACGACTCGATAACGATCGATCGAAACGGTTGATCCGTCGAACTCGATCTCATTCGGATCCAATTGAAATTTGGCTTTAGAACATCGAACCATATTGACATCCAAAATAAAAGGAACAATTTACTATATCCACTGCGTGGTCGCCGTTGCTAAATAAGTCCACCCTAACTGACACGAACTAAAACGGCAACTCATATCGCCATTCTCCGTGTCGTTTCGGGCGTTACATTGTCGATGCGACCAGCCTCCCTGGGCTGCCGTTTCTTCTCGTTATATATAAGGGCCTTCGCGGCGAAGCCACCGTCGCGGCCGTAGCGCGATCCGGAATGCCGGTATGATGAAGCGTAACAGCGTGGCGGAGGAAGCGGAGGAAGAAGAAGAGTTCTACGAGTCCTTGGACCGGATCCTGTCGTCCTCCGGGTCGTCGACCTCCGCCTCCGACGAAGACCCCAGCGACGACGGGCGCTGTTCGCTGCAGTCGCTCGACGTGTGGACCGCCGAGCCCACACCGGTCGCCGAGCGCCGTCGCGTACTGCTACTGCGCCTCGGCCTCGCCGGCGATTACAGTCTATCCCGCCTCCCCCGGCCCGGCGTGGAGCCGGCGGTTGACCTAGATGGCTCCCTCCCCCGCGCTGCCAGATCCGACGCCTCCGAGGAACCCTCGTCTGTGCATACCCCTGAGACCATTCCCCGATCTTTCCGGCACCGCCACCAGAGATCCGTCAATCTGTCGCTTTCGAGATCTCGATCCTCGTCCTCGGGGGTTATTGAGGTCTCCGACGGCGACGGAGGCAGCGGAAGGCGACGCCAGGAGGACTGCGGCGACGGCGATTGCGACGACCCCAGGTACTTGATCAAGAACCTCGACAACGGGAGGGAGTTCGTGGTGAAGGAATTCGGGGAGGATGGGATGGGGAAGGAGTTCAGAGAAGTGGGGACTGGGCGGCAGTTCACGATGCGGGAATTCGAGATGTGCGTTGGCTGCTCGCCCATCGTTCAAGAACTGATGAGGCGGCAGAATGTGGAGGACGCAGAAGCTGCGCGGGGGTCTGGCAGCGGGCCGCGAACAGATGGGGTCTCGAAGGGAGGGACACGATCGAAGAAGAAAGGAGGCTGGTTGAGGAGCATTAGGACTGTGGCTGGGGCTGCGATTACTGGAGGGAACCACCACCAGGACCGCCGGAGCAGCGACGACAAGGATACATCGTCGGAGAAGGGAGGGAGGAGGTCGAGCTCCGCCACCGATGATAGCCAGGATGGTACACAGGGCCTTGACCTTCGGGTCAAGGTCTGGCAGTATGGAAAGTCTCACAAGGAGCTCACCGGCTTGTACATGAGCCAGGCAATTCAGGCACATAATGGTTCCATTTGGAGCATCAAGTTCAGCTTGGACGGCCGGTACTTGGCCAGTGCAGGAGAGGACTGTGTCATCCATGTGTGGAAAGTCTCTGATATTAACACAAAGAGTGATTTGCTCAAGGCCGCTGAGGAAAATGAGAATTTCAGGCCATTTGCTATGGCAATCAACAATTCCCCTTCAGATCCAAGATCAGTGCTGGCTAATGCAGAAGCAAACCCCTCTGATAAGAAGAGAAGAGCAAAGATCCCTAATGGTCGGAAGTCCAGTTTGGACTCTGTTATGATGCCTGAGCATGTGTTTGCTTTGTCAGACAATCCTGTCCGTTCTTTCAGAGGGCATGTTGATGATGTTCTTGATCTCTCATGGTCAAAATCACAGGTTTGTTCCAATGATACTAAGCTAAGTTCAGATTTTAAATAGATCAGAATGAAAAACTGAGTAGCAAGGGGTAAAAGGATTATGAAAATTACATTTCCTTGTTAAGGAAATTTATTTGCTATTGCTTGGGATGTATCCTTACATAAAGCTCAATGGCTGGATAAGGTCCACCTAGTTGTCTCACAATAGCTGTCATAATACAGTTCTGCTCAATTGTGGTACAACGCTTAAAATTGCAACAAGGGTTACCAGATTGCATTTTTCATATCAGAATAATGAGAAATTTGAGAAAGCTTTCTCTGTTTAGAGCCATATATCTTGAATGTAGCTATGGCCTGAGGATTCAAATTTAATTGGCCAATATGTGGGTGTTGTTGGGGAATGCTACAGGCAGTTGCCTTTGGGTTTCACAGAATTCTTATCTGGGGACCCTAGACCTCTAGAAATTTGTGTTTGCTGATGTTGTTTTGAACATCAAAGTAACATGTAACCCAGAGCAGTTACAGATAGAAAGCTAGCTACATAATAGCAATAGATGCCACTCAACATGGGAACAAACAAGCGCCTCATCGCACCTAAAATCAGGACAACTCAACAAATATTTAGACTGTCCTTAAATGAATTTAAGATTTGACACTGACTGACCTTTTCTGTATATTAGGACAATCAATTCGTCCTTGCTAAAGGATATTAGCGCACTCTCTATCTGTTTGCACTACCCCTGACTGATTTATATACTGGGCCTGGTTTGAGATGCTCTTTTATTAGCTAGTTAAAATTTATAAAATTATGTTGACAGAACTGCTACACTCTATTTAAATCCACACTAGATTCGTTGTTTTGAATGCTATATTATACACGAACAATTTAAAATTCTTGGCAATTGTAAATATGATGATATTTTTTACCTTATCCATAATACTTGTTGCAGTCCAGAAAAAGTGTATTATTCTTTTAATCATATGGAAAAACTTTTTGAACACATTTTATCTGTGCCAAACATTTCTGATCATAGATTTTCCCCTTTACATTTTGCTATGTCAATATTCATAATCTATCCTTCACTTCTCGCTGATTGCTTACCCTTTTATATAGATGGTGTTGGTTTCAGAAAGTTAAGATTTTTGTGGACTAATTTGTTTGCTTTGCAGTATCTTTTATCATCTTCCATGGACAAAACTGTTCGACTTTGGCACTTGTCCAACGATTCCTGTTTAAAGATATTCACACACAGCGACTATGGTAAGTTCAGATTATCTTCTAACTTTTCTCTTCTTTGTCCTGTTATGTTTGCCTTTTATTCTATCTAATGTCACCATAATTCTCCTTATATTTGCATTGATGCAGTGACTTGCATCCAATTCAATCCTATTGATGATAGGTATTTCATCAGTGGATCCCTAGACGAGAAAGTCCGCATATGGAGTATTCCTGATCGACAAATTGTTGATTGGAATGATTTGCATGAGATGGTCACTGCTGCTTGCTACACCCCTGACGGACAGGTATCAAATATTACTCTTGACATTCAATTGTCTTCCTTGTTTCCAACGAATTTCCATTGATATTCACTGTTATTTTAATATTCTGGATCCTTTAAGGGTGCACTCGTTGGTTCACACAAGGGAAGTTGTCACTTGTATGACACATCAGGTATGTAGCACTTGAAATTATCATTTCCCTGAGTATTTGATTCAACATTTTATTGGTCTTATGACATGGATCCGTTTTTATTTAGATAATAAGCTTCTTCTGAAAAGCCGGATTGACTTACAAAACAAGAGAAAAAGGTCCAGGCACAAAAAAATTACTGGTTTCCAGGTATTCTCATCAATTGTGTTTCTTTGCTTTGAAAATTTATTTAACCTTTTCCATCTATTTAAGTGCCACTTTAAATAGTTGTGAAGTTTTTCTGACCAGCATTGTTAACAGTTTGGTCCTGGGAGTAACTCAAAGATGCTAGTCACTTCTGCAGATTCACGAGTACGGGTAGTCGATGGCAATGACCTAGTTCATAAGTTCAAAGGTAAAGATTTTCCCTTTTTTGTAAAACCTAGTATGGGTTTTATATATTGGATTAGTGAACTGGAATAAAAGCTTTTGGGCTTGCTTCATATGAGAAATCTTTTTCTTCTAGGTTTTCTCGGGTGGTGGAAACTATAATACAACAGGTTTCCCAGTTAGAATGAAAGCCTATCGGTTTCAGATTCTATATTTTTCACATTAATCTCAAGTAATGTAGTAACTAACATTGGGTTTAAGTTTTTATTCGAAATTGAAATAAAAAATCTAAAAGGAAATGCCTTTAGAAACTTGAAAATAAGCGACAAAAAGAAACAATCTAGTGCCTCATCTGCCAAATAAATCAAGAGATAGTTGTTTGAAAATGTTTTACATTCTTCGCCCAGGCCTAAAAGTGTAAATATTAGCTTAAATTCATTCCTACTCGGCAACTTACATGGTCTTACAGGGGCTATACCATTTCAAGCAGTAATTTCTAAGTGGATCATCCTACAAGTTGGTAGTGCCTATAAGATTCATATATGTCCACAATGACATGATATTGTCCACTTTAGACCTAAGTCCTCATAGTTTTATTTTTGGATTATGTCCAAAAGACTTCACAAAGGTATCTTTTCATCTTTTAAACACATGAGCTTTTTCATATCTTACCAATGTGGGAATTTGATTGTATTCTCAATACTCCAACAATTCCCCCTCAAACGAATGACCACATTGGGTCTCCCCCTCAAACTCATTCGTCCTTGAAGAACTTCCTCTGCTTGATGTCCGATCTTAAGTCTACCAGGTCTTCCTGCTAACTGTCTGATCTTCCTGACCCAGCTGAATTTTCTGTTTGATGTCTGATTCTCTTGATTTGAATATGGGAGCCTTCACTTCCTTCGTTCGAGACTCATGGCTCGACATAGATCATTGACTATGATATCAATTGTTAGTGCCTATAAGATTCATATATCTTCACAATGATATGATATTGTCTACTTTGGGTCTAAGTTCTCATGGATTTATTTTTGGATTATACTCAAAAGACCTCATACCATTATGGAAATAGATATCTTTTTATCTTATAAGTACATGATCTTTTTTATATCTTACTAACGTGAGACGACTTTGATTATATTCCAATACTCCCAACACAAGCCTATAACTAGAAATGACAATTTTCACAACCGGACTCAGATTGGACGCTAATCTATCAATCTGAGAGGCACAAACTGCCACTGCCCCAACCAACTCTAGTCCAAGTTAATGGCGGACCTTAAGCCAGTTTCAAACTCGAGGCTAGGTCGGTTGTGAGAGCCTGAAGCAGTTTAGTGTTGTGACATGTTGAGAGGTGAAGTCTAGTTAATGGGGATGTGTTTTATAAGATCAGTCAAGGTGAACTGTTACCAATTTTCCTGCTATCCAGTCTTATCTAATACAAGTCTAGTCTAACTCCGATACCAATAGGAACACCCTCATCAATTTCCCCTGTGATATTCCTAAATCATGGCTTTTGCTTCGTTTCTCAGGTTTTCGCAATAGAAGCAGCCAAATCTCAGCATACTGGACTGCTGGTGCCAATTATGTGATCTGTGCCAGTGAGGACTCTCACGTATACCTATGGCGATACGACGAAGATTCTCAGGCTAACCGGACTAGAACTGCCGCGACTGTCACGCAGTCTTATGAGCATTTCCACTGTCAAGGAGTGACCATGGCCATTCCTTGGCCAAACTCAGGAATGGGAGGGATGGTGAGGATTCCTTCGAACAAGCAGAATCTTCTCGGCGGAGAATCTCAGGCAAATTCACCACTGAAAGGCGAAGGCAGTGGAGCCTATCCTTCCCCTTCTTCTGTTTCCCAGAACATTGATTGTCTAAGCCCAAGATCAAACCACTCGTGCGATAGGGTTTCAGCCACTTGGCCCGAAGAGCTCATGGCCTCCAAACAGAGCCCTAGTGATCCATACAGCAGTGGGTGCATGCCGCCGCAAAGTTCGTCGACATGGGGATTGGTGATCGTCACTGCAAGTCGATGCGGCGAAATCAGAACTTTTCAGAATTTCGGCTTTCAGTATCAAGTATAAAATTTCTCACTATTAAGTGATGCAATATCACATATATCGAATGGCTCGCTATCCTTGTTGCCACAGTCTCCACTTCCCTGGTTGATTCTGTAGTTTTCTATACAGTCAGATATGATCAATTCACCAGAGAACCAAATCCAGCATGCTCGATGGAGATCAGTATTGCCAGAATGTTGTTCAAAATGTACATTAGAGCTGAAGAATCTAAACATGGTGATCGATACTTTGAGCTTGTTCCGGTTTGGTCATCTGCTTTCTTTTCCCCTTTTTTTTTTTTTTTTTTCTCTTTTGCCCCCCTTTTTGGCCATAACAATTATGTTTTGGGGATAGTGTGCTCTACGATTCCCCTTCCCCCTCATTGTTTCATTCTGCTATATGTTGATGATGTAACCAGAAAAATTAAATTGGAATGTTGCAAAAATAGTTACCCTTTAATTATTTTTCACTTTGTGATCTTGTTTGGATAACACTTTGGACGCCATGAATGCTAACTAAAGAATGTTTTGCTATTGCATCGAGCTTAGATTTCCAATTTATTAAACAGTGCTTTTGAAGTGTGAAATTGTCAAAAAAAAACATCATATATTTTCATATTTATCAAATAGCGTATTTAATTTTCTTTTTATCCTTAAAAAATATCACACTTAATTTCCGAACGTAGTACTGAGAATTCAAATTTCAGCATCACAGTGATGGTGCAATTCTAGCACTATTACTGTGGTGCTGGAAATTTAAATTCCAGCATCAAATTTAAATCTCAGCACCACTATGGTGCTGGGAATTCAAATTCCAGCACCATCGTGGTATTGAGATTTGAATTTTCAACACCACATTCAGAAATTAAGTGCGTTATTTTTGAAGGGTAAAAAGGGAATTAAGTGCACTATTTAATAAATATGAAAGTATGAGATGCTTTTTGGACAATTTCAAATTTCAGGAGCGCTGTTTGGTAAATCGCCGTTCCTCCTTCTTGTATGCTTGTTCCTTTACAAGCGCAAAACAGCAATTAGTAGCATATTTCAGGGTCAGAAATTTCAAACCTGGTTGAGATTTCGATCAATAATGAAATGATACGATTTTGATATGCTATAATTTTGATGTTTTTTTAATTATAAATTTGGATTCAAATTTGAATTATTTTTTTATTTTTAAATAAAATTAATAATAAATAATTTTTATATATTATAATTATATTAGTTAATTAATAATTTATTTAATTAAATAATTATATGCATACACACGCTAAAAATCATTCATTTTGGATGGACACGATTTGACATTTAAAATCTTCTCATATTCTATGAAATTACTAGGCATTTAAAAAGATAAAATATGCGATTTTATTTAGACATTTTAAAAGCACCGCAAGGAATGTCAAGGATTCATTCATATTGGATCTTGACCACTTTAGCATTGTCAAAAAAAAGATTAAATTAAATTAAATTAATTTTGCTCTCGTCGAAGAATATTCATATGAACAATTTTAATTATGAATCTTATAAAATCATCGTATCTAGAATCAAACTATATGAATATTTCAAAATTAAATCGAACGGTCTAGTCAAATCTCATATAATTTGTTTGAGTTGGGGGTGCAGCAATAAAGTAAAAAAATTCATCGAAATGATTTCGATGGAGAACACGCCCGGATCCAGTTGAATTGGTCGTTGCGTCGAGATTCGTGCAGAATGGGTAATATCATGTGTGCTTACGTGGCAAGAAGCGATAACCGGGCGGTGACTGCACCTCCGGCTAAGGAAAGCTCTTTGGAGTTTGGAGTCGACGTATAAAATCACGGCTCCAACGCCCCCGCCGCATCCTGGTTCCACACCCCCCCCCCCCCCCCCCCCCCCCCCAGTCCAATTCTATTGCAGTCACGACGAGAAAGGGCGATTCGAAACCCTTCCGAGGCGATGATAGTTCGAACCTACGGCCGGCGAGCCGGCCGCTGTGGCGGCGGCGGTCGCTCCTCTTCCGACCCCGTCCTACTCGACACCCCTGAATCTGACGGTGATTACGATTCGGCTGCCGGTGACCTCGTCTTCGAACTTCCGCACTTCTCCCAGGATGGCTCCTCCCAGGGCCGCCATGCCGCCCCCTTTTCCTCCCAAGATTCCTCATCCCCTTGGTCCCTCGACCCTTTCGACGTCCCAGACGACTTTCCTGGCCTCCCTCCGTCCCTTCTTTTCCCCCCGCCCCGTGGATCGGAGGATCCCGTGATGGAAAGGGCGGCGGAAGCTAGGGATCCGGAGGACTTGGTCACCACGACAACGCTTATGGAGGCTCAGGAGTTCGGGGAGATGATGGAGCACATGGACGAGGTGAATTTCGCACTGGATGGGTTGAGACCGTGGCAGCCAGTGAGGGTTCGGCGGGCGAGCTTGCTGTCGTTACTATCTGCGTGCAGCACGTCGCAGAAGAGGAGGCTTCTTCGGGTGAGGGGGTGAGTAAATGAGATACCTTTTAGTTTACTCACGATGTTGCCGCATGTACTACTTTTCAAGAAATTGTTTTGTTGATCCACAGTTTGAAATTATATTGTTTGGAGCTCAACAATGACGAATATTTTTAATTAACTTGGCCTAAAATGTCCATTTAATGTTATATCTCTCGATTATGGAAGCAAAGATGATTTCTTAAAATCAACTTGAAGTTCTTGCCAATTCCCTATGTATAATTATTACCATCCAAAAGAGGAATATCATGGGAAAAGAAAGATACCCAGCAGTAGACAGAATGCTTATGCTTCATTTGAAATAAAAAGGGGTAATTTTCATCATTTAATCAATACTTTCTAATCAACAACTAGTGCATAGGGTCCATTTAGGTCGGCTCAAATAGTTAGGACTAACACCGCTTGATGATGATGATCTGTGATGGATATTAATTACACATATTGAATATATTAACTTTTATATTTCTAACAGGATCACTGCAAGGATTGTTGAGGCTATTTTGGATGTTAGCTTAGATGATTCTCCAAGTACAACTGCGATTGCTGCTCTCTTCTTTGTGTTGGCAAGTGATGTGAGTTTCTTTTTTTAACATTATCTTCCTTTGTCAAAAAAAAGTGAACCAACTTAGTTATCATCCTTCTTTAGTAATTATCAGTTTATCACCATATATTTGGTTTTGGTTTTTGGCATACTACATAGTTCTTGGACTTTGATGTCTTAAAATTTGGTAAAAACATTCCAGCAAGTTCTTTAGAAACTGCTAGTGAGATTTTAGACCTTTAACTTAATTTTTCTATCTCATAAAGTTTATCATCAATCAAAAATACAAAGTACAAATTCTATAAAGCAAGTTATTAGGGCGAGAAGCTCAAAGCAAGCATGGGATATTGTCAGTTTATGCAATTCATACATTTATGAGATATATGTGCATTTAGATCACTAGTCCTAACCTTAATTTTATGATAATAACACCTAGGCACTACTGAAAATGGCTTTTGTCTTTATATTATTTACCATTTTGATTTTTTTATTGGGTGTGGTGATTTAGAAAGAAATTCTTAATTATCTAACGAAGAACTTAATTCTGTCAGAATTTAATTCATTGAAAGTTTCATTAATGCTTTATTAGTTTTTGAAAAGTTGATATTGTCTTCTAAATTGGTGCTGTCCTTTTTGAGTATTTTTAAATGAAGTTCATTGTGTACAAACATGTGTCTAAATGTAGACTTGCATCTACTGGTGTTAAAATGGATTTCTATTGGTTAATCTTTACTATTTATTTATTTTATTATTTTACAAATGATTATCTCTTTTAACGCTCTGTGTTGTTTGCAAGCTACCATTGAGTTGTATTTTAAAGTTTGGCTGACTGATGGAACAAAATATATTCTTTTTTGTTTTTGGTGTCAGGTTCAAGACAATCATTTGCTGGATACACCATCTTGCATTGCCTTTCTGCTTAAGTTATTAAATCCATCAAGTCTCAGTACCTCCAGTGACAAGGCTCCAACAATTGGATCTAAGATTCTTCGGAAATGGAAGCCTCAAACTGAAGTTAGTACATCATATAAAGCATTGGATTCCACTGCAAAGACCATTATTTCAAAAGTTTCAGAAATTCTTTTAACTTCCAAAGAGATAAAATCTGACAACAAAAATGGTGAAGGAACAGAGAGGCCAGAGCTGAGTCCCAAATGGATAGCTTTATTGACTATGGAGAAAGCATGCTTATCGACTGTATCATTTGAAGGTATGCTTGATCTCCAAAAATGTAGTGCTCATATGTATTCCTTATCTGTTTAACTCTGGTATATTCAGTTCTTCTTATGGTTGATTAATTATTAAGACCATTGCTGTATTACTCGAGTCCTTATCTCTACCATATGACAGTATGGTTGATTTAGTTATGACTATCCAAGAGCCTAGCCATTATATAATCAAGCAAGTTGGCCAGAAGAAAATTAACTTTCCACCAGGATCACTAAACTTATTACTACTATTCGACACTTAATTTAAGTAAATCTTTGTAAGTCTTTATCTCTACCATGTAACAATATAGTTTAATTAATTATGATTCACAAAGAGCCTAGCCATTATATAATCAGGCAAGTTGGCCAGAAGAAACTTAACTTTCCACCAAGATCGTTAAACTTATTACTACTATTTCAGATGTAATTTAAGTAAATCGTCCCACTTTGCATTTTACCAACTTTTCTATTATGGACTAGAAATTGTTTATTCTCAAAATTTCATATCTGATTTCCAACTTTATGTGATTTCTCTTTTTTGATTGAAGGTTTAGTACATTTTCTTCTCATAATATTTCTTAATTTGTTTGCATATCCATTCTTTTAGATGCAACTGATGTGGTCAAAATGCCTGGAGGAAGCTTCAAAGAAAAGTTGAGAGAGATTGGTGGACTGAATGCAATTTTTGATGTTCTTTCTAGCTGCCACTCTACCTTGCTGGTGAGATTAGCTTATGGCATCCTCCATTTGAGCTTGACAGTAAACATATCCTAGACTGAGGAAAACATTATGACTGCACTAAATGCATATGCATGATGCCTTACAATCATTGTGATTGGTACTTAATATTCTTAATCTAATTGGAGTTAATTGAAGTTGTATAAGAGTTGATGTAGCTGCATTAACAATCAATTTTTAACAGAAAGGCACTACTGAGCACGACATGTTTGGAAATTAGGAGGATATACTAATATTTATTGATATTTTCTCTACTTGCCATTGAAGAATTGTCTCATGATGCTTCATACATAGGGATTTGATAGATAGAATGTCTAATCAAGTATAAAATACTCAATTATGTGGAGAAATTATTGATGGAAATAATTTTCTTATTTTTGGAATGCATTTGTGATTTTCCTTTCTGAAGTTTATGAGTTGGATCAAAATCTGTGGTCGAATCACTAAAGTTCATTATTTGTGGTATATCACTAAAAAAAAACCAGCCTGGAAGCTCCCACCAATGTGGAGTCCTGGAAAAATATTTATTGTACGCAGTCTTATCTTACATTGCAAGATGCTATTTCTGAGAATTTCTGGTATATCACTACTGTTAAATATTAAATGATAGGATATCTAGCACCTAAACTTCATAGTTTTGATATTGATGCCAACACTTTCTTGTGCAATAGTTATAGGCTATATGAAGGGTGATTAATCCTCTGATTGTGTTATCATGTATGTCGTAGACATTCATATTTACCTAGATTTATGCCCTTGATCAGCACTTGGCAATGTTATTTTGTTGCTCGTTTAGTTTCGAAAGTGCTGATTCTGGCATACTTGATACTGTAGACATGCCACTCTTCTTCCTTTTCTGATTTGAAAGAGGAATTAGTGTGTCAAAATATGCTACTGATCTTGAAATGTTTGAAGATCATGGAGAATGCAACATTTCTAAGTAAGCAAAACCAGGTACAATACCAGCCTTGCAATTAACTTTGATGGAACTTCAACTATTCCTTTTAACTGTATCAATTTGGTTTTTTTAACAGAATCACCTACTGAGATTGAAAGAAAATTTGAACTCAAGTGGTTCACAACAATCCTTTGTTGCAGTCATCATCAGTGCCATCAAATTTTTTTCAGGTTCCTCCCATATACTAAATGCTTATCCATTCCTGTTCAATTGGTAATATGTTTTGTTTTTTTTATGTTTGATTGTCAATTTCATTTGTGAGAACCTAACTTAGCTACTTCATTGATGTTTCTGTTGACTTGTTTTATATTGCAATCTAGATTTGTCCTTGCACCAGAGTAATTTCAGCAACTCGGAGAATGAAAAATTAGTTTTTGATGGTCAGACCTTTCAGGCGAAACCAAAATTAAGAGGTACTTCTATCTTTCACATTCTTTCAGCTATAATGCAGAATATGCAAATGTTTTATTTGTTACAAAATGTTAGCATTAGTGAAGAGATTATATAGAGGGATCATGTACATCAAACTATTCTTTGGAGTCAAACTTGTTCCATTTTTATTTTGTATCCTTGGGTTTTTATTTGACTCAATATCATTTCATTTTTTAGATTATTTTCACTTTTGTAGCAGTAAAATCTATTGCTACATTTGTAATAAATGATTGGAAATTCTCATTGAAAAAAATTGCATCAGTAGGGTGAGAAGCATTCAACTTGTTTCGAAAAAAAAGCATTCATGTTTTTGTAGGAGATCCTTTTTTTAACTTGTGGATTATTTGTTCTTTGAGTTATTCTTATTGATGAAATTATTTTGGTACAGTAGGTTTATTTTGTTGTAAGTTCATCTGGTACTATGGTGCTTACATCTTCAATTAACCAGAGTTAGATCAAACATATTTTCCACCATGATACTGATTGCTTTAAAGAACTCTGCTTAAGTTTCTTTTATTGTTTTCTTTGTTTTGTTGTATTTTTTTTATTACAACTTGCTGTTACATTATTGGTCTTATCATTGTAAATATCATTTCCCATTTTTTCTGGCAGATGGCAGCGATGAACCTTCAAGTAGTCATTTTAGTGGATGTTCTCGTATTGGTGGTGAGTCTGAAGTGAAGGTCATTAAGCTAGGTCTCAAACGGCAGAAGTCATCAAATTTCCATTCAGAAGTGTCTCTTTCTGGTTCAGGAAAAGCAATAGACTTCTCAGCCTCTCTTTCGTGTGTTAAAATTAATAGATCAACTAGAGACAGCTACGAAAATGATATTGCTTTAAAGACAAAAATAAATTGCAGTGCTTCAAGGATGATTTCTAATAGAACTTCTAGTCAATGGATCTCAATAAAAAATAATGGTGCCTCAATGAATTCTGATAACTCAACTAAAAGACCTCATCTGCAGAAAGATGTCAAAGTTAATTGTGAAGTGGACATGGATGATCCGTTTGCATTTGATGAAGGCGATTTAGAGCCTTCAAAGTGGGAATTGTTAGCAAAAAGTAAAGGTAAAATCCAGGATCGTAGATATGATCTAGCAACAAAGAAACCAATGAATGGATGTGAGCTCTCAGTAATTTCGACGGATGATATGTTAAGTCAGTTAACAAATGAAGAAGCTCACCAAAGTAATGCAACATCAGAAATTAATGAAGATTTAAGCCTTGTGGACGACTGCCTGCTCACATCTGTTAAGGTATTTTGATGTTTTCTATTCAACTCTGTCAAAGACATGCAGAATATTTTTTGATATTTTATATAGTTGGCACATAGCATTTGGATTATACATAAAACACTATGCACCTCAATCATTCTTTGTTCTGGACAAAGTTTGGATACAGGTGATATCTGGTAGAATTTCTAAATAATGTTTATGCATTATGTGGTGCAAATGATTATGCTGATGTATCTTTGGTGGTTATTAAAAAATAGTAATCTTTATTTGTGTCCGCAAAAGTTTGCTAACTTGTTGATAAATAGTCTATGTCTACTGCATAATAAAATAATAGTGTAAATAAGATCATGCTTTGTAACAATTATGGACTGGCGAACATGTAATCTCCATGCTGAAGCTTCAACATTTGATCTATATAATGCTATTTTTCTGTAAGAAGTTTACTCATAAATTCCTTATAATCATCACATTCTTCACTCTCTCTGGACCAAATTGTGCATGACAAAAGATCATGTTGTCACTTCTTTCAAATTGAACGTGATTAATATTTTCTAGTAGCATCACTTGTGTAAAATATTATTAAAAAACTAGTATCATAATATGTTAAACAAAATTGTTAGTTTCTGATTGATATAATAGCGTTTGTGCTCTTCCATAAGCATAGAGATGGTAGGAAGAAGGTCACCCTTAGTTTTGCCAGGAAGTAGCCTAAACTTGTATAGTTGCAGGGTACCTTCTCGTCTTGCAACGACAAAAAAAGAATAATAGAAGTGGAAAAATATGTTCACTTGTTATGATGGCAATATTGGCAAGCTCGGCATAGTTCTCTTGGATTTGTTTTGTGACTGACCGCATGACATAATGTTCTTAGTCTTGACCTAGAGAATTTTAGAAAAGAAATTGCTGGAAATTATTACATTTCCAAAGAATACTTTCTATAATGAAAGCTACGTTGATCCCTTCTTGATCCACCCAACGTGCCTTGATAAAAATCAGGGGATGGCTATACCCTTTTGCATGCCCATTTTTCCATGTGCCTCAACCCATCTGCTCAAGTAAATAACGGAATGAATCGAAATTATGAACAATCAGTTTTTCTTGGCATTCATGCATTCATATATCCATTCAAGTGAACACAACCTTAGCTCCATGGCATCATAAAATCTATTGGATTTTTGTTAGGGACACACCAAGATTGAGTGCCATGAGTGAGGATAAACAACAATTGTCATGCAGTGAGAATGTGATCTTAGGTATTCATCCTTAAGAGAAAAGGGACACTGATCTTCCAAGGAGGACAAAGAAGAAGAAGAAATGAAACGGGGAACTTTTTAGATTAAAACATGACAAGTTATTGTAAATATTGTATATTTTGTCTTTCATAAAAACTGGTGCAACTCCTATAAACTTGGCCTTTGAGATTCCTGATATGGAGTTTGGCCCACTTCCATAAAAATAAGCCAATTATAAAATAAATTCATTCATAAGATAGATCTTGCTCCATGAAGGACTGATTCCCTGCACAATTCTTTTAATTAAAATTAATTGCAATTACGAAGTAAAAACTGAATCGAACCCAAGCAATCACTATCTTTCACTGCTGATGCTGAGCCCCAATTGATCTCTCAAGTGTTCTGAAGCACATAACATATTGATTTTGTTTTATTTATTATAGAGTTTATTCTTTGTATGTTTTTTCTTAATGTCCTTTCCTCCTTTAATTGTTTTTGATATTTGTGTTTTACTTGTAGGTTCTTATGAACTTAACAAATGAAAACCCTATCGGGTGTCAGCAAATTGCTGCATGTGGTGGACTCCATACAATGGTTTCTGTTATAGTTAGTCATTTTCCATCATTTGACTGTTTCTTTCAAGTGAATGGTAAGCTGAAACAGAGCACTTCTACCGATCACAGTTCTGATTGTCATCTGACAAACAAACATCTTAATGATCATGAGTTGGAGTTGCTGGTTGCGGTGTTGGGTTTGCTTGTGAACCTTGTGGAGAAGAATAGTCAAAACAGGTGATCTTGTAATACTGTTCATCCTTTCTTTGGCTAAACTGTTTTAAAATAATATGAACATATTTATTTTATGAAATCAAGGGCACTGATCTTCATGATTGGGCTTCTTTTGTGAGTATATAAGTATGCAGGCTCATTGGTTTGATATCAAAAAACTTCCTTTGTTTAATCCTTCACTGTGTTCTTGCTTTGAACTGTCATCCTTTTGACTAACATAGTTCTCTTCCTTTTGATTTATTTCCATCTTGTTCAACTACCTTTACATGATTGGGATAGAGATTAAAAGTTCAAATTTTAAACTTTTCCTAGGGTTTCAAATGTGAAGCTTTTTTTGGGTTTGGATGACTATTTTGCTTTGGAAGCTTCCGTAATTGGACTGCACATTAAGCATGATAAAATGTGACATCCTTTACATATTATCAGTGTTAACCAAGGATTTTATTTCATTCATTTTGTTGATTTTTTTCTTTGCATATAGCTGAGAGGGATCAAAGGCCAACGCAAGTATGCAGAGTAGACAGGGATAGTGTTTTGACTTTAAATCATAGCAAGGATCAAATTGATGGAGATGCTAATTTGATGGCAGATTAAGGGTGTTGAAATTTTCCACATGTCTTTCTTAGTATGGGATGTGCTTTATCTATCACCATTTTGCAGTGCAAAGTTCTTGGATGTTTGATATTACCAGGAATAGCTTATCAACTTGCAATTTCAAGGCTTTCTAGCTATATATAACAGAAGTGGACTTTGTAATGGCCGATAGAATCATCTACTTGTCTTGTTCTTCTTCTCTCTCTCTCTCTCTCTCTTTTAATTTTTTATTATTTCCTTTAGTTTCTGGTACTGAATACTCCCTTTTTGAGCATGCTAAGCTTAATTGTCCGTTTCTCCAATATAACATTAAGTAGTTCCTCTGCAGATTGAATTTAGCAGAAGCTCGCATTTCAGCAAAGCGACCAGTAAAATCAGAAGAACTAGAGGCCCAAAGGGATGCAATTCAATTGCTGTGTGCCATATTTTTGGCACATCAAGGAAATAAAGACGCCAAAGATGAAACTACTTTTGTTTGTGTAGGCACTTACTTTATGCACCCTTGTTATTGGGAAGAGACTATTGTTGATATGATCATCTCATCTTGTCGAGTTTAACTACATCATGCTTCTAGTAGATTTAAGTTTCTTTTGTTATTAAGTATAAAGTTGAAACACTAATTGGAATTCTTAGTTGGCTTCTATTCGCAATTTATTTAAAAAACTATAAGGCTTACTGTGTGCATTAACAAATACATTAGAAATGTCGTCTCTATTGTTAATAACACCAAGGGATTGAGGGATTTAAAGAACTCATTTTGTAAGACAGTTACCATTTGGGGACTGTAAAGTACTCTTTTTGTAAATCAGTTACCATTGCCACAGTATGCAACATGATACAAACTGCTGCTATGTGTGTGTAGATTTTAAACATTTAAAGTAGGTCGTTTGATACATTACAATTGGAGAAATATTCTATTACTGTCTCCTGTCACTGCTTGATCATGTTTGATGGCCTTTATTGGGAGAAAAAGTAACCAAGAGATATTTAATATTGCTCAAATGCCATAGATTGACTATGCCTATGCCAGTAATGCCATTGAACACTTTGGCACTCACCTAGGCTCCCAGGCAAGGTGAGTTTAGGCCCAAGCACCTTAAGTTTATTTTGGTTGGATGCCTATAACTGCACACACGGCAAGTGGGTTGAATGCCTATAATTGCTGAGCATTGAAATACTGTACCATAATATTATATTTTTATGTTCCCTGGCCCAATGATTTATTATCTTGATGTATTAACAGGATGAAGAGTCATTACTGAAAGGAGCAAAAGAGGCCGAAATGATGATAATCGAAGCTTACGCAGCATTATTGCTTGGTTTTTTATCAGTGGAGAGGTCTGTAAAATTTTTAATGCTATGTGATTAATGATGGTAATTTGTAGTAACATTCATGCCACTTTCTGGTCATCAGTTCCAAAGTTCGCAAAGCTATTGCTGATTGCCTTCCAAACCAGAACTTGCAAGGACTAGTTCCTGTGTTAGAAAAATTTGTGGTAAGTTATTATGGTGTTATTTTGTCAATTTTTTTCCCTTTATTCCTAATCTCTGTAAATCTCTGCCAAAAGAATCAAGTGATCACTTATATCTTTAAAACTTTGGAAAAAGTTATGTGATTCGTATTTGTGCTCGTCAAGCTGATAGTTGGACGGACTGATAGATAGCATATTACTGCATTCATGCATGAACATGTGCTAATTAAGTCCATAGGACCTGGTTCCATTGTCTGTTGTTCAAGTCAAATATTTTTTATGCCATTATAATAGCTAATATTGTTTTATGCTAAGTACTCATGTATGTGTGTGTGTGTGTGTGTGTGTGTGAGCTTTTGTATATATGGATATTATGTTTCCTTTTAGTCTGTTTAAGTGAAAATTTATACATCATGTCCATTGGAACCTATATGTCTAATCTTCTTGAGCAATTTTGAGAAGATGCTACTAAAGCCAAGAGCCAAGTAGGATCCCGTATCAACTTTGTCATTCTTTTTATGATTTTGAAATAAATTGCTATATTGCACATTCATATTTACAACTTTGTGAGCATGTATATGTTTTTTTTTTTTGTGAAAGAGAGTCTTGGCGCAACAGTAAAGTTGTTGCCTTGTGACTTAGAAGTTATGGGTTTGAGTCCTAAAAAGTTTCTTGCAAAAAAAAAGAGCAAGACTACGTATAATAGACCTTTCTTCGGAACCTCGCATAGCGGGAGCTTCGTGCACCGGACTGTCCCTTTTTTATGCTACTTTTTTTTGTGTGGAATGTCACATATTACATTTTGTATATTGAAAGTATTGGACACGTTAATCCACCACCTTTGTTTGGTAAAATCTATTGATGTTGAATATGATTCTAGTTATCTCTCAGCGGTGCACGTTTGCAACGTCTAATTCAATTCGAGCAATTTGACAGTAGTTAGAGACATCTTCCACCATGATGATCACTTGAAATCAATGTGAATCTTGTTGCCAGGCATTTCATCTGTCTTTAAACATGATATCACGGGAAACTCACGCTGCCATCCTCAAAGTGATCGCCTCTTGTAAAGCTCCGTAAGAAAGAGATCATGTACAGTGGTCTTGGACTCTTCTGCTTTGTGGAAGGTATCCTGTTCTCATACGACGAAGAGGAGTCTCGGTTCATCTACTCTGCTCTTGACTTAGAGGACTAACAGCAATCTATACCCTATTTTTTCATCACTTTTATTTTCCCTCCTTTTTTCTGCTTTATATTATTTCATTTTCCTTGTGTGATCACACGTGTACCATGTATCCATCAGTGGCTGCTGAATATATAATAATAAGTCCCAGGTTGCAGTGTTGTTCCTTTTTCTCTGTCAAAATTGGATCATTTAGTTGTACTTAATGACAGCGGTAGGTCGGGTGTAAAATTTTGGTTCCACCACCACCTTTATGGTTTTGATCAGCAAAGTTCCTCAACATGCAACCAAAAAGTCAGATTCACTGCAGCAGGAGAGGATTTTTCTGTGGTTCTTGAACTTCCAGGTCGCCTTGGTGCAAAAGATTTCCATCATCATCTGTACTTCTCCACAAGTTTAGTGCTCCAGCAGAGTGTTAGATTCTCATGTGATTTTCTTTTTGTTTTTCTTTTTTCAAAAGCTTTTTTTGTGTATTGAAGTTTATGGGCTTACAAATTTGTGTGGTTAGGTGCATTTGACGGTGAGTGAGTTCATCAACAAATTCCACAAGCAGTGGAGTTTTTATGCAAACACCATCCAAATGCTTGTATTTGAACTCTCTTTCATGGATGCTATTGAACTGGTTGGGTTCACAAAATCAATGGAACTATTAATTTTTGTGGTTTGCTCATTTGCTTAATCTGCATATGCTAAACCCTAGTCCAAACTCCAAATTCATGTCAGAAAATCTAGTGCTAATTAGGTTATGTTTGATGCCATGAAATGGAATGGAAATGTGATTAACAGAGAATGTTGTATTCTATTTCATGTTCTAGTCAGGCTTTCCTGCCTTGAAGGGTTTTGTTGTTCCTTTCCAGGGCTTTTTGCCTCTTCACGTTGAATGACTTTAGTCCATCATAGTTATCTCTATTTTATATTTAACAAATGATGAACAATTATACTTAACAATCATCACAAACGATCTATTCATATTGAAATGCAATCATAGGTAGTCAGTCAGTCATTCCTCTAAACTAATAAATTTCATCTCAAACAAGTATCCATATTGAAGTGCAATAGAGGATTAGTACTGTCAATCTAGTTGTCTTCGATCCTTCAGAATTTAAGGAGTAAATCATAGAAGGGTTATATTTGTGGATGCAATTAGTAAGGTAATGAGTGACCATCTAAGTCCGATGCAGGATTTTGTCTTTGGAATCAATCATTGTCCATTGTGTAAGTGTACGTCACACTCGCCTAGGCAAACAAGTATCCATATTGAAGTGCAATAGAGGATGCCTTGCCCATTCCATTCCTTTCTACCCAATTAGTTGTAAGAGTGTAGTCAAGTTGGTATTCAAATATTTTTTCACCTAGGAGATCATTTAATTATCGTGATTTATCTCTTTTCAAACGTGGTGAATTAGAAGGAGTATTATTTATTTATTTTAAAAATAGTATTTATATTCATTTAACATGAATAAATTTAAATAATCTATTAAACTAAATAAAAAAGTCATTAATATTGAGGAACAACGAAACCGAATAAACTTGTAAATCATGTAGATCAATAAAATCTTTACTAAACTTATAAATAAATAAAAAAACTTTCAAAATAAGTTTTCAAATTCACTTATCAGCTAAATACAATTAAAAAAAGTAAAAGCTTTTAATAATTATTTTGATAGTTTGATTAATTTTAAAATGGATTTGAGTTGGTTTATCTTCTTGAAAACAATTTAATTGGGCCGAAAACTGCGATCCAGATCTAAAATTCAATTGGGCCAGCTGGCCCGTCAATAGTTAAAGATCCACTAACGATGAAATGAACCAACGCAACGCATCGCCATTTCCTCTCTTGCGAGATAAGGTTGAGAGAGAGAGAGAGAGTGAGAGAGGACGTGCGAGTTTGCGGAGAGTGGAGGAAACCCTAGATTGTGAAGCTCAAGACGAGCGATAAGAGGTTGGTTGCTTCCCAATTCGATCCTTTTCGACGTAGGGGAAGTGGGAGGAACTGCGTTTTGGGGGTGATCCGTTCGTTTTTATGGCTTACGGTGGACGTGTTGGTGCTCGTTTCTAGGATGCTGTGCACGTTTTTCTTTCCCCCCTCTATTTATCGAAGTTGGTAATGTATTTTTAGGCCTGATTTCGTTCGGTTTAATGGTTAGCGGTAGGCGAATTGGTGCTTGGTTCTAAGATGCTATGTAGGCATTTCTTTTCCTTTCAATTGGATCCTTCAAGTAGCAATGAGACGTTTTCTGGGTGTTTTTAGCTAGTTCGTCTCGATCCCCATCGAGTATACATCTTCAAAATTTATGGAAATCCGCTTATGTCGTCATGGTAGATTGAAGGCATATTGAAGATCTAGGTTTTCTCTCGCTGTTTATGTGGTTGTGCATGTAAATTTAATATTAAAACTTCAGGGATTCGCTGCTGCTGCTGTAGGGTATGCTTATTAATTTTTGTCCCTATGATTGATTTATTTTTTAGACGAAATAGCCTGTCCAAAAAAGGGCTCGAGAGATCATGTGATTTAATTGAAAGATAGAGTTTATATATATATATATATATATATATATATATATATATATATATATATATATATATATATATATATATATATAAACACATATATATACATACATATATTTTCGAAAAATGTTTTCAAGTTTTCTCCTTCCTTGGTCAACTTGTTGGTTTTTTTTTTTTTTTGATTTTGTATTAGAATTTCCTTGTTCATACTCAGTTTTTTTTTTCCCATTTTTTAATGTAGGATATAAAATATACAGTTGAACTGAGGGATGATCAGAATGGTAGATAGTCTTCATTAGATGCCATTGTTATAGAGTTATGAAACTGGAAAAAAAAAGTTGAAAACTTGAAATGATGTTTAAAGTTGGTGGGATCATTGGGAATGTTGTGGTTGTTGCTCCGGAGAATGTGTTCCGTATGTTTGGGAAGATTTCTGTTGGTGTTCAAAAATGGTTTCTTTTCGTTCCGCAAGTTTGGTGGTTCTTTTTGGACTCACGGAGATGGCTTTGGATGCCTGATTTTGTTGTGGACAGGGAAGATTGTTTCGGTGGTGGTGTGGGTGGTGGTTAAGGTGGTAGTGGTGGTGGTGATTTTGTGCACCAACAAGTGCCATTGAATTTGAAGGTCTAAAGATGAGCGAAGGCAGCCGTAGCCCACCTAGAGATCGCAGAATCCGCACAGAACGTACCTCATATCGTGATGCTCCATATAGAAGGGATTTCCCTCGTGCCTCAAGGTCTTATTGCTGAAAACCTTTCATTTTTATTGAGAGAAGCATGGTTAAGGTTTCTTTTGTTAGTTTTTGTTGTGTTTTCTGTACTTTTCATATACCATTATTCAGTTTTACATCTGAACTGACTTTTCATATGTTTTTGGTGATGGTTATAATTCTAAAGTGGTAGAGAAGTTGGCCATTATTATACTTTGAAACTAGTATAGTTTCCAAGAGGACCTTCTTTTTTTTATTCTGTAGCAATGCATGCTAAACTGTATTCATATGTCATTGTATTCAGATTTAGTATGTCAACTGTTCTTTGTCATTAATCTATCTTAGGATAGTGTCATTCAGCTTCTGATTCTGTATGGCTACCCTCTCCATTCATGTGTTAGAGTTCGAGATCGACATTTGGACACCGATACTCCAAATTGACACTTGACATGTGGGACACTTGGATTGACCTCTATGTTAGATACTCTTACGTGAGTCCAAGTACAATAGATGTGTAATTCCTTCTTAAGCTATTATACTAGTTTAACATAGACATGCAGAGACCCTTTAATTCATTACCTGTTATTTCACGCTTCAAAATCTTTGAACTATGTGCTAGATACGGCATTAGTTTTTTGTAGATAGATGCCTACATTGTCCTCATATGCATATTCTGAAAACTAGTGGATTAATACTAGTACATTTGTCAATAAGTCGTTTCAGAAAAAAAACAAAAGATTTACATGTAAATGACAAAAAAAACTGATTAACTCGTAGCTGTTGTTTGCTATATATCGTGTCATAAGTATGTGTAAGAGAAGCTTGCAAGTGCGCAAAATTTAAACTTCACATGATTCATGTCACTAATAAAACTGGTGAAATCAAATGTATTGCCAGGAAATTGGCCCTTGTAAAGAAAAATTCCATTCAGAACAGCCTCACCCTGATAGCAAGAACTACTAATATTTCTGTTAATAGCTCATATTTGTAAATACTGGTTACATATTGTGAATCAGCTTTATTTACCTCATGAATCAGTATAAATGAGCATGCTATATATTCTGTGAAGATAGTTGTGCAGTTGTTTATTGTTATTTTGTAGGTTCTGAATCGCTAAGTAGGAATAAGTCTTACTGATGTCGATAATTTAATCAAAGATATCAACATCCCTGCTATTTCCATAGGATCATCTTAAAATTTAAAGGATAAAAGCATTAAAATAGTAAGGAAAAAAAGGATACTTGCTAACAGAAATCATTATCATAAGATAACAATTTCAATTTGTGAAATTGCTGGCCTCCTATGACCAATGATTTAGCTTGATTAATTGATAGCTACAGATTGGCAATGCCAGGCTTTCTCATTCAATTTAGGATGAGGGGATGAAATTTTTTACATATTTACTAATTATTGCTTGAATTTACCATTACAATGATTTTCATTGTGGATCATTCCTAGCTGGTGCTGGTTTCTTTTGTGAGTATGAATACCAGTGCTTCTTCTTTTAGTCCAATGCATAAGGATGTTTTGTTACCTGTTACCTATATTAGGTGCTTGCCGTAGTATTCTGCATTCAAGTCTTGCATGTTAAAATGTCAATTAGTTAATTGCTTTTTGTCTCTAATAAAATGTCTTGTATCTGCAAAATGTAATTGATTTTGAAACATCTACATAGTGATTGGGGAATACTGCTTCATTATCTAACATATCTGCAATGAATGTTGTTGAAAATGGTATTCTCAGATCTCGTTTTTTTGTAATTATTGCTCAAAATGTATCTGATATTTTCTAATTTCCTTTTTCTTTTCTTAATCACAGGTATGATTTGTGCAAGAACTGCAAGCAGCCAGGCCACTATGCTAGAGAATGCCCAAATGCTGCTGTCTGTAATAACTGTGGCCTCCCAGGGTAAATATTCAGAAGTTCATCATCACTGCAACTTTTCTAACTTGATCTTGTCTAATCACCATCTACTTCTAGAGTTGACTACTTCACTAGTTAGTTGAATTTGCAGAGTTTTTGTTTAGTCACCATATGTATGAACTAAACTATGCTAGGGGGGCATCATGCTAGGTTATGTTGGGAGGATATAATTTCCTGATACCATATCTATTTGTTTGAGTCATCTTCAAGTTATCATCTAGCCATGATTGTCCCAACTATTTTGGAGTCGGTTGTGAATCATATCCTTCATTGAGTTGTTTGAAAAGCTAAAAAGGATAGTTTGGTGCTAAACTTCTATCATGCGGGTCCCAGAGAAGAATCTATTGTATGTAATCTTATCCTGCAGAGATTGTTTCTAAGGCTCAAACCCATGATCTCTAGATCACAAGGGAATAATTTTACCATTGCGCTAAAACTTTCTTCAGTTCTAAGTATACAATCTCTATTATTTGAAAAGCTATGTTACTTAATATTAAAATCAATTAAATTCTCTTTTTATTACGTTGACTATTTTCTTGGTTGCCTTTTACTTTGAATTCAACTGTTCTAAGTATACAATCTATCAGTTAGACAATGTTTCCAAAAGTACTGAATCTATTGGTCACCTTCAAATAATGGTCTTATCATCTTAATATTTTTTTACCAAATAAAGTTGGTCCATATTTTTTATTTTAGCATCTGATATTCTTTGTGATTGTAAGGTACTTTTACAATTTAAAGAGAAATTTTACAAAACGATAGTTAAATTTGTTATATTATATGGAGCTGAATGTTGGGCTATGGCTCGAGCGCATGAGCAGAAAATAAGAGTTGCAGAGATGAAAATGTTAAGATAGATGTGTGAACATATATAAATGGATAAAATAAGGAATGTGAACATTAGAGCGAAAGTTAGGATTGTACCTATTGAGGGCAAATTTCAGGAGACGTTTAAAATGGTATAAACATGTACTTAGACGATCGATAGATGCTTCAATTAGACGATGTGAAATTATTATAAATATATAAATTAAACGAGAAATAGGAAGACCAAAGAAGATTTGGTTAGCAATGAAAAAACAAGATAAGATTTATTTAAATATAAATGTTCATACAGTGGGTGATAGAGCTTAATGGTGTAGAAGGATCTATATAACTGATCTTACCTAGTGGGATAAAGTTTGGTTATTGTTGTTGTTGCTAATGGTTCGACACACTCATTAATGACATTGGTGGCGTTAAAACAACCAAATTGTCTCACCTATTGCTTGATGGCATTTAATCATTCTATGCTTAATCTCTCTCAGATATTAGTATTATTTGTTTTATCATTTCTAGTGCCTTTGTCTTTCCATTTTAGCATTCTTTTCTCTTTTGTGGTAAGCGCTGCTTCTAAACAATCCGGGGTCCAAGCTAATAGCACAATTTGTACATTTTCTTTGGTATATTCTCGAAAACATTAAAATAAACATGAAATTGTCTCTCGACAGACATATTGCATCAGAATGCACAACGAAGGCATTGTGTTGGAATTGCAAAGAACCTGGACATATGGCAAGCAATTGTCCCAACGAGGGCATATGCCACACCTGCGGCAAGTCTGGTCACCTCGCGAGGGACTGCTCCATGCCACAGCTGCCTCCTGGTGACCTGAGGCTCTGTAATAACTGCTACAAACAGGGGCACCTCGCAGCCGACTGCACGAATGAGAAAGCGTGCAACAATTGCAGGAAGACAGGGCACCTTGCCCGTGATTGCCCGAACGAGCCAGTCTGCAATCTCTGCAATGTCGCTGGGCATGTGGCCAGGCAATGCCCAAAGTCTGGAACACTCGGTGGCTTGGGCGGCAGCTTCGGCGGCAGCGGTGGCTTCGGCGGCGGTTTCCGCGGTGGATTCCGAGATGTCATCTGTCGGAACTGCAACCAGGTTGGCCACATGAGTCGGGACTGCATGGGTCCGCTGATGATCTGCCACAACTGCGGCGGGAGGGGGCACATGGCCTACGAGTGCCCGTCAGGAAGGTTCATGGACCGTGGTTTTCGGAGGTACTGATTGATATACCGATTAGCTTTTTTCGCCTACGAGATGTGAGCTTTTTGACATCGAAATATCGGTATCTTAGTCAACTTGCTCGAGACTAGTTGTTGTCGATTGATGAAACTTTAATTTGCAGACTGGTATGGCTTGGAAAGCCTTTTGCTATGTGAATTTCATTTCTGTGTTTGAAGAACTATCAGACTGTAGTGTACTAGATCAACCTGTCCCACCATTTTCATATTTGATTTGGATTCTTCTGTGGCTGCATTAAACATATCGTCGGTATGATTTTGCTTGCTTCTTAATCTTAAACCGCACAGATTATTTTATGCAAGAAGTTTTGACAGCAGTCGCATGTTGTTAGAAATTGTAGTTTTATCATAGGCAATGTTTATTTTGAGGGAAAGGAACCAAAGTAAACGGGAGGAGGAAGAAGGAAAGGATTAGGAGTAGATGTCTACCGATGAAACTTCAATAAAATACTGCAGCAAAAAGGTAATAACGTGATCGATTGAGAGGGATAAATCAGGACCCAAGTATTTTTTTTTAAGAAAAATTAATCCCATTGAAGGTCCATTTTGTCCATTATAGCGAGTCTATTATTTATGGACATTCAATAACATTTTGCAGTAAAAATATGATAATGTTTACCTTGAATGATTCTTCAGTCAACGTAGCATGTAGCATTTGGAGAGAGGTAAATTAAGATGATTCAAATATCAACTCGCGTCGTTCAATAAAATATTATAGCAAAAAGATAAAATCATCCTGATAACTCCGACCAATCAACTCCATTGCTATTATAAAAGAGATAATTTATAAAAAAATAATTTTTATCCAAACGAGCACTAGTAGAACGGGAGGACAAATATTCTCAAAAAACTTTACAAGCTCCAAAAATCGATCATCCGTAAAAGATTAGAATCGTCAATCTAGCGATCTCCATCGATCTATTCCACTATTAAGAGAAAATCACTAGGATCTTATGAATTTTAACACGGTGACTAAGACACGTAGAGGCCATATGAATTCAAAATGAATTTTAAATTTCCTCCAAAATCGATCCACGCTTATATCCATAAATCTATCAGTATTTTTAGTCTACGTCATCCCCGTAAAAATATAAAGTCCATTCGTTATAATAAATTTGTCATATCCACTTATTTTAGTCACTACGTTGTTCATAACAAATCTATCATTGTGCTAATCATTCAACCCTGATGAGGAGGTGACGTTCAATAAAATATGGACGTATTTAGAGGAGATGATTAAAAGACAGAGACATTGAACCACCGTTGGATCATCATCAGTTGCTGACGAGCTACCATGACCGTTATTGCTCATTTAAGCTGCCCGTGGTCGGAAGAAAAGCTTTTTAATATCATCAAAAACAATGATATATCATTTACGTATATAAATCTCAGAAATAGCTACTAAAATTGCATACTTAAAACCCTCCTAATCGTATTCCAAAAACGGCATGCATTTTAAAGTTCACAAGGACGTGGTTATAAAATTAGAATTTAAAATGATAAACATGTAAATCAATAAGCAATTAATATCTCTAAATTCTGGCCACTCCGGTACTTAAAACATCCATGTACGATCAGCGTGTGGAGTTAAACTGATTGTGAATTTTAAATCTGCAAAGTCGAGGGGACCAGAGAGAAGCAAAGTCATGGAATTATGTAGATGATATAGCAACAACACAACAAAGGTCATCCATCCAGTTCCAAGATCATCACAAACGAAAGAGACATATTAGGTCACCACAAAGAACACTACCTACATATAAATTGGCTAGCCCTTCTCTGACTTCTTGAATCCCATTTATATGATTATTTGCTAATGATGATAGATCTGATTGGTCAGCATCATCCCAGAGTTAATCGGATTTCCCCCTTTCCTCGTAGCCGTTGGTTTGTCGATTCTCGTCGCCGTTTCTTGGCTGCTCCTTCAACTGTTCATACAAACAATCAGGCAGAAAAAAAAACTTGGAATCAGCACTATAATCGAACTTGTCTTTTTTTTTAATTTCAAGTCTATTTAGATATAGTATAAAGAACTATGATATAGGTGTTCTTTTCTATCCTTTATAAAAAGGTAATCCTATAAAAGAAAGTTAACAGCAAAGATGATAATAGTACCTTTGCTAGCATTGCCTTGTGATATCTGTATCCCTGCAAACCATAAAAAGGAAGTTGTGGCTTAAACCTTATTTACTTTTAAATTTGAGGATAGTATTTCATTCGAACTGAAACCGCCAAGTGAATCACCTTATCTGTTCCATAAATATAGTCACAGTAGGTAAATACAGAAGCAAAGTTGCTTTGGCTCTGCCCTCCTACATAGTGATGGTAATCATGGTACTCTGCTCCTCCATAGAAGGGAATGAATTTGGTTGGAGTCCATGGGAAGTCATATCTGTTCATAGAGGCATTCAGCGATATCAGTGTTCGCTTGCAATATGCTAGGGAATAAAGTGTGCATGAATATACTAAATAGAGGCTGATTTGCTATGTCAGTGAGCCTTGAGAAGATTTTTAGAATGTAGCATGCGATGTTGACTAAAAGATTGTGCCTAGCAGATTAGCATGCTCCATAAAGTGGGTTAAATTAGTAAATCATGGCAGTCATTCAGTGTAAGAAAGGATGTCTCAAAAATCTAAAGATGAATTCGGTGGGAAGAAATGAAGTGGCAATTTAATGCATAACTATCCATTAATGATGTAAACAAATGTGAATAAAAACTTCTAATATGCTCTGTCTGCTTAATTACTTAACAAATCAAGCATTAGTCTATTAAAGATCTTTATTTCCTTGCAGTGTTTGCTTAAAATACATCTATCATAGTCAGCATAATCTGCTTGTCTTTTTCTTCAGATTATTTGAAATTTCTAAAAATCTATGCACATCAATGTCCTGTTCAACTGACACGTGTATCCATAATTCTTATATTTCTATCTTCAAAGAGTTTTGTTTCCCCAAGCTAAAGAGTAGGTTATTTAGCTTGATTTTCACAACTGCAGTTGCTCAACATCAGTAAGGATCACATTGGTCATACTCTCTGTCACTTCTTTTGACATTGACCACAAAATCATATGAAGAAAGCTTATGAACTGAAACTTCTCCTGTGGCACTCTCAACAGCTGCATTTGGGTTGATGCTTGAATGCTTGAAGCTCTAGCTCTTGATAGATTCAATGTCAACCCCAATTAATTTTATTCATTTTCCAACCCAAAACCAACTTCTTGCAAAGCAAAATAAGATTGCGTACGATAAACTTTTCCCTGGGATATGTATTGGTGAGAGCTTTGTAATCGGGCTGTCTTTTTTTTTTCCTAGCATGAAATCCCAATGACAAACTTCCAAAGTGGGGAGAAATTGGACGGCAATGTGATTTAGAGGGAAAAAACTGGAGACAAAATGGTATGGAACAAATGATCAAGTCACTACAAGTCTGCCACATGTTTGTCTACACACAACAACGGTCAAAGGGATTGATAGATAGATATAATTATAAATTCTTGACAATTCTGACATGCTTAAAAAATCAATACGGGGAAGTATTAAAAAATAAAGGACTCAGATCTAACTAAATGAGTGAAAGAAGTCACCTTCTCACATGTCTCTCATTCTACTGTGAAATCTTACAGCATGATTACAGAAAATGTTGCAGAGAATCTTAAATCATTACAGGAAGGAAATTGGATGAGAACCATACCCGCTGTGGGTCTCAATCGCTTCGAGCTGGCGGAGGGCAATCCAGAGCCAGAAGGTGATCATGTGGCAAGGAACGATCGCCGGCCCTGCAAAGGAGGGGATACCAAGGAGCAGCACCTCCGCCCAATGAGCATAGGGCGCTGCGAATCCAATAGGCGCTGTGAATTCATGGTGGAGATAGTGTATCTTCTCGTACCCCCATTTGCCATGCATTAGTCGGTGAATCCAGTAGTTGCCATAGTCCTCCACCAAGAAGTAAACCAAGAGTTGCAGAGTCACTTCCCACAGTGACGGAAGGGGAAGCCCAGTTCTTATCCCCACAAACTACAAATGGCTCTTTTAGCAAAGATAGAACAAGTAATGCAAACAAAAGAGAGAATTGTCGAGTGTAATATGTAATTGAAGAAAAAATCTTCGAGATAAGAAAAATAATCATGCTTTTATCCGGCAATGTTATAAAAAAAGTAGATCGACAGAAAACATTACAAATTGAATAATGCAAAAAAAAAGTAAAGTACTCGTTATGGAAGTAATAAAGAGGTTTTTTCTCCCCAGAAAATGGATCAAACTGCAATGCAACCCTAAGGAATCAAGAAAGGGACCTTGACGGTGGGATAGGAGACGAGTTGGAGCGGGCCGACGACGAGGACGAACACCCGCATGACGTCCTTATAGCACCGTAAGAAGGAGGTCGGCGGGTGGCGGACCTTGGGCTGGATCTTGAAAGGGGAGACGGAGGCAGGGAAGCCGAGCTCGACGAGGGCGAGCGGGAGAGGCGCGAGAGAGAAGATGACGAAGAGGAAGATGGTGTTGTGGTAGTAGAGGAGGTAGTCGGGGATTCGGCTGGAGTAGCGGAACCAGATGGCCTCGGCGAAGGTCAGATTCCGCCCCAGCGCCGCCTCCGCCTCCCCCAGCGTCGCGTACGGCAGCATCTCCGGCAGCGCAAGAACCGATCGGTGCGAGATCGACGACCCCCGGCGGCAATGGGTATCCGGAACCGAATCGCCAGAAAAGGCAGAACCCGTTTAGTGCTCCGCCGCTGGTGGCACCGCGATCGGAGGAGCAGTGAAAAGGTCGAGAGAGAGATGATGAGCTGTGCCTGTGCTTAAAATGGAAAGGGCAATGGAACGTCGCTACGAACGGTGTGTATCGACCATGTGCCCCCGTTCGGATGTTCGGATGGGATTTAAGGCGCGATGGAATTCTGAATAAAATAAAAATATCGATTTTAACGGAAGTCTAAAGTTTTTTTTTTTTTTTGAATGACTCTATATATTTTTGACCATCTCCGTGATTGCAGAAGAAATAGTGGCAGTCACAGATGTTGTCAAATGGGCAACGGTCAATCCTCGCGAGTTCGGTTCCATCCCTCCACGCTATTCTGCATTACTCAAAGCGCCAAATACCCACCGCGATTTACCTCCCTTATGATGACTGAGGCGGGCGAGAGGCCATTAGGTTAGTTGGCTGCCCAATGACAAATAAGACCTCCGCGATTTATCTCTCACAATAATCGAATCAAATGGAGAGTTAGGTTGACGGATTCCATCCTTTATAGTCAATTGGTCATGCCTTGCTCGATTGCCATGCGACTGAGCCAGCTCATGTTGCAGTCAAATCGTGTCAGCTCGATGCGCGAATTTGGCTTGCCCTACCGATCCAATTTATTTTTTTAATTATTAAAATTATATAATAATTAATACAAAAGTATTGAAAGTACTAATTGCTCAAATACACCTTAAGGTGCATTTGGTTCAAGTAATCATACATAATCTTGGTCATGTGATTATTAGAGAATAAAACATAACCTTGAAATAAAGTATAATCTTTGATAAAAACCTTGTTTGGTTAGAGGTTTTAATATATAACAGTTTAATATTTTACTAAATTATCCTTTATCTTTTGCTCAATCAATTCGACGATGACGACGGAAATATTATTGACGACGACAGCGATCGATCGCAGCGATCTGCGTCGGCTAGCGATGCGACGGACCAATGATCGGCCGGCGGCGCGGTGATCAGCCGGCAACGACAAATGGTCAACCCATCGACGACGACGGCGGTGGCCGACGCTGGCGACATTACGGCGATCGATCGGCCGACAGCGATGACGATACGATCGATCACGGCGAAGACGATCGTTAGGCGATGGCGGACGACCATTCATCATCGACGGCGGCAGGTGGCGCGGCGACGATCGATCGGCGACAATGACGACGATAACGATGGCGGCGGCCGATCGGCCGCGCGTCGACAATGGCGGCGATCGGCCGGCGGCGCTTTGACCGTGCGACGTTCGTCGGACCGGCGCGGCGGCGGATCGGCGATCGCAGCGGCGCAGCGATTGTCGCGATGGCGACGACGATGGTTAGCGATTGCGCAGCGGTGGTGGCGAGCGATGATGGCAGCGCGGCGGTATGAAGACGGTATGACGATGGCGGAATGACGTAGTGGTGGTGACGGATGGCGACGATAACCCGGCCCGGCGGCGACGGCAGCAGCGGCCCGCCGGCGACTAATGATACGACAGCGGCGGCAGCGGCGGCCGGCCGATTAATGATAATGACGACGACGCGGCAAAGCAGGCGGCCGATCGACGACGGTGATCGGCGGCGGCTAACTAACGACGGCGACGGCGACGATCGACCGATCGATCGACGACGACGGCAAGATCGACGACTAGCGAAGGTTGTGGAGTTGGTAGCGGCGACGCGGCAACGGCGGCAACCGGCCGGCGGGTGGTGGCGACGGCCACGACGACGACGACGACGGCAGATTTAAGCGGTAGCGACGAAGCGGCATTGGCGGCGGCGCAACGGATGGCGCGCGGCCGGTGGTGATGATGGTGGTCAGTGACGGCGGCGACGGCGGCATTTACGGCGAAGCGATGTCCGACGGCCGACGAAGCGGCATGACAAAGAATCGATAACCAAGCGGACGACGGAGCATAAATCGATTGAGTTTTGACAAATTGACATTTAATATATTGCTAAGAGTAATATTGGAAAAAAAAATTCTTAATTCTGAGAATCAAAAAAGCCTTGGTTCTCTAAGGTTTTCCTATTCCTCCTTAAAAGATTTTTGTTCATAATCAGTTAATGAACAATTACCAGATAATTATTCATAACCTAGACCAAATAAGATTTTTATTGATAATCTAACAAGGTTATCAATAAAAACCCCAACCAAACGCACCCATAATACATTCGTGTTAATGAGGAGTTAAATTAATTATTTTTGAAATTAGTTTATTAGAATAATTGGATATATGGACAGATACAAATATTTTTCATAATTACTCTAATACGATTGAAAAGGAGATTTAACTCTATGTTAACTGATGATTCGACTTGAGATCAAAGAATAGAGATTTAACAAAATACTTATAGTCGAATTTCTTCGACTAGCTTAATACAAATCGTGTTTGTTCAATGTGTGAATTTGGTCTGACACACCGGTCTATTTTTTTTTTAAAATTATATAATAATTACTCCAAAGGTATTTAAAGTGTTAATTATTCAAATAGACTTAGTCCACTTGTATCAATGAAAAATTTTCATAGAATTAAATTAATTATTTCTGAAATTAGTCTATTAGAATAATTGGATATCTAGATGGATGAAAATGTTTTTCATAATTGCTCCATTATGATTGGAAAGGAGATTTAACTCTCTATTCATTGATGATTCGATTTGAGATCAAAAGATAGAGAGATTCAGCAAAATACTCATAGTCGAAATACAAATCGTATCTGCTCGATGCACGAATTTGGCCCGGCCCACCGGTCCGATTTTTTTTAATTATTAAAATTATATAATAATTACTCCAAAAATATTTAAAACGCTAATTATTCAATTGGACATGTCAATGAAAATTTTTCATAGAATTAAATTAATTATTTCTGAAATTAGTCTATTAGAATAATTGGATATCTAGTTGGATGAAAATATTTTTCATAATTGCTCCATTATGATTGAAAAGGAGATTTAACTCTCTATTCATTGATGATTCGATTTGAGATCAAAAGATAGAGAGATTCAGCAAAATACTCATAGTCGAAATACAAATCGTGTCTGCTCGATGCACGAATTTGGCCGAGCCCACCGGTCCGATTTTTTTTAATTATTAAAATTATATAATAATTACTCCAAAAATATTTAAAACGCTAATTATTCAAATAGACAATACACTTGTGTCAATGAAATTTTTTCATAGAATTAAATTAATTATTTCTGAAATTAGTCTATTAGAATAATTGGATATATGGATGGATGAAAATGTTTTTCATAATTGCTCCATTATGATTGAAAAGGATACTTAACTCTCTATCATTGATGATTCGATCTGAGATAATACAAAAGTATTTAAAGCGCTAATTATTCAAATAGGCTTAGTACACTTGTGTCAATGAAATTTTTTTATAGAATTAAATTAATTATTTCTGAAATTAGTCTATTAGAATAATTGAATATATGGACGGATGAAAATATTTTTCATAATTGGTCCATTATGATTGAAAAAGAGATTTAATTCTCGGTTTATTGATGATTCGATTTGAGACCAAAGGATAGAGAGATTCAACAAAATACTCATAGTCGAACTTCTTCGATCAGCTGAATACAAATCAAATTTATCTGTAGTATATTAAATTTGGTCAAATTGACCTTCGTCAAGTCGGACCTTAGATCGATCGTCGAAATGAGAATTACTTCAAACTTGAAAGGACTCGAAAACAAGTAAAAGGAGGATCAAAGAGTATCTCGACGAAGTCCCTCCGACGCTCAAATTATAGACTAAAGAAAAGTGAAAAAAAAAAACTTAAAATAATGAGAATAGAAAATTTAGAGATAATTGATCCCCGCATTCCCCTTCTCCTAACTTTATATAGGAAGAAAAGAATGTGTCCTTTTTTTGGAGGGAAAAATGTGACGTGAAGACATGGGTTCCTAGAGAAGATCGTGAAATCATAATTTCCTAGAGAAAATCGTAGAGTCGTGGCGTTATGAAGAAAAACCACGAAGACATCACTTCATAGAAGAGATCATGAAGACGTATCGATCTAACTGACGAACTGAGGTCGAGAAATCAAAATATCGAACCGAACTCGAGTGATTACTGAACTTACAAGACAAGGCCGATCTTATTAAACTGAGTTTGGATGATTACTGAACTTAGGAGATTAGACCGATCTAATTGTCAAATTGAGTTTAGATGAACTTAAATCGACTCACACTTTATTTGATTGGATTCCATCTCAACTGACCATTGACCTAATTTTACCACTTGCACCAATGAAAAATTTCCATATAATTAAGTCGATCATCTTTGAAATTAGTCTATCAGAAGAATTGGATATTTGGACGAATGAAAACGTTTTTCATAATTGCTCCACTACGATTGAAATAATGGAGGCCAAGGACATTTAACTCTGTGTTTGTGGATGATCCGATCTGAGATCAAAGAATAGAAAGACTTAGTAAAACACTCATAATCGAACTCTTTCGACCAACTAAATACAAATCAGATCTATCTACAGTGTGTCGAGCTTGGTCAGATCGGCCTTCGTCAAAGCTTCGTCAAGTCGGGCCTCAGATCGATTGTCGGAACGAGAATTACTTCGGACATAAAAGAATTTGAAAACAAGTGAAAAGGGAGCGTCGAGGAACACCTCGATGAAGCCCCTCCGATGCTCAAGTAAGAGACTAAAGGAAAGTGGAGAAAACACATAAAGTAGAAAGAGTAGAAAATTTAGAAATTACTTAATCTCTGTATTCCCCTCCTCCTAGTTTTATATAGGAAGAGAATAACGTGAGGGGAAAATACGACATGGAAACATAGCTTCCTAGTGAAGATCATGGAGTTGTGGCTTTCTGAAGAAAATCGTAGATTCATGGCATCTTAGAGAAAAATCGTGAAGACGTGATTTCATGGAGGATCACGAATACGCATCAAATTGAGTTCGGTAGATTAAAATGTTGAACTAAACTCGAGTGATTATCGAGCTTACAAGACCAGGCCAATTTTATTGCTGAGCTCAGCTTGAATGATTACCAAACTTAGAAGATTAGATCAATTTAATTATCGAATTGAGTTCGAATGAATGAACTTAAATTGACTCCCACTTTATTTGACGGCTTGATTGTTGACCTAATCTTGCCATTTGTCCCCATGAAAAATTTTCATATGATTAAATCGAACATCCCTGAAATTAGTCTATTACAAGGAATTGGATGAAAACGTTTTTCATAATTGCTCCGTTATGATTGAAATAATGTCTCCATTGACATTTAATTCCTATGAAAAGGACAGTTAGGGTGCAAACAAATCAGAAAGGTGTTTGGTTTGTAGAGAATTTTTTATTTTTTATTTTTATTTTTTCTTTTTCTAGAAAATTGAAAATGAGTTTTTTTTTTATTTTTCTGTTTTAAAAAAAAATGCTTTTTTATTTTTTAGAAAACGAAAATGGAAACTGAAAAATGATTATTTCTCGTTTTTCAGTTTTCCAGAAAATATTCTTTTATTTTCTAAAAAATGGAGATGGAAAATATGAACCAAACGCTTTTTCTCATTTTCACAGAAAATAAAAATGAAAAACGAAGAAGAAAACACCTATCAAATGTCACGGTTGCTTGATGAGCTTTCCAAGTACAACTCAAATATGTTCGCTATGTTTTCAAATTTAACTCGAACTCAAATTTCAATATTTAAAAATGATGGAATGACAACAATTTATCAAAGGACGTATTTCAAGTTTGAAATTACCCAAATACAATATCATAGTTTCATATTTATCAAAATATGCATTTCATTCCTTTTTTACTCCTTCCGTCAAATAAATATACAATTAATACTGAGATTGATATTGTAAGAGGTGTTGAAAATTTAAATCTCAAGTCCGCTGTATTTCTGGGAATATAATTTCCAGCACCATCTTTTTTTGGCCAGTTGATATTATACATAGTGCTGAAAATTTAAATGTCAGCACCACTATATTTTTGAGAATATAATTCCTAGCATCATCTTTTTCCTAGGACAGCTTGATATTGTATGTGATGTTAGGAATTAAAATTTCAGGATCACTGTGTTTCTGAGAATATAATTCCCAACACCATTTTTTTTCTAGACGAGTTTGATATTGTACGTAATGTTTGGAATTCAAATTCCAGAACCACTGTGTTCCTAGGAATATAATTCCCAGCACCACCTTGATATCTACGTTTGACGGGAAGGGTAAAAAAGGAATGAAATGCACCATTTGTTAAATATGAAATTATGGAACTGTATTTGGACAATTTCAAACTATGATAAATTGCCGAATGATGATTTGTGGCATCAATGATAAAGTATTTTATTTATCTACGAAATAAATCATTAATTTTGTAGAGAAGGATCCCATAAAATTTTATATAAAAAGTAGCTCGGGTTCTAGCCTGGCTCGGGTCGAGCACGCGAATGCGAGCCTAACCCACTTGTATTGATCTAAAAATCCCGATGATCATAGAAAATATATTGGGTTTTGGATCTTTAATAAACAATTATGTTAAGGATAAAAGGATAGTTTGATGTACGAAATTAATCCATGAGCCAATTGTTGTGTGATTGAACCGGCTCATGTTGCAACTAAATCGTATCCATCGAAGCGTTTTAGTTCTAGTGGCTAGCGTGGAGATATAATATTGCGGGAGGTGTCGAGTTCGAGCCCTCCTCAGCAACAATTGACCAGTAGATCCTGTTGATTGAGATACTGGGCCCGACCCAGGTATGCTCTTATCAACTCGTGGTACTGTGTCTCCAAAAATCCTTTCGGGGGTTTCTGATGAGGGGCCGCTTCGACGGTGGGGTCAGTCACGTTAAAAAATTTACCCGCCACAGTTTTTTTACCGAAGTGTTGTTACCAGATTGGTAAGCATGGAAGTACATATTGCGGGAGGTATCGGGTTCGAGCTCTCCTCAGCAAAAATTGACCAGTAGGTCCTGTTGACTGAGATACTGGGCTCGGCCCAGATATGCTCTTATCAACCCGTGGTATTGTGCCTCCAAAAATTCCTTCGGGGGTTTCTGATGAGGGGTCGCTTTGGCAGTGGAGCCAGTCACGTTAAAAAGTTTATCCGCCACAGTTTTGCCCCCGCGGGAAGGGACTAGTGGCTAGCGCATGCAGAAAATTGCACAAATGAACAACGGGTCAATCCCTCGCAAAAGCGAGTTCCGTCCCTTCATGCGCTGGTTACTAGTCTCAAGGGTCAAAGACCCACCGTGATTTACCTCCCTTACGATGACCCGGAGGCGGACTAGTAGGGGCCGCTAGGTTGACGGTTCCAACCTTTTGCACAAATAAATCGTATCCGCTCGATGTGTGAATTCAGTCAGGTCCATTGGTCCGGTTTATTTTTTTAATTATTAAAATCACATAATAATTACTACAAAAGTATTTAAAGCACTAATTGTTCAAATATACTTAGTTCACGTTAACCAATGAAATTTTTTTAAATAGAATTAAATCAATTATTCCTCAAATTAGTCTATTAGAAGAATTGGATATCTGAACAAATGATTTTTTTTTTGTAATTACTCCGTTATGATTGAAATGATAGAGGCTCGTTGATGATCCAATCTGAGATCAAAGGATAGAGAGATTCAGTAAATACTCATAGTCAAACTTCTTCGACCAGCGAATACAAATCAGATTTCTCTGCAGTGTGTCGAGTTTGGTCAAATTGACCTTCGTCAAGTCGGACTTCAAATCGATCGTCGAAATGAGAATTACTTCGGACTTGAAAAGACTCAAAAACGAGTGAAAAGGAGGGTTGAAGAACACCCCGATGAAGCCCCTTCTACGATCAAGTTAGAGATTAAAGGAAAGTGGAGAAAAAAATACACATAAAGTAGAGACAATGAAAAATTTAGAGATTACTTGATCCCTGCATTCCCCTCCTCCTGACTTTATATCGAAAGACAAGAACGTGACTTGTTTTTTGGAGGAAAAAATGTGACGTGAAGACAGAGATTCCTAGAGAAGATCGTGAAGTCGTAACTTCTTATAGAAAATCATAGAGTCGTGGCATTATGGAGAAAAATAGTGAAGACGTGACTTCATATAGGAGATCATGAAGACGTGTCGATTTGACTGTTGAACTCAGCTCGGGAGATCAAAATATGGAATTAAACTCGAGTGATTATCGAGCTTACAAGACCAGGCTGAGCTTATTGTCGAACTGAGCTTGGATGATTACTGAACTTAGGAGATTAGATCAATCTAATTATCGAACTGAGTTCGAAAGTACTTCGGATGAACTTAAATCTATTGGGAGTATGAGGAATAAATCAAAGTTTCACATTGGAAAGACATGAAAAAAATTATGTGTTTATAAGATAAAAAGATATATCCATTGGTATGAGATCTTTTGAGTAAAATCCAAAAATAAAACCATGATAGCTGGTTAAAAGTGGACAATATCATATTATTATGGAGATATATGAATTTTAAAATCGACTCACAATTTGTTTGATTGGATTTCATCTCAACTGACCGTTGACCTAATTTTACCACTTGCACCAATGAAAAATTTCCATATAATTAAATCGATCATCCCTGAAATTAGTCTATTAGAAGAACGGGATATTTGGACGAATGAAAACATTTTTCATAATTGCTCCATTATGATTGAAATAACAAAGGCTATGGACATTTAATTATCGATCCGTGGATGATCCGATTTGAAATCAAAGGATAAAAAAAACTTAGTAAAATACTTATAATTGAACTCTTTCGACCGATTGAATACAAATAAGATCTATCTGCAATATGTTGAGCATACACAAAGTAGAAAAAGTAAAAAATTTAAAGATTACTTGCCGTATTCCCCTCCTCCTAACTTTATATAGTTATATAAAAAAAGAATAACGTGTCTTTGTTGAAAGAGAAAATACGATATGGAAACATAGCTTACCGTTTATATTGTTGACCTAATCTTGCCATTTGTCCTAATAACATTTTTTCATATAATTAAATCAAACACCCCTGAAATTAATCTATTACAAGAATTGGATGAAAACGTTTTTCATAATTGCTCCATTACGAAATAACCGAGGCCAAGTAGATTTAGCTATGTGTCCATTGACATTTAATTCCTAAGAAAAGGGCAGTTAGGGTGCAAACAAATTAAGTTGCTTGATGAGCTTTCCAATTGACTCTTAAATGAATTATTGTATCCAAGTGAAACTCAAACATGTTCGCTATGTTTTCAATTTGAACTCGAACTCAAATATCATTATTTTAAAATGATTATTTGTGGCATCAATGATAAAATATTTTATTTATCTACGAAATAAATCATTAATTTTGTATAGAAGGATCATATAAAAAGTAGCTCAAGGTCTAGCCAGACTCGAAACGAGCCGACTTCGTATCAAGAAAAGAATGATACGGACAACGAGCACGCGAAGGCCTAGCACGAGCCTAGCCCACTTGTATCGATCTAAAAACATTGATGATCATAGAAAATACATTGGTTTTTGGATCTTTAATATACAATTATGTTAAAGATAAAACGAAAACTTAGCTATTATACACAATCTTATCCTATTTTGCAAGAGGTTATTTCCTGAATTTAAATCACAGGACAACTATGTTAAGAATCTTTTAGAAAATCATTAAACCTCTAGAATTAATCTAGTTGATAAATGCAAAAGGATAACTCTTAAATGGACAGGAGTCAATTTCTGAAAAAGTCGTGACTTTGAGCTATCGATCGACCTCCTCCTTTGTACTTATCATCTAAGTTCTTGATTTATCTCCTCCATCGATAGGAGCAACCGAAGAGAGCTGTAATATGACGATTCCATTTAAAAAAAAAAAATCATTAAATTAAGATTTTAAAACAACTAGAATACAAACTTGAATTGAACTTAAAAAAAAAAACTATTAGATTAGGTTTTGAATCCTCACATCTACACAGCCTGAGACTTCTCTTGCAGGGAAAACTCAGTGGGACTCCTTCCCAACCTGCAGAAATCAGAAATGTAAGGAAACATGAATGCAGCTATTCAAATTTTCAGTGTTTACATGAAAGTAAAAAAAATATAGTAACAAACCAGCATTTCGTGATCCCCTATTATCTCATCGATCACTTCTAGGAGAAGCTTATCGGCGCTGTTTGGAACAAGAGCTGCAAAAACAGCCGGTTGCAACCCTGGAGAGCAGCCAAATGTGAGCATGATGAAGTACGAAGCAAATGCAAACATTTTGGGCAAGTGAAATACGCTAAAGGTTTTGTCTTTTCTAATTTTTTTTCATACGACAACGATAATAACAATCAAATTTTATCTCACTAAATAAGATCGTCTATATAGATTCTTCTACGTCATTGAGTTTTATCCCCTGCTATATAATAATCTATATTTAAATATATTTTATTTTATTGTTGTTAATCAAGTCTTTTTTATATTTTTTTTCCTCGTCATATTATTTAACTGGAGTATTTATTGATCGTCTAAATAAATATCTGTATCATTTTAAACGTATCTCTAGGAGTTTTCCTTCAATAAATACAACTCCGATTTTTTCTCTAATACTCTTATTTTTTATTCTGTTCATCCTCATATATCTATACATCTATCTTAAAATCTTCATCTCTGTAACTCCCATCATCTGCTTATATGCTTGAGTCATAATTCAATATTCAGTGTCATAATATAGCAGATTTGACTGTCATTTTATAGAACTTCTATTTATGAGTAATAAATAAATTGTAGAGTCTTGGAACTCATTTCGGACTTTCTAACGAAATAGTTTCGATAAGAAGAAACAGATATGGATCGGTTTTTGAGCATTAGAATGGGTACCAGTTTCTGGAAAAGCATCGATGAACATTATCATCTCCTCTCCACTTAATCCTGATAAAATGCACAGTCTGGGCAAAGATTTAGCAATCTGCAGATGAGAGAAAAAGGTTATTAAAGGCAGTTACAAGTGCAATCTCCGTCATCAGGTAATGAAAATGGGACATGAAAACCATGGCAGATAACCTTCACATCATCTAAGTGGACTTGATCAGTGTGCATTGCATCCCATACCGTCTTCTCGATCATATCCTCTGTGCAATAAATGACCTGTTACCGACAAGAAGAAATGAATGAATGGATAAGTGCGATGAGTCTTATCCTCTGTGAATGACTGGATAATGGCAGGTGCAGTTAGTTTGATTTGTAGCCCTTTATATGGGAGATACATTTAGTTTGATATACAGCAAAAACAAGTGACTCATGGTTGCCAATTAACTGAGGAAAGATGCAGAATACAAGACATAAGCATGCAGACACCGGTGACTTCGTAGCATAAACATGTAAGCACGGGCACATAAGAGATTTGTTTTACTAAACAAAATCTTCAAGCGATATTCAGCCAACTGCATTTTCATCCTAATTTTTTTTTTATATCACCGATAACTGTGGAAATTATTGATATTGTTGGGAGAACAATTAAAGTTTCATATTGAAAAAACATAGAAAAGATCACGGACTTATAAGATGAAAAAGATATTTTCATTGGTATGAGATATGATTAGTATAATCCAAAAATAAAATCATGAGGATTTAAGTCTAAAGTGGACAATATTATATCATTGTGGAGATATATGAATCTTATTTGCACCAATAATTGATATCAAAGCCAATGATCCATATTGAACCATGAGCTTCGGATGAAGAACGTCGGAGCTTCCATGTCCAGATCAAGAGAACCAAATATCAAATAGGAAGTTCAGTTGGATCAGGAGGGTCAAACACAAAACAGGAAGTCCGATTGGGTCAAAAGGACCGGACAGTTGATTGGAAGACCTAGTGGATTGAGATTTGAGAATGAGACATAGAAAGTCCTTCAAGGACGGATGGACTTGAGGAGGGGACCCAATGTGGTCTTTTGTTGAAGGGGAGGATCGTTGGGATTGTTGAGAGAATAATTAGTGTCTCACATTGAAAAGACACGGAAAAGATTATGAGCTTATAAGATGAAAAAGATATCTCGGTGGTATGAGACCTTTTGATATAGCCCAAAAATAAAATCATGAGGGCTTCACCCAAAGTAAACAATATCATACAATTATGGAGATATGTAAACCTTATTTGCACCAATAATTGGTATTAGAGCCAATGATCCATGTTGAGCCATGAACCTCGGACGAAGAAAGTGAAGGCTCCAGTGTCCAGATCATGAGAATCAAATACCAGACAGTAAATCTGATTGGATTAAAAGGACCGGACAGTTGACAAGAAGACTCAGTGGGTTGAGGATCGGACATGGTCCTTCATTTGAGGGGAGGATTATTGGGAGAACAATCAAAGTCTCACATTTGAAAGATATGGAAAAAATCATGAGCTTATAAGATGAAAAAGATATCTTTATTGGTATGAAACCTTTTGGATATAGTTCAAAAACAAAACTAGAAAGGTTTGAGTTCAAAAATGATAATATCATACTATTATGGAGATATGTGAATCTTACTTGTACCAATAGAAATTATGTCATTTCAAGAGAAATGATTTGATGGGTGCATTGCAATTGGAAAAAAAAAGGGTTGATACTACTTCTCTGTTGATTCTTTATTCATGTGCACTGGTAATATTATCAAAGATTAAAGAGTTGACACCACAGACAAACATTTAGACTAAACATGTTATAAGCACAAAAAAAAGCTATACTTGAAGTTCGTCAAGGATAACTGAATTTGAGCACTGCTTTGTGATCTGCTTGATATGCAGATTGGAGAAGTATTAATCATTGGCATCTCTTACTCATTGAAAAGGGAAATTGCAAAGGTCGAAGTACTAATAGATAGCACCTACAAACACAGAAGAAAGAAAAGTTAATGTTGCAAAGAATTACCTTTAAAAAGTCCCCATCAAGCTCTTTTAGAAACATTTGAATCTGTATCAGCAAGAGATATCAGGAAATTAAGGTAAGTTTACTGGGTAAAAGATGACACTCTAAATAGGCTCAAGCAGTAAAAGTAATATTTAACACAAACGAGAGCCAATGTAAAACAAAGGTAATTATTAATTAGATCTTACAAGGTGTATATCTAAAATTCAAATTTAGATTCATTTCTTGCATAATACTTGAGTTTTAAAGAGAAACAGGGAAGAATACCTTTTCCTTTTCGTCTGCTTCAAATCCCACCAACAGCAAAGCCTAGACATAAAAAAATCTACACAAAGTATTAAGACTATAAAATTAAGATAACCAATGAGATTACCAGAGCAAGCATTTGAATATGGTGTCGAACATAATTCAAAATTAAGGGAGATAACTGATATTATGTTATCTGTCAAGTGCCAAATTTTGTGGCATATTCACGTCATAGAAAAAAGATTTATTTATATTTATTTGGCTAGAAATAAGTCAGTTATCAGATGCTTCATTTGATTATTCAAAACATATAAACATCAAAAAATAACTATGGTGTAAGTGCTGTCAGTAATAAAGGTAATAGACAGTATCAAAAATCTGGATAAACAACTCCAAAAAAAATTCAGGTGATAACAAAGACTACCTGTTCATGCTTCAGAGTCTAATTAATAAGGATCAGCTGTCAAAATGCTAAGTTTAAGAGTGATATATCAGATTCAAGTACCATGTTGATTATTCCTTTTTCAAAGAAAAAATGATAATTGAATTAAAAGAAAAGGACATAAAAAAAACACCCTTGACTTGTATAAGTTCAGTAACTGGCTGTGTCCAATCAATAATTTAATTGTATTTTTACATGTTCACAAGGAAGATGATGAACCCACAGGAATTTAAAAAAAAAAAAAAAAAAGATAAATGGAATCTAGTGGGACAGGGTAACCAATGGCAAAACCAAGTGATAAACAATGGTGACTATAAAGTTCGATGTATTTATTGATAACTGCATCTGCTGGAAACTCACTGGGGGGCCATATATAGGGTCATCAGCATTTAAGGGAACAAATTTAGAATCTTCAGCTAATTCAGCTGGAATACCTGCAAGGCTGAAAAAATATTGTTAACGTATACAAGCATACAAACCAAGTAAATCATGAAATGCCATTAGCTTCCTCGGTGAAATAGAAAATGATAGGGCAAGAAATATTTCTTTAAGAAAGAATACAATTTACTATCTCTGAAAAAAAATATTGAACCACCACATTAGCGGCCCCCACCGTTGCACCTACCATGGAGAAGGGTAAAATCAGGACCTCAATTGACAAACGCAAAGAAGAGGGGTCGCCGATGGTCATGACTTCTCCGAAAATTGACCCACGTCCATTCTGAGATAAGTTCCTTTGCACTTGCAAACTGGGTAGCCCTAAGGGCTACAGTTTACTACCTCAGAGATATTATTTTATAAAATCCCTAATAGTTTTCTTTAAATAAACCACAACAAGCATGGCACCACCATGGTGCCATGGAAAGTTTAGTAGTCTTCAAGGAATCTTAGGTTCTCTGTTGAATTGTAGCTTGAATATAGTTTAAGGTCCAACTCACCTTGTCCTAGAAATGTGGTTTCTTGGTTGTACATCACCTTCCACATATTGTAATAGCTATATTACTTCAAATTTTCATTTGCCTTCATTCTACCCATATTGGATACCTGACCCTAACTCAGAAAAAGCACTTTCTACATTACTTGGACTCGGCTATGATCATGTGACACGGAGATGGATCATAGTCGTTTCTAAAATTGGTTAATGCATGAATCATGATCAATGAGAAGGTTGTGCAATAAGCTATTTGGGTCGACTTTGGTGCTACTGCCATAAAGAAAAAATTGTCAACATGGCATGTAAAGTCAGCATCATTTGCGTTACAACGGAGAAGAGAACAGACCGATGAGTATGCATTGCTAGAAAAAAGAAAAGGCTTGGCTATATATTCCTCTAGATTCACCCAGTTCATGGCAGAGCACAAAATCCAACAGGCAATGGCAAATTAGAGAATGTCAATGGAATCATTCATATGCTCAAGCCGAGGTGACCAGAAGTAATAACAAGAAGACTCGATAAGGTAACTTGGATTAGAAAAGTGCAACAGAAAGTTGGATTGTACTAACTTAGATGAGTAAATATACATCCTTTAGATGAGAAAACTATTTCTTCATTCTTTTTCTTGAATCATTATGTTTCCAAGTATCCATTGACGATGCTTGAACTAAAAGCTACCAAATTATCTCTCTCCCCACAACCGTCTTTCAGAAATTAACGTAACAGGAATCCATTGGAAGAGGGGAAATGGTTAAAAATAACATAAAAAGATGTGATCTTGAGAAGTGAAATCACCTTCGGATGATGCTCGAGGCAGGGATCTGTGCCTTCTTAAGGAAATAGCAGAGGGTCTGTCCACAGGCGAAGAGCGCAATGGAGGAGAAGCCAGGTAAGAGGAGAAAAAGGAGACTACAAATCTGAATTTTTTTTGGGAATTCGAAGGTAATTTCGGACAAAATGGAAACTGGAAGCTAGGCAATGCCAGAGCTGCCATCGCGGTCTCACTCCGACGTCGAAGAAACCAGCGGCGCGAGGAGCAAGAAGATTAACAGCATCCTCTTATCCTTTATTGCTGGGTTGGGCTACTTGACCAAGGCCCAAGGACACACTTGAATAATATTCACGTATTTTAACAAAAAAAAAAAAGAGCAGAAATTATAGTGGAGAGCTGATTCCTCAGCAGCTGCCTGCTATTTCATCCTGCTAGATTCGTAAAACGAGCGATCGTGTACCCGCGACTAGGGTTCTTCACAATCCAAGCGAAAAAAAACAAAAAAGTAGGTGAAAATCCAACCTTGAATTGAGAAAGACCGTGCAACTCCAACGATCAATGAACATCAAAAACAGAAGAAGCCTTCAGCAGACAATGGGATTTCGATCGGAACGAGAAGGGTAGAACATCGTCGATGGATTACCTCGTGAAGGCGTTGGATTTCGACAAGAAATTAGATCTAGGTTTTAAAAAATAGCAAAATTTAGTTAGAAAAAAATCATTATCAGAGCCAGGTTTCGATTGGGATTTCGATCGGAACGAGAAGGGTAGAACATCGTCGATGGATTACCTCGTGAAGGCGTTGGATTTCGACAAGAAATTAGATCTAGGTTTTAAAAAATAGCAAAATTTAGTTAGAAAAAAATCATTATCAGAGCCAGGTTTCGATCCTGGGACCTGTGGGTTATGGGCCCACCACGCTTCCGCTGCGCTACTCTGATCTGTTGATAGGATCAGGTTTCTAATTTATTACATTCTTAATCTGACAATATTTAACTCATACGCGAGCAATACCGTCTCCCCGTTAACATAAAATACAACTAATGTCTCAATCTCTCACATGATAAATGAATAAAATCCTTTATCACCAAGAACAAAAACAAAAAATAGCAAAATATAATCTATAAAAATGTCAGTCATTTTACTTTAAAGTGGAATAATTTGGATTACAGAATTATTCAGTTACAATGCTATACTTAATCTGAAGAAACAACAATATCATAAGCATTTCTGTTCAATATATACACTAGCTTTATGAAAAAAAACACTTTTGGTAATCAGAATCTCCTGAGCTAGCACCATAATTTCATTTTCGATCACTTCAACGCTACCCGATGAAGGAATGATAAAGCAGCATCGAAATCAAGTGTTCATCTTCTCTCAAGACACTGATCCACGGTTTTGTGTCTTACCAGCAACTCATTCCATCGTCATACTAGACTTGATCAAACATGGAGATGGAGATCGCATGTCAAATAGATAAAAGTTTATTCGAGGCAAACTGAGGCTGTCATGTGTTCAACTCTGATGCTATTCAGCCATTCTTTGGAGTCTTCACTACTTCACGTCAAACAACTTGAAGTCTGATTGTTTAAGTTCAACATACTTCCCAAGCCTAATCGAAACATCAAAGAAGAGATTTATACCTCATAACTGCGTAGGGGATATAAGAAGTGTGGATTTGACAGTATAAATAGTGAGGAAAAACTAGAAACCAAAAGGTAGCAAGAAGTGTGAAATTACCCGAGGTCTGATGGAAGCCTGAATCCACCTATTCGCACACGTTTTAGTGAATAAAGCTATCGAGATAAGAAAAATAGTGGATTAGCCAACAGAGTATCTTGAGCATTCTCTATAATTAGGCTTCCAATGTGCAAGAGAGTCTTAAGTTACAAACAGACCTGTAACCCTGCATTTCTTACGAGTTCTCGCACTTCATGATTTCTCCCTTCATGTACCTAGCAGATATCTCAAAAGAAGGATCTTAATTAACATATATAGAATAAATCAAACATAAGGAGTATTAATATATCAATATCCTCACATTTAAATAAGACTTCTGTAACCTAAAGAATTGAGAAGGAATGGAGTAAGGAAGAACTAGAAATTCCTAGAGAAGAAATGGAATAGCAATTTAGAATATACTAGAAATTGAATATGACTAATTACAGTTTTGTGTGATTTGTAGGAATGCAAGTAATAATTTTAACAATTATAAGAAAATTAGCAGCCTGTCCAAGTCCCACGCATCTACCTAGCCCTTGAGCGCCCAGCCATTCAACTCTTGAATAGAGTAATAACAAAAATACTTCGAAAATTAACATAGAGGAAAAGCTAATGTTGGAGTAAAATTAGTATCTCCTTATGATTACGGAATCTCAATTCAATGGGAGTTTGGAACCAAGCATAAGAATACTTAATTTTCATTCCATATGAATTCATTGGAAATCATACAGCTCCTATAGACCATTGCTTAGTTATAAATATATATCTACGTCTATTGCGAAAGAAATTCACTACTTCAACATGCCACTAGTGCAAGATTGCTTTAGAATAATTTGTCTACAGATTTAAGGCACATTTACCACTAATCGAATTCGAGGCCTTGAAGCATCAGGCTGGGCTGACAATAGTTCTACAGAATCAGGTACACAGTGTACACCTTCAACTTGGGCACCCTCACTTATAGCTACAAGGTGCCGTCTATTGACCTTACCTTCTATAGTTGCTATATATCTGCAATAATAACCAAGGATTAAAATATGGTGAGCTAAAAATGGTTGACTAATGCAGTATATAAATTTTCACAAGTTGACTCTTAAGTATATATCTGTATTCAGGATAATTTACACATTGTCTTAGGAGACTTAGATTTTACTGATTGGATATAAATGCATTTGGATCACGGGCAAGAACGTTCTTCATTCAATACACTACATTTTTATTTAAACCATTATAAACCGTGATGAAGAACTTCTTATTTGGACGACTACAGTACCATCAGACAACTAACCTAACAGCGTTCCTAGTTATACCACCAAGTATGCAAATAAAGCTACAGAGAAGTACCTCCCAACTATTAGGAGAAGGCAACCTAGGTCATTTAGATATCTTTTAATTATATCACGTGGAGTCCCCAGCCCGTGTCTTTAATTGATTTAACTTGCTTATCTTAGCTATCTCATTTTGTCATCATCTATTAAAGCTACATCAAGTCACATTTAACAATTTTTAGCTTTTTTCTTTTGTTATAGTGAACTGAACCCACACGTGTCAATATCTTCATTTCTAGTATATTGACTTCATGTATTAATTTTCAAACTATAAGTAATTGTACCATATAATAATAACAATCGAGCCTTTATTGCACAAAGTGGGATCGGCTAAACTATAATTAATTTTGCCATAATCTAACAAAATATCCTTTTAACCTAAAAAGCATACCTGAACTATTCCCCACCTATTTTACTTTGAAAACATTTTACCAAACACCAATCGTAGATGTGTACTGTTTTAAAGTAAAAGATAATGTAGGTTGAACATACTCTTTGGTTAGTTCAGATGATGGATGAGAAATCTTCTGAGCAAATTCACCTGAGAATAAAAATATGTTATACAACTTCAAATAAACAACAATAAATACAAAAGAGAGTAACACAACTATGATGTCAAAACTTTTGTACCATCATTAGTAACAATAATCAATCCAGTTGTTGCAACATCAAGACGTCCAACAGTGAACAATCGTGGCTTGGGTATTCCTGGATTTGACTTAATCTGCAAAATTGGAAATATGAAAAACAAATGGAAGTGAAAGAAAAAGAAAGAGAACATCAAGAGGCAGCACATTGTGGTGGCTTATGAGAACTTGTATAACTAAACTAACCCTAGGCCAAATGAAGGTTGTCATAATTGAGATCCTATCTAGGAATAGCGAAGGGTTTATAAGTTTACAATCTTTGGAACATAGGATCAAGTGTAAGCTTGTGAGTTGAGTTTTAGAATTTAATTAAAATATTGTTTTAGAACTATATTTCACCATTATAATTTATAGTTATAGCAAAAGAGGTATAAACATTTTATACTTTATGGTTCTAATATCACAATAATCTGTGCTGTATCTTTATGTGATAAGTAGTAACTTTTAAAATGCATGATAATTATACAATATATGACAATTGCAAAATTTACAAAAGAGATTTTCTAGCGGGAAGTTAAAAGAATTTCATACGTAGCTTTTCTCAAACGAAACGACATGAAAAGATGGGGTACTTTCATTAAATATCAAGCTGTAAAATATCTATAATAAAGTAAATTATTCCATCCAGTTAAGGTTATTGGAATCAAGATACAACATAAGAATGGTTAAGAAGTATTGTATTAGTTCATAAATTCACAAGAATATAGCCTGATTCAAATTCTACCTAGGATCCTGATAGTTTAGATAAATTTGCATAGTATGATCATGAGATCTAATAAACCAAATCATGGTCTTGACTATCATGCTACAAATCATATAAAAGAATAATCAAATACACATACCCATTTTTTCAAAAAATCATCAAAGAGGGAAATGACTGATTTAGAATCATCTGCACATGAGCAAATATAACTGCAGTTTTCAAGAATTAGTTAGATGCTCATAAATACAAACTACATTAGGCAAAAGGTAAGGGAATAGGTAAGTTACAATGCCATTAAAAAATAACATGCAACTTTTACAAAAATTAAATTACAAAAATACCAACCTTTTTGGCTTGTTGAGAGCAAAATACAACTTAGGAGGTAGTTTCTTGGATAAGCGGTTCCCATTAACATATATTGAATCCTTGGCAATGTCAACCCTGGTCTAAACATACAATAAAAATTAATAAGATATTAATTTGCAGTCCAGTCAGATGAAATATTTAGAGTCTCTGTTTCCAATTTTATACTCATATGAAGTGGGACATATGGAAAAAAAAAAAACCCAATGGGCACTCAGAAAAAATGAATGGGGCACATTTGTGCCTTCTTTTGAATGAAAATTAGAATCATCAAGGATAATGACAAAAAGTCTAATAAGCTCAAAAGAAATTTCAGGAAACTATCAGCTACTAGCAATCTCAATTGTCAAGTCAAATCTGGATGAAGAGAATAAACATAAGCCACTTTTATATGGTAGTCAATAGTCTCAGTACATTCAAGGATGATGTAGAGACAGTGAACTCACTAATCAAGATATAATGAAAAAGGAAGATGTGACAGAAATAAGCTCCAACTAAAAGAATTCTTGACTCATTCAATTAAAAAGCTGTAGGTAGACGTATAGAACTCAAAAACAAAACTAATCTTCTGAAAATGGTTAGGAAAATGAGAGTTAGGTAACAGTAAGATCGAGCAGGGTTAGTGAACTGGAACTTGTAAACTTAAAAGAAATAATAAAATTGGAGATAATTCGGAGAGTGTCTAAGTGAATATCAAGTTTATGCAGTAGTGAATGTGGACTGTAGTGGATAGCAAATGTAGCTTCGACATTCTGATTATCTGAGATGGACCTTTTACCCAATACGTACTGTATAACCTGTTACAAAGGTTCCATTCCTTCAAGCACGGTCCTTTAGACAAAAGCATCAAAAGCATAAAAGAATGTGTGTAAAAAATAACTTTGGCAGCAGAAATACAGGATAACAAATAATACCTAGTGTACAAAAAAAGGTTCTTTAAAGAAGTTTGCCTCGTACAAGGACATAACAAGCTCGATTTTATACATCTTAAAGAAGTTTGCCTCATATGATGAACACAATGGAGTAATGATCAACTGTTGCTGTTTCTAACAAAAAAATATAGAATATAATATTAAGGATAACGAGAAGATAAAAGGCATTGGAACTCTTGCAGCTTGCAAGTGGCCTTAGGCAACCTTAAGCAGAATACCTGTGGAGAAGTGCAAACTGACCCATTGACAGTGACTTTCCCTTCAAAAATCAGCTCTTCACAATTCCTTCTCGATGCCACTGAAAAGTTAATAATTTTAACTGGCAACTTTAGAAAATAAAGATTCACCACTAGCAAAGGCAATGACAAGAAGCCGTAACGATAAGGACTATAAAAGAAACAGATTCAAGATCGAAATGCATTCCCAAAGTATTAAAACACCAAAAAACTTACCACCAGAAGCAGCAAGGACCTTACTGAGCCGCTGCGGCTGCTGTTTAATGTGCTGGTTGTAAAATCTTCTGGCAGCCTTCGAGTGCTTGGGAGGCGACGCACTCGTAGCAATAGACGTCATCGCGCCCGGAGAATTCTTCTTGTCGTTATTTTTCTTTGCCTTCTTCTCCATCTTGGATTCGGCCATGTCTTGGAGGAATCGGGCAGGAGGGGAGGACTGAATACTGAGCTGGCCGTCTTCGCCGCGGACGATCCACGGAATGAGCATGGGGATGGGAGCATTCGAGGATCCAGTAGGGGAAGTGTCTGGCACTAGGGTTCTTGGTTCAGCCTCGTTGATGCCTGGTGAAGGACTGGCGCCGAAGGAGATGTTGAACTCGGCAGTGGCGGAGGTGGAGGAACTAGAGGCAAGGCGGAGAAAGGAAATACGTCGTATGGCTTGGAACGGACGCAGAGGGCCAGTGCAGAGGAGCGAGGACGAGGGTGGAAGACGGCGAAGGCCGCGGCGGCGGCCATGGGTGGATAGGGAACGGGGAAACGGCGATATTTGCTTGTAGGCCGTTCTATTATGCATATATCGCATTTGGTAGCGCCGTAGCGGCGATATGAACACATCACGCTTTCATAACGATAAATAACGGTGCAGCACGGGTATTTTTTTTTTTTTTTTGGCGACGATTAATTTGGGCAAAATGTAAATCAAACTCAATCAAAGGCCTCCTTTATATTTTGATTATTGTCAAAATGGTGCCTCAAAATACATATAAATATTAATTTTCCAATATGTCAGACAAAATATTTTTTCTGTTAAATCAAAACAATAAATGTTTCGTAAAATTAGCATTTTATTAGGGTTTTAAAAATAAAATTATCCTAAAAATTGCAACAAATTGGAGGTGATCAATTAATCAATTATTTTAGAAGATAATATTTAACTTCACGAGTAAAAAATATTTTTATTTTTTTTATTACCAAGTAATAAAAAGTTGAAAATTTGATATTATTTATTAATAATCAATCATACGTTTATCTCAAATATTTTTTATCAGTCGAATTTCTAATCATTATAAAAAAAAATAAATCATAACTTTTTTTATAATTTAATTAGATGATAACGAAACCAAAGAACAAATATCTTTTATAATTCTCAAAAAACGATCATGATTCATCGTGCATTCATTATAGTAAGTTTCTTATCGTGCTACTTAGATTTGGCCACGGTCCGAGTCCAATCCGAGTTCGGGTCAAAATCGTCAAGTCCGGATTGATAAAATATCGACCCTTAACCGGCTCACTCGCGGGCGATTACGGTCTGGATTGTGGAACCGTCGGTTCCGGTCTGGGTCCGATCCGGTTCCGATCCAGGTTTGGATCCGGTCCGATTAATCGCCGTCTTAATTAAATAAATAAAAATTTAAAGAATGATATAAATAATTAAAATAAAAAATTTTACACAATTGAACTTATAAAAACTCTATTAAATATTTCATTATTTCAACAAAAAAATATATTACATCTTAAATTTCAACGTCGTAGACTTAAATAAAAAACCTATTACAATAAAAAAAATCAATTACATTTCAATTTTTATTATATTCAATCAATTTCAATCGTATTCGGTATTTCCTCCCGTCGTCGTAGTTGCGGATATTCCCTCTGTTTCGTTTTGGTCTTCTTCGTCACTTTTAATATGTTAGGTTCGACTTTTACTTTTGACCGTCGTTGAATAAAGCATTGCGCTTCAAATTTTTTGGCCTTAAGCTAGAGCGTCTCTCATCGATGTATTTCCTCAAATACTAAAAACTTGTTCCCTCTGATAGTTAAGCCCGAACAAGCTAGAATTTCTTTTGTCATTATAGATAAGATTGAAAATATTTGAGTTCTTTGCAACCACCATTTTAGAATGTCAAAGTTTTCTTCATCTGCATCACTAAAATCAAAAGAAGTGATAAAATAATTCTCAAGTTCCTGACTAGAACTTGAGGATCCTCGTGGACATTTAGTTCGTTCCCTTAATAACAGTTGTGCTTTAGTGAGTTTAGAAGTAATAATACTAGTTGTAGTGGATTAATGTATTTCATGTCCAATAATTTGTTCATCATATTTAATGTTATATTCATTATAAATATCATGTAAATGAGTTTTAATATTAAACAAAATCAAAAAGTTATTAGGAGCAGTTTCGGTAATAAGACTTAAAGATTCATAGTATAATACTAACATATCTTACAAACAATCTAATTCAAGTCTAAGATATAAAACAAAAGCACATAAAAATATTTCAAGAATATTTTAGAAATACTTTTCCCATTTTTTTCTTTCATTACATAAATACATTGAGATAAATAATTATCATTTGATTGAATATGTTCATTAAAAATACATGCAATATTACAATAATGTGTTAAAACTAAATGTGAAGTTGGATAATAAACACCGGATAATTGGTCACTAGCATCACTAAAAACTTTTAAAATTTTACAAATACTAGTGCATATATTTCATTGATTTGAAAACAAATAAATATCACGCGATTGAATATGTTGATGAAAAAATATACATAATAAATCTTTGTATTCAAAAGTAGATAACAACAATTTGTAAGTAGAATTCCAATGAGTTTGGACATCACGTGCAAACCGTTTAGGCTTTATATCATTTATTTTGTAAAATTTTCTCCATTCTTTCATAACTTGAGGATGTGTCCATAAATAATGAATTACACTCCTAATTAGTTGAATATATGATCCTAAATTTTTAAGTCCATCTTAAATACACAAATTTAAAATGTGACATGTGCACCTAATATGAAAAAATCTTCCACCTATTGATGGTTTCTAGAGGTATTTGCACTAACATTATCAAAAGAAATTGAAAAAACTTTAGAAGTTAGATCATATTCTTCTAAAATAACAAAAATAAGTTGTAAGAAATATTTTGCGTGTGTGTTTCGTTAAAACATCTATATGCTAGCAATCTTTTTGAATGTTTCAATTATTATCAATCCAATGACAAGTAATACCATATATGAACAACTTTGTCAAACGATCACTCCAAATATCGGAACACCAAGAAACTTTACTGTTTAAACTAAAAAATTCTTTAATTAATTCTTTTTTTTTGTTCTAAGACTAATTTTAAAAGTGTGCATTTTAGAGTATTTCTTGGGATACATTTAATAGAAGGATTTGCACTTATAGAAAGTCAATTTTCAAAAGATAATTTATCACTAAAACTAAAAGAAAGTTATTTAATCGCACAAAATTTAACGGTTTCTTTTCTAAATCTAGATTCGTCAAATTTAAAAAGTTTAGATTCGTTACCCTAACCCGATTGAGAAGAGAATGTCGGAATTTGAGTTTGAGAACGATCGATATCAATTTCCACCAGATGATTTCTCTCCACATGTCGAGTAAGAGTTTCGTAACCTCCTCCTTGTTGAAATTTGTAACATTTCGAACAATATTTGCATTTTGCTTGCATATCACCGGAAGGGAGCGTTACTTTTTCGAAATATTTAGTGAAGATATCGGATGTCGGGCGAGCCACTAGAGTTGATCTTGTGGTCGTAGAACCCACCATCGTACTAGATGTATTGCTCATACTTTTTTGACTTTGATGATGATGACGTATTTGATATTCACCACCGGAAATATCAAGATCATAGTCATCGATATCGAATTGAGGTGAATCGCCGTCTTGCTCGAACTCGGACTCGGGCGGTGGCGACATTATGTTCTTTCCCTTTCCTTTGGCACTGATCGCACCCTTACGACTTGATCCGGCTCCAGACATTTGTAAAAATATGACTCTAGACTTGAGAGCAAATGAGACAATGAGAATTAGAGAAGAGAAGTTATGATTTGTGAAAAAAATGAAAGGCAGTGGAGGAGTATTTATAGGAAAAAAATATTAAAAAAAAAAATTCGGCCGTTGCACAACGATCACGAAATCGTGGCCGTTCAATTTTTTTTAAAAAATAAATAAATAAAACTACGACCGTCGGGTCCGATTTTGGGCGACCCGGCCGACTCAGGTCCGATTTGAGCCGATTTTGGCCAATGGCCACGAATCGCGTGCTCATTTTTATAAAAATCCAGATTCTTTTAAAACCATGACCGGACCGTCTAATAGGTGGTCCAGTCATGGGTCCGGGTCAAATCCGTCGACCCGATTAATCGGACCGTTGACCACGGTCCGGTTCCGGGTCGGGTCTGAGTCCGACCCGAATTTTGGCCGGGTCTAGTGCTACTAAAAATAAAAAATAGAGATGAATCATGATGAATGATAATATAAAAAATTAGGTAGCGTTTGTGATTTTTTTTTTAATTTTCACTTTTATTTTTTCTGGAAAAAAAACGAAAAAATATGCAAAATGATGTTTGATTGATATTTTTTATTTTTATTTTTTAAAAAAATAAAAAAATATTTTCTCGATAATTAAACAATATAAAAAAATTATTTTTTATTTTCTAAAAAAAGAAAAATGTGCTCCCAACTAAATACTCCTTTACATTCGTACTCATAACTCGAATAGGATAATTCTCATATAATTCTAAGGAAATCTTTAGACATTGATTTCCTTTACATTGAGTATCATGTACGATATCTCTTCTTTATTAATTTTGATGGCTAGTCGGCTCGATCCCACAGTGAGCATCACCAAATGACGAGGCTAAATCAAGATAGCATAGGATCAGCGTACGTTGAAAACTCATGCTATACCAGGAGGTCAACCATGTTGCAACGGGAGATATCGAGCACCGCCGCCCATGCAATACGCTATTGATGGATGAAATCGATTCCTAAAAATATAAAAGGAAGTCTCGTGTACGTCATGCCTATGGAGACATTATTTATCTCATCTCGAGTCAATTATAATTATCTTTTTCTCATGATAATTAAAAATAATATTTTTTTTATTTCAAAATTTTTTATATTCCCTTTGTAAAATCATTGGATTTGGATATTACTAAGGTGATCTTTACCCATTTATCATATATCTCGAATCGTTATAAACTATGATGCAAAGGTTGGAATCCGTCAACCTAGCAGCCCCTATTAGTTCGCCTTCGGACCATCATAAGGGAGGTAAATCACAGTAGGTCTTAGACTCTTGAGACTAATAATTAGTGCATGGAGGGACGACACCCTCGCATTTGCGAGGGATTGATCTGTTGTACTATGATACAACGTCTATATGCGCTAGCCACTAGACCCTTTCCGCGGGGGCGAATCATTATAAACTAGATATTATTAATTATGGAGCTATAATCGATTCGGTTGTATAAATTTTTTTTATCGATTATCAAAATATAACAAAAAATATTTATTTAATTTGAAAAAAAATATTTAAGAATTAAATTGAACATCCCAACATTAATTTTTCGGCAATTTACCAAACACAGCTGACAAAGTTTCGAAATGCCCAAAACGCGCACTATACTTTCAGAATTACCAAATCGCGTGCATAATTCCCAAAATACCCCTCCCGTCAAACAGCGTTTTTAATGCAAAGATCCCGCATGCATCCGAGCCACATTTCCAAATCCTGAGCCATCGAAACGTCCCGTCCAAACAAGTCACCACATTAGCGTCTTCGTGTCTTCAGCTTCTGGGAAATCTTCGAGCGCACAAAAACTTGGAAAAGCTTAGACTCTATTTTTCCTCCTGCTTCATTACGTTAGCTTCTGAGTTCTTGGAATTTCGTCGAGACGCTTTGAGGTAATATGGTGTCGTCCTCTCATTTAACTAGAGTTTTACCCATTTCTTACTCGGTTTTAGGGTTTCCGTTGAAAGGCGTACATCTCATTGGGTTTTTTTCTACCATTTCGTGTTGCAGAATGAGTCAAGCATCCGATTCAACCTCTCCTTCACCGGCCAAGGTATGTGTCGCATTCCTTGCTTTAGTCCAATATGAAGTATGTCATATGTTTAAAATGATTTCTCCGTTATGGTTTTGGAATGATTTCAAACATTCAAATACAAATGGACGATCTCTTCAATCTGTATATGAATTAGATAAATAGAGCCGTAAATTCCCAGCACCGTCGTAATGGGATTAAAACTCCCAGCAACACCATGGTGCTGGGAATGTAATTTCCAGCACCATGTACATATAAGTTGCCGGATTTGTTGGTGGTGCTGGGAATTAAAACCCCAGCAACACAGTGGTTCTGCGTTTAAAAATCCCAGCACCAGGGAGATGAACTAGTCAAGAAAAATGGTGGTGCTGGGAATTTATATCCCAGCACCACCGTGGTAATGGGATTAAAACTCCCAGCAACACCATGGTGCTGGGAATGTAATTTCCAGCACCATGTACATAAAAGTTGCCGGAATTGTTGGTGGTGCTGGGAACTAAAACCCCAGCAACACAGTGGTTCTGCATTTAAATATCCCAGCACCAGGGAGATGGAACTGGTCGAGATAAATGGTGGTGCTGGGAATTTATATCCCAGCACCACCGTGGGCCTGGGATATAAATTTCCAGCACCATGGAGAGGGAACCTGGCCGAGAAAAAGAGTGGTGCTGTCAATTTTTTTTTACAGGATTATTGCAAAGAATTGCCGAATCTCAAATTTGTTTTTTACAATTACAAAATGAAGGAATAAATTATGTATTTTCAAATTGTTAGGGAAATAATGAGTGTGCGAAGAAACTGCAATGGACCAGCGTTTTAGGCCACTTTATTGAATTTTTTGGAGGTCAAAGTGCTAAAGGGAAGCAACGTCCGTCAGTTTGTTTACATGAAAGACATAGAGAGATAATTAAACAAACCTCATTTGTTGTTTTTTTGAATATACAAGACATTCCACAAATCCGTAGAATATTGGTCAATATATTTCAAAGTTGGGATTCAACAAGTCAAAGCTTTAAGTTTTCAACTGTGCCAGTTACTTTCACCAGAAGAGATGTGTCCCTTTTGCTCGGTATTGCAGATAGAGGGGCATATGTTCCTATGAATTCAACTAATGCATCAGATGCTCTTTTCAATTCTCAATTCTCCAAAAAAGAACCAACTAGATCGAGGTTAGAGATTTTGCTTAAAACCTTTTCTACTAGAGTAGAAGTAGATGAAGATGTTTTGGTATTTTGTAAGTTGTATGTATTGTATATATTTGCTTGTGTGTTGTTCTGTACTACTACATATAAGGTCCCCATAGGTCTTGTAGATATTGTAGATGATTTTGACAACATAGGTAGTTTCAATTGGGTCGAAGCCATCCATCAATTTATGGCTCCACAATTGCCTACTATTGGAGATATATGTTCATCTAATAATCTGATTCTTGTGAAGAGAATTCCTTATCTAAAGGGGTTTCACCTTTTGGTGTAAGTTCTTTCTTACTAAATAATTTTTCTTTTATATTTCGTAAGTATGTAACACTTTCGATATGAAGCGGGCTTGGTTTTACGGAACATGTCCCAATCCGGAGACTATCACAATCGAAGGCCCACAAATAAATAAGTGGAGGGCAACTCCTTCACATATTAGTCGAGGAATTTATTGGAGCAAGTCTCCTGAGCAATTAAATAGAAGACCACAACTTAGCAGTTTTCATTTTTCGTTATCTAAATAATTGTTGATTTTTGATAGGTCATTGTTTATATAGTATGTAGCCGTATTGAAAATATATTTCTTGATAATGTTGACTTTTATATTGAAAATACTCCTCATCCAATAGAGACATCTTCATCACTATCTATACGAGAAAAATACCCTACTAGTGAATGCCATGAGTGTTTAGTTTATCGAGAGACAACTCGAAGAGTTAAGAATGGAAAACATGACACTAACTGAAAGGGTAAAAGAACTAATGGAAATTATAGGAAGAGAAGGTATGGAGGCTGAACCAAATAAGACTGAAGTCGACCCTCAACCTCAATCGGAACCAATTGCCAGCAGAACAAGACGGCGAGATAGAACCCGCTATGATGATAGGGATACTCTCGTTGATAGTCCACTCTGGGCAAAATTGGTACCTCAAAGCTAAAGAAAAAGATGAAATTTACGATGTTGAGTTATTAGAAGGGTAACTGATAAAGCGTAAAAGAAGAAGTATTTGACAAGAAAGACAAACAAAAAATTGGTATGGATGAATTGCGAGGGGTACTATCGTATTTTGGAAGAAGATAAAAAGATCTTGTGAGGATGAAGCAATAATTGATAAACTCAACCAAATGAGAATGGAAGCCATTGCGGTTAGTCAGAATACTTCCCAAAATTAGTTTGTGTTATTTTATTTAAATAACTAATAATATTTTTGTATCATAGTATGTAAAGAAAAATTGTAAGACGGCAAAGAACAAGAAACAAGATGCTGATGTGACCTACTTGCTAAAAAGTTTAGAAAAAATAAAGTATGGTAGTTATATCCACCATTACATTCAAAAATTCTATTACAATATTATAAAGTGCAAATATTTATTTACGATTAAATTTTTTTGTAGGCCGATAATAGGTTATGTTTGGGAGGAAGGTCCTTTTTCATTAACTCTGAATTCTTTATACTCTGGAGTTAATGGATCTGTTTTCACAGTTGGGGAGGTTATCGATACATTTTGCTCAATTCTTTTTAGGGGGGGCCTCCTCTTCATGTAGGTCATATAACAAGTTTGTGTATTGCTCATCCGTGTTCATTGTAAGGGAGTTAAATTATCTTGTATTTTCACGACATTTGATGTTATACTAACTGTTTAAATATTTTCCTCTACACACAATTTCAGTCAGCATTAAGATTGTAAGATTGGCTGAAGACCGCCACAACACAAATCATAAACACGGACATGAATGATGGAGATGTTAGATATATTTTTATACCTCTAATCTTCGACTAAACTCACTTTCACCTGTTGTGTATCGACACAAAAGCAATGAGTTTCAATCATTACAACTCCATTTCATATGGTGGAAGATCAAAAGCTGATTTTGAAGCAGTGGTGAGTAGTTAAATATTTTAAATATAGATATTCCATCAATTTAACTTTGTTATCTGTTAATGAATAGTTATGTTAACTCGGTCATCGTGTAATTATAGGTATCCCAATTTAAAGGATATTCACCTAAGGAGCTTAAAAGAATTCATCCATGTTTACAAGCCTATTACCCCATCGGCGGTTGGGTTTTTATTATAACCCATTGTCCCAACAAGTGGCAAGGTACTAAAGAAAAATCTTCAACGTGAAAATTATACTTTTGAATTGAAATATAAAATTTTTCTTTGCATGTTTACAGAATGATTGTGCCTTCTTTGTGATGCAATACATGAGATACGCTTTATGGTGAGAAGATGGACTTGAACAAAGCGGACATGACGAATTGAATAGATGTCTGTCTCAATTTTAAGGGATGAGTTCTTCTGATATAATTTTAGAAGTATTGGTGGCGATATGACAATGCATTGTTGTAATTAATGAAATTTGCTAATTTGTAAATGATCTTGCTTCCATAGATCAGGATCAAATGTTTATTGTTTGTGTTTGAGCTTTAATAAATGTTATATAATATATTGTTCAATACTTTCTTTGGTGTCGACAATGAAATCCCAGAACACACAATGGCCACGGGATTAAATTTTCAAAGAACACAGTTATGTTCTGAATTTTAATTCACGGACCACGCACAATTCGAACTCACCGAGAAATACGGTGGTCTTGAGAATTTAACTCCCAGAACACAGTGGTGGTGGGAATTAAAGTCTGACACGCATAATCTCAATAGGCGAAATAAGGTGGTGTTGGGAATTAAAATCCCAGGAACTCAATGGTCCTGGGATTTTAATTCCGACCACGCATATCGAATCGTCCGTCGGAATACGGTGGTCGAATTTAACTCCGAGAACACAAGGGTCTTGGAAAAAAGTCCCAAAGACTACGCAGTTTCGAATCGCCAAGAAATAAGGTGGTCTTTGGGAATTAAAATCCCAGAACATAGTCTGGGATTATAATTCCCGGGACCACGCATAATTTCGACTGGCCGAGGAATACGGTGGTCTTTGGTAATTATAATCCCAGAACTCGGTGGTCACGGGAATTTATTTCCCGACCTCATAATTTCAAATACTGAGGAATAAGGTGGTCCTGGGATTTCAATTCCCAGGACCATGTACAATTTAGAACTTGCCGGGGAACACACAGTGGTCCTGGGATTTCAATTCCTAGGACCACGTATAATTTAGAACTGGCCGGGGAACACACAGTGGTCCTGGGATTTCAATTCTCAGTACCACATACACTTTCAAACAGGCTGGAAATAAGGTGGTGCTGGCATTTTAAATTCCAGGAACACAGTGGTCCTGTGTAGGGCCATCAATGGATTTTGGCCAAAACCCATTGATGGACCTACAGGAGTTCAAATTCCGAAATCTTTACATCGACTGAAAGACCTAACGGCTTCACATGGTGTTGCGTCGAGGAAACTTCCTTCTGATCCTCCTACCTCCCAGTTTCGGCCGCGTGTCACTTGGCACGGGGCATGATTTCTGAAAATTGGGTGTAAACCTAATCCTGCCTTGAAAATCAGAAATTTTGGACACGATACACAGAGGGGTAAGTCCCAAAGCCACTGGAGTTGGTTTGGACCGAAGTTGAGGTGACTAGGGCCATCAATAGGTTTTGACCGAAACCCATTGATGGACCTACAGGAGTCCAAATTCCGAATTCTTTACATCGACTGAAAGACCTAACGGCTTCACATGTTGTTGCGTCGAGCAAACTTCGTTGTGATCCTCCTGCCTCCCAGTTTCGGCCTCGTGCGCCACGCACGGGCCGATTCTAAAATGTGGTCTTTGGGAATTAAATTCAGAACACAGTGGTCCCGGAAATTTAATTCGTGACCACGCCCATTTGTGACTGGCCGAAATAAGGTGGTCTTTGGGAATCTCAATCCCAGAACACCGTGGGTGTAAGTGAATTCTCGGCACCGTCTGATGTCGACGACGAGATAAAATGTAGTCTTGAGAATTAAATCCAGAACACGGTGGTCCGAAATTTAATTCCGGCACGTCCATTCGCGACCTGGCCGAGAAAAAAGGTGGTGCTGGGAATCTTAATCCCAGGAACACGGTGGTGCTGGAAAGTGAATTCCCAGCACCACGTACAGTTTCGAATTGGCCGAGGAATACGGTGGTGCTGGAAATTTAACTCCCAGGAACACAGTGGTCCTGGAAATATAATTCTCAGGACCACGTCCATTCGCGAACTGGTCGAGAAAAGGTGGTCGGGAATCTTAATCCCAGAACACGGTGGTCTTTGAAAGTGAATTCCGACCGTCGCATTGAATTAGTAGGAATACGGTGGTCTTTGGAAATTTAACTCAGAACACGGTGATCTCGAAATATAATTTCGTGACCACGCCCATTTGCGAATCGCCGAAATAGGGTGGTCTGGGAATCTTAATCCAGAACACGGTGGTCCCGAAATTTAATTCCCAAAGACCACGAAATCCCAACACAAAATTATAAAGTCGAAGTGGTTGAAATATATAACAAAGAATATATATTACATAATTGTATGCAGATACTACAGTTGCAAACACCTTTGCGGTGACTAATGACTTTACAGTGCACCTTGGTGTAGTTACATATCTAAAACTCTGTATAGTCTTACAACATATCCCACTATACGGCATCGTAATTGCAAAAAAAAAATTGTGATGCGCATTATTCTATTCCCCACCACGAATCAAGCTCCTCGTATCCTATCTGAATCTTTTAGGGTACCCAAATAGCGGACTCTCGATGTATCATTATTATTATAAAAATGCAATCATAGTGTAAAAAATTAAAATTATTAGTCGATGCTAGCTTATAAAATATGGTATTTACAAAGATTATTAGATGTCTTACGAAGAGCTTTATGCGGGACCACTGGACTCGGCCTTGGAAAAGTTTAAATTACAAATTTTTTTGACCAGCCAGATGCCGATTCATAATACTGAAGAGTGCATGTTTTAAAGAATTCAAGGACCGAAATAAATGCTATGAATCCTCCATACACAAATGGTTTATTTAGCTGAAATCTAATCTAATGCTTACTGTTTCTTCAAATTGCGTAGTGTAAGCCTTCCTGACGGACAAGGAGTTGTAGTGGATGAACTCTGAATTTTCCAAGTCGGCCACTAGTAGGTGGCAGTGCTCGTCACGGATTATTGGACAAAATATGTATCTGATTGGATTGCCTGGGGTTTTAAAAGTTTGCTCGAATGCTTGGGCGTACATAATATTAAACATATCCTGTGTATAAAAAAATCTGTCAAAACACCGAAGCCGTAAAGTCTACAATTCCTTGCAAAAGGGCCAAAAACTTACCGAATCCAAATTTCACAGAAAATTGAGTTATAGTACGCCTTATCAGTCACCTTGCACTGCTCAGCTAAGACTGAAAAATATGCGCTTATGCAATCCCCATGTGTCAAAACATTCCAATCAAATATTGTAAGGAAAGAGTCCATGTATAAGTTAATAGCATCGGTCTTCCACACTGGTCCTGATACTGTCACACTACACAAGGAAGGGGTTATTAGCAACTCTCAAAACATAAGATGAAAGGTATATACAAAGAATATAAGACTGTCTTACTCTATTTTTTTTAGTTTCAATAAAGACTCCCCGACGTTTGGATCCATCTTACCGGTGAATTCTTTATAAGCTTGCTGTATACAAAATAAAACTGTTCAGTTTCAGAAATATTTTGTCTGAAAAATAGTACTGGATAGGATAACTAATGCTCACCTCCAATATCCTCTGCTTGACTTCGTCGAGTGTTGGTTGTTTGTCTGTGGAGACTTGTGTGCCGGTATCTGATATTTCGGGTTCACCCTCCTCGGCAATTGATTTCCCTTTTTTATCCTGGCCTGACTCCTGCTCAATGTTTGCCTCTGCATGAGAGATATTAGGGTCTACTGAGGGATACTCAATAGCCCTGCTGGGGACAATTTGAGTTTCAACTCTCCTTCTTTTAGGGATGTTTGAAAACCATGCAGGAGGGAGGCTTCTAAGGCTAGGGGTGATAGACCGTCAAGAGTCTTCTTCCTCACACAAACCTTCCGCCTAGTGTATGTAGAAGAAGGTTGTTGGGTTTGTACAGCTTGTATAAGCTGTGATTGTAACCCCTCTACATCCCAGGATTGTAAATTGAGTTGAAGCTCCAGTATTAAACTGTCCTTTTCAGCGATTAATGCTTCTTTTTCAGCAATTATATCATCCCTTTCACTTATCTCGTTGTCCTTCCTGCTCCTGACCTCCCCTAACTCTTGAAGAAGCTCCTGTATTGTCTTTTCTTGTTGTTCGATGGTCGCTTCCTTAAGTAGGGAGGTGCTTTCAAAATCACACCCTGCTTCAACTAGCTTGGTGCTTAGAGTAGATACAATTTCTGTATTCTCCTGGCATCATAATCGAGCCATTCCTCTTTGTCGACACAGGTTTCGGGTTGAGGAGTTGATGTAGAAAATCTAGGTGGGGAAGCGGTATGTACCAGTCTGCACGTGCTAGAATTAGATCGACAATGATTTTGTCGTGCACGAGACCATCTACCATCTTCTTATGACACTTACATTTGTGGAACTCCACCTCCATCTAAGAATTCTTGGCAAAGCATGAGGGCGTGTGGAGGTATGATACACAAATGCTCACACATCCATACGAATGACAAGATTAGTTGTTAATAGGCAGTTTATCTATACTATTTTTGGAAGACATAAAATATATTCACTCACGACAATAAGTGTGTGAAACCCTTAGCATTGGTCTCGTGGATCCACCTCGACGTCGCTTTTGGTGCATGATGTGACTCTCATACCAATTGACTCCATTTGAGGAGCCGTATGTGCGTATAAAGTGCTTCGCACCAATTGTACTGCCTAAGTTATCAAAATCCTCTACACAATCTATAAGTGATCGCATAGCTATTCTAGGCTACTACTTTGGTGGTAGTAAAAAAACACCGAGAAAAATATAAAATAAACAAGCGACAATAAAGTTTTGCAGATCCTAAATTATCAGGAGATCCGAAGTCTTGATAAATCCTCCAGATGCTTGTTAGAGCAATCACTTCCATGAAATATTGAAAATATAGTCTCACGAGCTTCATTATTCATAGGAACTTGAGTCCATCATCGTATACGAGGATAAGGAGACATCCGTCTTTGTGAAATGCAATTTCTTGTCTTGGAATATAAAACATTTCTCCGTGCAGTCCCAATTATCAAACATATTCTGAACGAGGGGTCTGACATGGGTAATATCTGGAATGTCCAAAACTCACGCAAAGGGGGAGCTCCGAATAAGCGTTTCTTCTTCCACACTCGGCGTCACACTTGCAATAAATTTTTTAAACTGTGAAACGTTGCTTTTCCAGTTCATTCTCTTGGTTCTTCCTTGCATCAACGCACGGGTTCTTGCAGAAGTATCGCTTGATGATTCACCAGTTGAAGCCATCGTTAACTGAAAAAAATCCTTAGGTTAACAACCAAATGAATTGTAATACTGATTTTAAACTAATAGATGAAATGGATTGAAACATGTGTGATGATACAAACAAACGTTACCTCTGCTTAAATGGTAAACCCTAAAACCCTAAACCCTATCAGGCCCGAGTTTAAATGAGATCGTGAATGGAAAAAGGCAAAAACCCTAGATAGATCGGAAGAAACGATAGCGACACAGAATTTAAGAAATCTACAAAACTTACTTAGGTCGAAAATCGCGTTGAGATGGTGTTGAGCTGGTGTTGAGATGTTTTAACTCGCACCGGGGAGGTTGAACTGACACCGGGGGGTTTTGACTGGCACCGGGGAGTTTGAACTGGAACCGGAGAGTTTGAGCAGTGTAGGGAGCAGGCGGAATTCCGCGATAGAAATGAAATGTGGTGTTGAGATGTTTGAACTTCCACCGGGGAGTTTTATATTAACGGGTCGGGTGCGGTCGGACGGATTTAGAATACGGTGGTGCTGGTAATTATAATCCCAGAAACAAAGTGGTCCTGGGAATTTATTTCCCAGCACCACGAACAATTTCGAAATGGCTACGGAATAAGGTGGTCCTGGGATTTCAATTCCCAGGACCACGTACAATTTATAACTGGCCGGGGAACACACAGTGGTCCTGGGATTTCAATTCCCAGGACCACGTACAATTTAGAACTGGCCGGAGAACACCTGGTCTGGGATTTCAATTCGATACGCGTACACTTTCAAACAGCCCGAAAATAAGGTGGTGTTGGCAATTTTAATCCCAGGAACACAGTAGTCCTGTGTAGGGCCATCAATGGGTTTTGGTCGAAACCCATTGATGGACCTCAGATCCAAATTCCGAAATCTTTACATCGACTGAAAGACCTAACGACTTCACATGTTGTTGCATCGAGGAAACTTCCTTCTGATCCTCCTACCTCCAAGTTTCGGCCGCGTGCCACTTGGCACGGGGCCTGATTTCTGAAAATTGGCTGTGTAAACCTGATCCTGCCTTGAAAAATAGAAATGTTGGACACTATACACAGAGGGTCAAGTCCCAAAGCCACTGGAGTTGGTTTGGACCGAAGTTGAGGTGACTAGGGCCATCAATGGGTTTTGACCGAAGCCCATTGATGGACCTACAGGAGTCCAAATTCCGAATTCTTTACATCGATGGCTGTGTATGCTTTCTTGTATGAAATGTGAACACCAAACCTAGCTTGCATTTCTCTTCGAATTGAACTTGGTTTGTAATCATCAGAGGTAGCTAACCGTCCTACAATCTGGTTTGCTACAAATGTGGATGTGCAAGCATGATGATCTGCTGTTTCTCTAACACTGTCACATTCATGCTGCTTTACATATTTTGTGACAGTGAACTCTATGTCTCCACTTGCAACTAGACTCCATGAACAAGGCTGACTAAAGAAAATAACTTTAATTCTATTGAGTCTGGTGTCAACTGGCTTGTATCTGAAGTTTTTTAGCATCGCATGCCTTACTAGTGCATCTTTAAACTCTTGTCGAGAGGAAAAAACTTGTCCAGTGAAAAATTCATTTGGATCGATGAACCCACATCTCGATAGTCTTATTTGTGGATTTAAAACATAGGGATCATCGTGCAATTGGGAACACTTCCTCTAAGTCATTTATCTTGATATGGGTTTAACTCACCTTCTTCATGTTGGATATCATCAGCTAAGAATTCTTCCGAAGAATTTGTATATTCTAACTCTTCTATCCCATGTATATCACTTACCTCCTCTTCACTCCAAGTTTGTTCAAAATATTCATGATCTACTGTGGTAGCAGTGACAAACTCTTCTTCGAGTATGGAAGAAGCGTCTCTATTTATATCAAGGTGTTGATCACTGGTAATTCTATTGCCCACATCAGTAAACTGAGATGAAGATGGAATATTATTTGGGCACAAATTTATGGAATCTTGATCATCTAACTCTCTATCCTTCAAATTTGCTTCAATTGTTTCCAAAAATGTTAACACTTCATCAGGAAGGGAGTCGTCCCTGCAAATGTTTTTAAAATCAACACTGTTATATGTAGTGTGCTATGCAAGTAGGCTGAATTTTTTTAACTAGCCTTTAAAAGTCTGAAGACAAGTGGAGGATGAGAGTTTATGGTTAGGTTTCACCAATTATGCACTTAACTAATTAGAACATTTGATGTTGATAGGGCCATCAATGGGTTTTTATCGAAACCCATTGATGGACCTTTCAATGTTGAAATTATGAACGGTTTATATGGAATGGAAGAGGAAGACATTTACAGGGTTTATGCGCAGAGGGATACTTAGTTTCCATACTCCTACAGGCAGTTATGGGTGCGTGTCAATTGACACGCAACATGCCAATTGGCACACTCGTCTGAATGTTGGCACAGAACATTAATTTTCATAACTACTGTTTGGGAGCATAAGGAAAGGTGGAGAATGATAGTATAGGTCACGCTTGGACTCGACCCGCCTAGACGACTTTATTTATCTCCAATATAAATTAGTGACACCACTCTTTTTCTCGGCCGAGTTCCTCTCCATGGTCTTTGGAAATTTATATCCCAGGCCCACGGTGGTGCTGGGATATAAATTCCCAGCACCACCATTTATCTCGACCAGTTCCATCTCCCTGGTGCTGGGATTTTTAAACGCAGAACCACTGTGTTGCTGGGATTTTAGTTTCCAGCACCACCAACAATTCCGATAAATTTTATGTACATGATGTTGGAAATTTCATTCCCAGCACCATGGTGTTGCTGGGGGTTTTAATCTCATTACCACGGTGGTGCTGGGATATAAATTCCCAGCACCACCATTTATCTGAACTAGTTCCATCTCCCTGGTGCTGGGATTTCTAAATGCAGAACCACTGTGTTGCTGGGGTTTTAGTTCCCATCACCACCAACAATTCCGGCAACTTATATGTACATGGTGTTGGAAATTACATTCCCAGCACCATGATGTTGCTGGGGGTTTTAATCCCATTACCACGGTGGTGCTGGGATATAAATTCCCAGCACCACCATTTATCTCGACGATCGATGCCAATGGTGCTGGGAGTCTTATTCGCAGGACCATAGTGTTGTTGAGGTTTCAAATCCCAGCACCACCCTTAATGTCGACCACTTATATCTCCTTGGTCTAGTGAATTAGATTCCCAGCACCAAGGTGTTGCTGGGAGTTTGAATCTCATTACCATCGTGGTGCTGGAATATATATTATCAGCACCACCATTTATCTCGACAAGTTCATTCCCCATGGTGCTGGGAGTATTAAACTCAGCACCACGGTGGCGACGAGAATTAAATTCCCAGCACCAAATTTTATCCCGAATTTATTGAACCTTAATGGTGCTGAGAATTTGAAGCCCAGTGCCACGATGTTACTGAGATTTAAATTCCCAGCATCACTTTTTATCCAGACCAACGAGCTGGGATTTTCATTGCCATCACCACCTACTCTCCCATGGTGCTGGGATTTTAAATTTTAGGGATACGGTGGTGCTGGGAATTTCATTGCCAGCACCACCTACTCTCTCAGACACATTGAATCTCCTAGTGCTGGGAATATCAATCAGGGAACTTAAGTAATCGTGAGGTTTAATTGGAAGCATCACCTTTTAAGTTAGGTGAAATTTATTTAGGTGGCGACAAAACTCGGTTATGAATCTCCTGCATCGCAATTATGGGTGCATTGGTCTACTTTGATATGATATGCCTACATCGTATTTATGGGTGTGTGACAAACTTGGCTATACAACCACCTACAATGCATTTATTAACCTCATAGCAGTCTCAAGAATAAAAACATATACATACATGATAATACTATGTGAAGAGGCTGGTGAGTGAGCTGCGCCAACTTCTGGATTAAGTGCTGATATATTCGTGGGAGCAGTGATGTCGTTGATAACTATTAGGGTTTCATAAAAAATGGTGTTCCTCAGTTGGATTACAGAGGAAACCTGCGTGTGGTGCTCATCAACAACATGGGTCTGCCACTCCCACGCGGCTGGAAGTGACGTTTGGATGACTCGGGATTTCCAGTTGTGGCTCGAATGGATGCAAATCTCTCTCTGCATTAAATTGCAATCTGTTTGGCGGGAGGGATATTTTGGAAATTATGCGGCCGATTTGATAATTCTGAAAGTATAGTGCGCATTTTGGACATTTCGAAACTTTAACGGTTGCGTTTGGTAAATTACCGATAATTTTTTTTCTTTACGCTGAATTGAATTTGCCCCGCGTTGACATTTAAATTGATTTCCACGATCAAACTCAGCCATTTTTACTTTTGAACTTTGATTAACTCCCATCGCTATCTTCTCGCCTCAATCTCCAATACTGACGTCACCGAAGCGTTGACCTTGATCGATTCCAGAGCAGCAACGCAAGTTGAAGTTGGCAGAGGATCACTGGATGTCAACGTTGCGGCTGGTCATCGAAGGCGAGCGAGATAGAAACGTAGAGAGCCCTCCCTTCGGATCTCCATTTTCATTAATGGCGATCGTGGAAGAAGCAGCATGATCACCACGCAATCTAGGCTTCGATCGAGCTCGCTATCACCTAGATAAGATTCAATGTGCAGGACTCGAAGAGACGTCGACGCGGTTGCGCCGGCGGCGAAGCCCAAGCAGAGGCTCTCGCCGTCGGGTTCTGTCTCCGACGACGCCATCATCTACCCCTCTTCCTCCTCCGCGAATGGCTTCGTCTACGGCTCCTCTTCTGTCCTTGCCTCCACCAGCACCTCCTCCACCTCCTCCTCCGCGGCCGCCGTCCAACTCCGCCTCTCCCTTTCCGCGCAAGACAGCCGACGCTTCGTGCTTTATCCGTTTGACGAGATTCTCTCCGCCACCGGCGGGTTACTATCCCCGCCGCTCACCCCCTCCGCGGACTCCTGGCGCTGCCTCCTCCGCGGCGCCGATGCCCTCGTCCTCCGTCGTCGGTTCCGGGGCGACCCCGCCTTCTTACCTTCACGTATCGCCGCCCTCTGCCGAAACCACCACGGCAGTTTCGCCGACATCCTCGGCGCCTCCCTCGACGCCGATGACTATCTCTACCTTGTTTACGCCTACGTCACCGGCCCTAGCCTCGCCCGGTGCCTCCGGAACCCACAAAATCCAAGCTTTACCCCTCTCTCCACCTGGCTTTCACGGATACAAATCGCCGCCGACCTCGCGCAGGGGTTGGAGTATATCCACCACCACTCCGAGGCGGCGGTGGCGGGCACACCCGGGCGGCGGCAGAGGCAGGGGACCGTCCACAACCAAGTGAAAAGCTCCAGCGTCATCGTCGTCGAACCAGGCCTGCGCGCCAAGATATGCCATTTTGGTGCCGCGGAGCTAACCGGCGAGATTCCCGGCTCGGATAGCAACGACGAGGAGGCGAACACTGAACTATTGGCTTTGACGAGGAATTGGAGCAGAGGAAGGAAGATTGAGGGCACAAGGGGGTACATGGCGCCGGAGGTCCTCGCCGGCGGGAAGATATCACCGCGTTCCGACGTGTACGCATTCGGGGTCGTGCTCCTCGAGCTCATTTCCGGGGAGGAGCCGGTGAAGTACCGCTTCTGCCGCGACACCGGCGCGATCGAGAATGCGTCAGTGGTCGAAACAGCAAGGAAGGCGATGCGGGAAGAAACAGAGGAAGTGGAGGACAGGAGGAAGGGGAGGATAAGGCAGTGGGTGGACAGGAGGTTGGGCGACTCATTCCCGGTGGAGGCGGCGGAGGAGGCGGTGCGGGTGGCGCTGAGGTGCGTGGCGGAGGAGGCGGAGGCGAGGCCCGATATGGTTTGGGCGGCGGGGAAGCTGTCGAAGCTGCTACTGCAGGCGAAGGCGTGGGACGAGAAAGTGAAGACGACGGCCACTAGCTACTTGACGGCGGTGGCAGCCCGGTGAACGAGTCGCCGCCCGAGTTGCCCGAGTCGACTCCCCACCGCTCGTGTTTTTTTTATGTGTTGACTGACTCGCTTTCCTTTGTTAAATGTTCATTAAATGATTTTTTTTCGCCATTTAATTAAAATAAATACTATTATTAACGAATAATTAATTTTGTTTTCCGCTCTGAATATTTTACGACAAGTTGATTTTTTTAACGAACTCAATAAATTGAAATTTTTTCCTCAATTAAATAAAAATAACTCGCAAGTCATAAAACAGCAGCTATAAATAAATAAATAAATAAATAATAGTAAAAGAAAATTAATGAAAAGTTATTCGGCCAATCTGCTGTAAAAATGACAAATTTGGTGTATCTCTTAACGAACAAAATGAGAATGAAAATAGTATGTCATTTTTTAATTTATTATCCATTTTATCCCAATTTATTTTTTTAATAATATTTTTCTTTTTTGCATCGAAAAAAAATCGAAATCTGTAAATTTAACGATCATCATCGATCTGTTAAATGGTCATTATGAAAGAGATAAATTATTAAGGGACATATAAATTTTGATATGATGATTAAGATACATGAGTATCATCTGAATAAAAAAATTTTTTAAATCTTTTTCAAATGACTTTTATTTTATTCGTAAATTTCGTCGGATCTTAATCATCATATAGGGAATAACTATGAGATAATAATTCTTCCTTTATTACTAATAAAGACTAAGGACTATAACAGTTATAACAATTATGGCCTCGAATCTACTATAATATAATATTAGTATGAAATAAATTATTTATATTACAGTCGCTATAATATAATGTCAATCAATTTTAATTAGAGATGAAAATTTCTTTTTTAACAGTTATCCATTGTGTCTGTTATCGTTATAATAGAGTATTATTAGTCCTTATTAGAATTATTATATCATACTGTTGACTAATATTGATAAAAATAAAATATTTATATTATATCAATTTATGAACAGTAGTTGAAATTAAATATTACAAGTTATTGTATTTTAATAGTTTTGATCTCGTAAATTGTAAGATACGTTGTTATTAGTGTTAATTAAAGTTACGTTCGTATTATAATATTATAATCTATAGTCGCTCCAATAACATATTGTGTAAAAAAAGGAGAAACTCTTTCTCTAGAGACATTTTTCGTCCGCCCACGATAAAAAGAGAGAATAAGTCGTAATAAAATTTTGATCTTATCGATAGATAAAAATCTATTATACAACATCGATTTTACCCATGGGATAATAAAAATAAAAATAATTTTAATAATAAAAATATATTGAGATGAAATAGAATATTATTTTGATAATAAATAAAAAAAGATGCTTCTTTTAATTTGTGTCTAATGAATATTTATCATTTAAAAATTTATAAAATTAAATTATATTCGATCAAGTTAAAACATAAATAATTTGTTCAAATGAGAATATCAAATTAAAAAATTTCAATTTTAACAAAATCGATCTAAGGTGGTATTTAGTTGGTGGGTTTAGAATGAGAATCATACAGAGTGTTTGGTTAATGGTTTTAGGAAGAAGGGTTTGAGAATCAATTTTAAATAATTGGGAATCAACAAAACTCATCTCACATGGGGGGTTTGAGTTTCATTCTTGTTCGTCGTCGCCCATCGCTCGCTCGTGATCGTTGGCCGTTCGATTCCGGTTGCCGGCCGTCGTCGATCGCCCGGTCATTGCCGACTACCATCGGTCGTTGATCGCCGATCGACCGTCGGCCGCCGCTGCCGGTCACCGATCGTCGACCACCGTCGATCGCTCTCATTCCCAACTTATAAATCAAACAATATTATTGGAATGACAAAACTCATTCTCATTTTCGTCTACTATCAAATTCATTCTCATTCTTATTCCCATCTTTCAATCAAACACCACCTAAAATCTGTGAGGTATGATCCGGATAAGATCATAAGATTGATTGGGCAGAAGTTTTAGGTCAACCGACGAACCCGAATTATAAACGATCGGTCTAATTTGAAGAATCTTTTAGAAATCTTCATTGGTACAAAAATGATCATTCGTCTCGATGTTTCTATCATTCGATCTCAATACGAAAGAGAGAAAAAATATAAAAAATATATTATTCAATTGAAAATTAATACGATAAAAAAATAAATAGTTTGAAAATTAATTCTTACTCGTTAATTCTACTGCCCATCTATTGAAAATTAATTCTTACTCTCTAATTCTAGACACGCCGTATTAATCATATAATATCACATTAATTATGGTTTTGCATAGTTCTTTGAAATAGGTTTTCTCCCGGAATACGGTACAGTGATAAAAATAGAGAGTGATTCTATATGAAAATAAGTTTGATTATTTATTATGATATCGTTCAATGATAAATTTAAAAAAAATCTATTTAAACGATCCTAAGATCAAAAGCATATTCAATAAATAAAATATAATTTTGATATTGGACAGTCGTTTAAGAATAATACGATTGTGAAATTTGAATTCAATTATAAAAAAATTATAGAGTATTTTTTTGATTTATGTTTGATAGAAATTATTTGGACTTCGATCGCCGCTGACGTGGAACAGAGTATATCACTTCTTCCGGTGATCAATGGGATCGAAGGTTAGGATGCTCCGTTGTCAGTAGAACAGGCAATTGATCGAGCAGCAGTGGATAGGCGACGACCGACTCGATGAAGATTTTTTTTGTTTGTTTGTTTTCATCTCCACTGCTCCACGATTTCACGTCATTGTGTAGCTGGAATTCCTCGCTCATCAGGTACGCATTCGATTTCCCGATTCATGAAACGGCTGCCGATCCATCGCTCATCGCTTAGCGATCCAGATTCAATGCGTGAATTTTCTAAATGGGCGAAGATCCTCGATTTAGGGTTTTCCGGCTTATTCGGAATCTTCCGATTTCATGTGATTTCCGGATTGATGGCTTCGCATTGATTCTCAGGTTGAAGATTTCAGTGTGCAATGGAGCTTTTCGTTCTCTATAGCATAATTTTTTGGGGTCTGCATTCTTGCTGCTTTAGAAATTTCAGATATCTACTATCAAAAACAATGTAGATTCTATAGGAGAAGTTTTCCAGTGCAAGTTTACAGTTTATGGATTCTGAATTCGTATGTGTTTATCTTTGTTATCTTAAGATCCTCACATCACTGTTAGCTTAATCTAAGAACTACTTTGTGATACTTAACATGCTATCTCTATATCATGATCCGAAATATGCTTCAGATTAACATTTATGTATATAGAAAATTCGCTACAGCTCGAATGACAAGTTCTCTAAGATGATATTAAACAAGCTTCAAACCTATTTGTAGATTTAATTGCATTCCCATTTCAAATTTAGTTATGAACGACGAACGATTGGCAATTCAATGTGGCCGAGTGTAGATCTAAAAAGATAACCCTGGTTAAAGTTTTTTTTGGCAAGTGATTGGAACTTGCAGGAACAGAGGCAATTAGATTAACAGCTTCCTGTTTGAGGATGTGGAAGACATAATTCTGGCATGGATGATATTTGAGGCAAAACTTTCTTCAAATTCTTCTGGATGCATTGTCATTATTGGTTTATTTCTATCAAAATGAAAATTTAATCTACGTAAATTGTATGCACTGAAATGGGAAGAAGTATCGTGACCCTAGATCGAAGTTCAAGCTATCCTAGTTTGTTTCTCTATCTTTTCCATTGTCTTAACTCGTATATCTCATGACAAATCAAACCATTGAATGCAATGACCATCATTTCTGAGATTGAAATTATTCATCATTTCCCCCCTTCAGAATTGGCTGTTTATCTGGTCAAGTTACAAAGATCGACTTGCTATGTTAGAAAAAGCATACACAGGAAGTGATCACTGTACTGATTGGTCATCTTGATCGAAAGATACATTTGTCGAAGCTTCTCCTCTCCTCGTCTGAGGTTGATAGTTTTGACCAAAATGAAGCTTCCTGCAGTAGAAACAAAAACAAAAACCTATCTTCCAGGATGCCTGAAGAAAATTATCAAACAAAAAAGAACGATCTGGGTGTCCAATCAATTGGAGTCTTTCAGACAATAGGTAGGAGCATGGCATGAGATAAAATTTAGCATCCAACTTCACCTTTTATTTTGGAAATTTTCTTGTCTTGCACTAAATTTTAGGTTGTGCATGGAAATCTAATATAAGACAATGAGCTAGAAAGGTAGGTTCTTAAGTCTCTTTATTTACATAATCAAATGAGAGATATCGAATTTGAACATCAGGGCTAAATTGAAGACATCATTTTCTTTCTTTTTTTTTACACTGATAATATCTACTAAATTTGTTGCATGTGAAATGAAAGTTATACCTCTTTTTGTATGGTTTTAGGCATCAGTTTTCTAGCTCAGCACTGAGACAATCCATGCACTTGTATATTTAAAAGAAACTGACAAAGCTTAGCTTAAATAATCTTCCACAAAGTTTATCATGATAGTGATTACTTTGGCTCCAACTCTGTTGCTATTGTTGACTAAATGTGATCTATATGATGGCAGACAACACTACAGGCCTACCTCGTATCATAAATGCATGAACTTGCTACAGGAATGCCAGTACGTGGCACTGCCAACCAACCTGCTAACCATGGTAAAGACAAAAAGGTTATCATTATCACTCTCCTTGATACGTGGAAGGATTTATTTTGACATGCATTCTCAGTGTTTGCATATTTATATTCATCTGCATCTGATCAAATTTAAGAGCATTTTTATGATGACTTGGGACAAATGCATGCTAAAGTTGATCCAGACCTGTGTTTTGTTTCTTCTCTTTATACAAGTACAACTACATCAGACATTCATGTTTCTACACGAAAAGTTAACATGCCTAACATTCATTATGGCCTACTTCGTATTGGAAACTTCAGCAATAATGTTGGAATATATATAGATTGACATTTGGTCGTGTGTTGATGCAACAGCTGAATCTGATCAGTCAGTTTGACGATGAGTCGATAATTTGAACTAGTGGAACTCGTACGACAACATAGATCTTATTCCCTTTATACTCTTGACACACACTTCTAATTATTGAGGCATCACGGATATCGACACATCCTTTTAAGTACATACTCACTTTGATATACACCTCTTCAGATAAGTTTATCTCTACAAATAAGAGTAATAAGCTCGAGGTAAAGATTAATCTTCTTTCAAAATCTATGGATAAGAGTATCAAGCTTGAGTTTGAGCGTTTAGAGTAGGAGGCAGGTTTGTTTTACAGGGATGAAGAGTTTCTTCGCGAGAATGAAGAGGTTCTTTTAAAAGGTAAAGGATATGAAGTGTGTCTTTTCATGCATCAATTAATCAAGATTATAATTACTTTATTTGATTAATCAATATACAATTAATTGGTTAATTATCTCTTAAATAATTCGTTCACCCACGCATACATGTAGTTGCATCTATGAATATAATTTGTGTACGAGCTAAACTTCCGTTGGATCATACTGACTCAATCCTTCGTCATTCAAATAATTATAGATATTAATTTTTTATTCAACCAAAAATTGATTTGATGTTACAACTTAGAAACGGTTAAATATAGAACAACCATTCAATGCTTCCAAAGAAAAAAACAGGGAATGGCAGGTGAAAAGAAGGAATTCTCACTTCAGAGAAGACTTGTTACCTCGTCAGTTGGATACAATGTATGCGAACGTGTCAATGATTGTAGCTTTATTTTTTATTAGCATCAACTTAATCCGATTAATTTCTAAGAATTTTTATAGATTTTCGAAATATCTGATCAATAATTGAGACGGATAAAATTGAAATATAAATGATTTTCAATGATCATTAAAAATAAATCAAAAAAATATTTATAATTTTTTCACGATTTAATTTAATTTTTACAATTATATCATCTTTAAATGACGATATCATTATTTTTCATTATTATTATTATTATTTCTAAAAAACAAAAATCATGCCGCAGCAAGTGTTTTTGCAGATATACTGTGTTTTTTTTTTTTGTTTTTTTTTTCTTTCAAAAAAGGCTTCATTTTACAGATACTGAAGATGAGAGAAGTTGCATTAGGAAGAAAGGAAGCGATGACCGCTGGAAGAAGGAAACAAGGAAGAAATCAAGATTTGCCTCAGCAAAAGAAGAGGATGAAGTTCTTGAATTCATCAGGGATAAGCAGCAACCTCCGACGATCTCAGAAGCTCCTCCAGGTACTCTGTTCCTAGGTCCTCAAACTCCACCACGCTGCTGCTGCTGCTACTGCTGCTGCTGTTGCTATTGCTGCGGCTCATTTCCTTAGCGTTCTCCTTCTTGACCATCGACTTCCGCTGCTTGGAATGGCGGCGCTTGAGCGCCAACACGGGCGACACCTCCTCCTTCTCCTCCTCCGGGCGGTCCATTCCGAGGAGCGACTCCCGGACCCGCTCCACGGGGAAATTGAGCACCGCAGTGGCGCCGCGCGTCGTGAAGGCCGCCTGGTCGTAGGCCATCGCCGCGGCCTCAGCGCTGTCGAAGGTCCCCAGCCACACCCGGACGCCGTGCCGCGTTGAGTCCCTGATCTCCGCCGCGAACTTCCCCCACGGCCGCTTCCGCACGCCCCGGTAAGCCTTCTCCTTCGCTTCTCGTGCTCCCGCTTCCACCTGCGCCGACGCCTCGGCGGCCTTGTTTCGCGAAGAGTCTACTTCTTCTTCCTTGAGGCGGTGTGGACCGGAGACCCCGGCGAGCAGCATCTCGTCGGACTCATTCATGTTGAAGGGCTGAGGGACGTCCGGGTCCGGGTAGAAGAATCCGAGAGTGAGAGTGGGGAATAGGGAGGGGGAGGCCTCGTCAGAGGCAGCGGGTGATTCCGGCGACTGGTGGTGGTTCAAGGAATCGGAGAAGGAACACTCCATGAAATGCTCTGCTCCTGCCCGAGCGAACTTGGTCAGTCGCTTCGATGAAGGCTGAAATTTATACCGGAGAAGCTGGCCGATTGGCTGGATACGGACAGCTCTTAGGGTGCCACGCGTCATATCCTCGCGTGAAGCTCTTTTCAAAACTTTAGAGGGAATGGTGTGCTAATCAAGATACTATGAATATACGGATAAGATAATGATCGATTTCGGAGGAGATTTAATTTTTTTTTAAATTCGGATGATTTTCACATGTCTTGATCATCATATCAAGATTCATAGAGCCTTCCGAGGAATAGACCGGTGAAAGTCGTTAGGTTGGTAGATTTCAATATTTGTGAAAAACTATCGAGGGGATAAAACATGTCTCCATGTGGATGACACGTTGATTGGGACATTGAGACAGGACGATATTTGCAAAATGAGTACGGATTGATTCCGGAGGAGAATCTAAAATCATTCTCTGGCGTCAGATGATCCTTCTCTGTCCTGACCAATCGCGTCAAGGCTAAAGGTCATCTGCGATTTACCTCTCTCACAATGATCGTGGGATAGATTGGTGGAGACCGTTAGGTTGGGGCTAAAACATTAAAAATTTAAAAATATTTTGGACATAGTCGATCAGTTCTTGGATTGATAAATACCATTTCTTTTTTTCTTTCTCTTGAACAAATTAAAAGCTTCTCTTGCGTTCGAACTCTTGAGAATTCAAAGAGAATTTGTTTAACTCTTTTCTACTTTCCACATCACACTCGAACTCTTTTTCACGCTCATTTAATCTGTGATGGGCTCACATGATGGGGCAAGTTTTTCATTTCCACTCTTTTTTTCCCTCTTAAAAAATAATGTGATAATCACATGTTAAGTGAGATTGTGAAACAATTTTTTTTAAAAAAAATTCTCTCTTCTATTCAGTGTACACCGCGGATCGATCGAAAGGATTACTCGTGTACAACATGGATAGCTAATACTCATTCGTTGCCCTCCCTTTATCGGTAAGATCTTCGCGAAGTTTTCTTCTTCTCAATGAATCTATTCTTTCATAATCAGATAATAACTCATAAACAAGGATGTTTTAGTCTCATTAGTCTTATTGCTTAGATACCGAAAGTATTAGGGTTCTTCGAACACTAATACATTGGATCGAAGAATTGCAAAGAGGTGTGTGAGTGAGCAAACAAGGATCGGAGCGAATTAAACGAAGAATCTCTCTCGATATATTTTTGTTAACCGATATTAGAAGAAATCAAACAAAGGCTCGAACGAGAAGGTGTAGACCTAGTGAGTGTTCATGTAAAGAGCAGGAGGTTCTTTGAACACAATGGTTGTTATGGTAGGCAGCATCAGATGCAGAGAACAAGGACACATTTCTGGCCCACACACTCATACTCTACGAGAATTCCCGCGGGTTTACAGTTCAATTAGTCCGCAAAAATATGTTTTGAATGCGTTCAGTGATACCCGAACCTTCGTCTGGCTCGTTAAATTGACTAATCAACTCGCCTATTCCATTAGGTTAGCTTATAAGCCAAAGCATATTCTTGATTCCTTGCATTGAGAAACATATGTTGAATGCTTCCTGAGAGTCAAAATCACTTTCATTCAATGTTTCAGGACAAATATTCAAACACAGTTTTCCCTTGCCTATAAAGCTGAAAAGCTAGTGATATTATAGGAGTAGTCTTGGATCGTTATCCAAGTTCAGTGCATCTAGTGAACTAAAGAAAAGTCAACTTCAATAATATGAGACAAAATCTAGTGAACTAAACTATTGGATCAAGAAAAGACTACAGAAATGGATGATTCCATTGAGAGAATAAGGCAAGAGAAGAGTTGAAGGTATCCAAGAACGTGAGACGCGTGACGAAAGGAGGAAATGGATTATGGAAACGTGCATGTAATTAACTTTCTTAGATTTTAATAATTGGGATAATGATAATAATAATAATAATTAACTTTAGATTTCATGCGGATTTTATATTTTATGGGCGGCCCGGCCCGGCCCATTCTGACGTTGAGAAAAGACCGAGCCGGGCCGGCCAGGTTGCAAGAGATTCGCCCGCATGCCTCAACGTTTAAATGTCATTTAGAGTTAATTAATATTAAAATACTCTTAACATAATTAAAATTATGGAAAAATAAAATAAAATTTTGTTGTTTGGTTCAATTCGAAATAATACAATTAAAATTTATTTATTTGTAGGTTTTAAAGTATCATCTAATTTAACATTTTTACTATATTACTCATTCAATTATAAGATTCTGTTTACTCCGAAACATATTTGTTTATGGTTGTGTCGATCGAGACGATCGTTTTATCGTCCAATGAGATGACAACGAGTAACCATCGATAACTATAACAACTACATCGACAATTGATGGCGGTGGTCGTGATCGACAATCGATGACGGTGGTTGGCGCTTGACGACAATCGACAGAAGATTGACAACGGTGGCGACTGCGCGATCGACATGGATGACGGTCGACAGACGATCGACATCGGCATCGACGATAGTCGACGATCGACATTGGCACCGCGGTCGGCAATCGATAACGAGGTGATCAACATCGTGTCGACGACGACCGATCGATGGCGCGCGACGGCGACGCCGGTCGGCCGGTTGGGTGACGTCGATAGTCGTGGGCGACCGACCTATCGACTGTTGGGAGTATTAGAAATACAATCAAAGTCTCACATTGATAAGACATGAAAAAGATCATGTGATTATAAGATGAAAAAATATCTCAATTGACATTAGATCTTTTGGATAAAATCCAAAAATAAAACCATGAGAGCTTAGTTCCAAAGCGGAGAATATCATGTCATTTGAGGATATATGAATCTTATAACCATTAACAATTGATATCAGAGTTATGGTCCATGTCATGCACCTCAAACGAAGGAAGTGGAGCTCCCATGTCTGATTAAGAGAATCAGATACCAAACAAGAAGTCTAATTGGGTCAAGAGGACTGGATAACTGACAAAAAGTTCAATTGGATTAGAAGGACCGAACAACTGACAAGAAGTCCAGTTGGGTCAAGAGGACCAGATAGTTGGCAGAAAGATTTGATGGGTTGAGGATCAGATATCAAACAGAGAAAGTTCTTTGAGGACGGATAAGTTTGAGGGGAGGCTCAATGTAGTCCTTCCTTTGAAGTGTAATTATTGAGAGTATTGAGAATATAATCAAAATTCCACATTGATAAAACATGGAAAATATCATATGCTTATAAGATGAAAAAATATCTTCATTAATATGAGATTTTTTGAACTAAAGTTCAAAAATAAAACTATAAAGGTTTAAATCTAAAGTGGACAATATCATGTTATTATGAAAATACATGAATCTTATAGATAACAGCGATGATGGTTGGCGACGATGGATGTCGCAGTTGATCGATTAAGGTTTAATTATATTATTAATTTATGTATAGTTGAATTGCTATTTGATAAATTAATAAGGATATTTTTGTTTCAAATGATAAAAATCAAAGGATATTTTTGAGAAAAAAATTCATAATTAAGGGAATCAATGAAAATTAAATTTCTCGGAGGTTTTTCGATTTCTCCATACATAATTCTTTTACGGATGTGATATGAGATGAGGTGAGTCTCACACAGTAGACAATGAGTTAATCCTTCGCAAATGCGTCGTCCTTTCATACGCTAGTTATTAGTCTCAAGGGTCAAAGATCTATCGTGATTTATCTCTCTTATGATGGTCCGAAAACAAATTAATAGGGCCATTAAATTGATGAATTTCAATCTTTACATCAGAGTCTCACACGGTATAAATTAGATGTCTCCAGTGTTCTAATTATTAATGATGCTGAGCTATTTGTCAAGATTTATCTGCATTTTCAGGATTTAATGGGAACATAAAATTTAGATATTTGGATTATAAAAAAAATACTCTTCACATTTAACGAATAGTCAAATAAATGCTCTTTTTATAAAAAATCATCGAATATGCGTTCCATCGTATATTTTATCTCAAGAATATCATTACTTTCAATGCAATGGCCTTTATTTCCAATAACATTATTGTAACTCTCAACAGAGAAATTGGATGATTAGCATGATGACAAATTTACTATAATTAATAAAGATCAATTTTTAGAAATTATAAAATTTTTCATAAACGTTTATACTCCTACATTGTTAGTATCCGACTGAGGCATAAAAACTTTTCGTGATTTATTTTACTGATTGTGATAAAGATATTTGAAATAAACATATCATCTTTTTGCTATAATAATAGTTATTGTAATAATTATTTAATAATTTTGACTTATTTAAATCACCGTCAAGCGGATGGTCAAGATATGTGTGAAGCTTGGCAAGGTGCGTTGCCCTCTCTCCTCATCGTCTTCCTTCCCCCATTCTACGGTTTTAACGTTGCTCTCTTCCTGCTACAGCCAAGTCCAGAGCTGACTATGGGGGAGGACTGTTGGGCCCTAGCCTAGGGCATAAAAAAAATTTTCCATGAAAATGATTTAATTTTCAATAAAAAATAAAGCTCAATTTCTAAATTTCGCTCGGGACTTTAACTTCAAATTCTAAAATTAGGATCGACTCTGGCCAGGTCAAGGCTAGAAATGTCAAGATGTCGATGAACCCATTCTCGCGAGATCGCCCTCGAGAAAGCCCTCCGTCTCCGGAGGCGGGAGCCATTAGGGGAGGTCATCGTCGTCTCAATCGGCCTTGTGCAGTGCGTCGACACGCTTCGTACCACTCTCGCCATAGGATCCGACGGAGCCATCCACGTAGATTTCAGGATCGTGTCGTCCGCTTTCGAATATTTAATCAACCTTGTTGATTTACTTTGATCATCTCTACCTAGTCCCACTAGGATTTCCTCGTATTTTCAAATATCCAATCAACCTTTGGATCTTATCTTAGTCAACTAAACTATGAGAATTGATTGCATTAGCAATCTTTTCACTTACTACATTAAACAAATAGATTATCTAAACGTTAAAACTCTAGTAGCTCGATTGCAAGACCTCTTAGTGCATACCATATAAATTTCGGTAATTTATCAAACAGCGCTCCTGAAATTTGAAATTGTCCAAAAAGGATCTCATACTTTCATATTTACCAAATAACACACTTAATTCCCTTTTTACCCTTTAAAAATAGCGCACTTAATTTTGAGCGTGGTCTTTAATCCCAATCAGACCACTTCTCAAAGACCACCACTGTAGTCGGAAATTTAAATTCGATTTCGTCGAAAATTAAGTGCGCTATTTCTAATGGGTAAAAAGGAAATTAAGTGCGTTATTTGATAAATATGAAAGTATGAGATATTTTTTGGACAATTCCAAACTTCAGGAACGCTGTTTGATAAATCGCCGTTTTACTCGGAGATAAATATTAACTAAGCTAGATACCTTCATTTACCTTAGATGAAGTCCCCACGGGGATGATGTAGTAGTTAAGACACGATGAAACTTACGGATAAGACAAAGGTCAATTCCGGAGGAGATCTAAAGCCCTTTCCTTAATCCAGATAACCTCCACATGTCTTGACTATCACGTCAAGGCTCATATGACCCTTCATGATTTACCTTCTTCATAATAATAGACAGACTAAGAACCGCTTAGGTCGACGGATTCTAATCTTTACTGATTTACC